>JAHNEJ010000993.1:0-52040 GCA_022559845.1 Amorphophallus konjac
GCCTCAAAATGCCTTCACATGTGAACCGGGATTCCTGAAGACTCGAGACCTCCATGCACTGCTCTCTTCTAGGGTGGAGCTACAGCTAATTGGCGCTACCGAATTCATCCTTT
Source organism: Amorphophallus konjac (assembly GCA_022559845.1). Classification (NCBI taxonomy): domain Eukaryota; kingdom Viridiplantae; phylum Streptophyta; class Magnoliopsida; order Alismatales; family Araceae; genus Amorphophallus; species Amorphophallus konjac. Next base: position 114 of record JAHNEJ010000993.1, read on the forward strand.
ACACTCCCATCGGTGCCTCTCACAACTCGGCCTCCCCTCCCCGCCATCCTTTGAAGAGGCTTCTCATCTCCCACCAACAAGAAGAGAGAATTTGTGCTCAAAGGGAGATGAAGAGGAGATCAAGACAATACAAACTTTACGGCGAGTTAGCAAGCTACACCGGCCCATGGAGCGCATTGAAGAAGATAAAGATTAATGGAAGACTTATGTAATAGCTCTTAGAATTTGAGGCCCAAAGTGGCTCACTAAGCATGTAATGAAGCTTTCCTTTAATAATAAAAGATTTTTCGTTGATTGAGCCAATGAAAATGTATAAAGTGATCAAATCTTCCAAAATCTCTCAATTCTGTCTAAAAAAATGAAGTTCTGTAAAATTGTGCCTGCCACAAGGAGGGAGCTAATTCTTGGTTCTGCACCTTACACATCATCGCCAATTCATTATCCTCTTTTTTTATAAAAAAAGAAATTCCTTAATTGGCGCCTTTCAAATAGTCGCTCATTTTCAAATGGACGCCCCTCCAACAGGGCGCTTACTCTTGTATCCTTCTTTTCCGAAAACACACGAAAATTCAAAATTCCTTTAAAAGCGCCAGCTCACAGAGCCATTCATTCTTAAAATGGCGCTCGTGTACACGTGTTCATCTTAAAGAAATTCTCAAAAAACATTAATGCCCTTCATGATTGCCTGACAGTTTTTGTGGATTCCAACACCGCTTAAGAAATGGCGACCATGTGCACATCATCCAATCAGAAAATGACGCCTGAGAGAAGGTCGTTCATTCTTTAAATGACGGCATAGACGAGGGCGTCAATTCTTTCGAATTCACCACCGCCACCAATCCTTCCGTTAAACTTTCTTTCCTTACTTGAAACCTCTTTTCTCATTCCTTCATTTCCTATTTTTAGTTTCCTGCAACTCCCCTATCGCTGGCGATGACCACCATGGCCTTACACTCCCTCTCACTCACACTCTCCCATTCTTATCTCTTATTCTCCCCCATGATGGCCTCGACGAGCGGCTTCGGTCCCAGGAAGCGGCAAAGAGTGATGGCGCCCGCCGTCATCAAATCGACGAGGAAGATGATGTCGGCGAAGAGGAGGTTTCCTCCCAGCGCGGCCGAGGCTCCGGCGGCGGCACATGGAGAAGAAGATGAGGCAAAAATGAAGAAGAAGGTGACGAGGGCGATGAAGAAGAAGGAGAAGACGGTGGTGAAGAGAAGAAGATGAAGGAGCAGAAGGGAACGAAGAAGGAGAAGAGGGCGACGAGGAAGAAGATGGAGACGAAGATGAAGATGGTGACGGCGGCGAGCAACCCCCTCCTCCCCGCCGCCACTACGTGGAGGACTCATGGAGCCTGACCCAGCAAGGTAAGCCCGTCCACCCTGGTTTTTTTTTTTCATAGAGTAAAATAAAAACCATGGCAGTTGGAGAGGGGAGACGCTGTAGGAATTGATGACCAGACAGATGGCGTCAATTCCTCAGCATGTATTTTAAGAAAATAATTTAGGAAATGGCGTCAAGGCAAAGGCCGCAGGTTCATTTTTTGTAAATTTTTTTGAAAATGAATAACTTAAAGAAATGACGACCTGGGAACTGACCGTAATTTTGAAACTACTTTTTTTTTTGGAAAAACATTTTTTTGTTTTTGTTTTTTACTTTTATATCGGAATAATCAAAACTGCCAAAGAATTGGCGCCTGACCTCTAGCGTCAAAATTCAAAAATCTCAAATCAAAGAATTGGCGGCCCAGCCCTAGGCGCCCAATCAGAAATTGAAGCCCACTGTATTGTCGCCAACTAAAAATAGTGATTGATTTTTTTTAGTTAATTAATATGCTGGTATATTGACATATGTTTTATATCCTTTTTCCTTTTTGTTGCAGGGGTTGATACAGACTCACATTTCCTGGGTTCAGGTGCTGGATGCGTACCACGGGTGCCCGACTTCCAGAGGGCGAGGGTAGAGGCGATGGGATTTGGACCCTTCCCTCATCATCGAGCCAAGTACGTCCAGACTTAATTTCTGATTTAGGTTGCTAAGGGAAGATGGGACCGAGCTAGTTGGGCATTTTATGATGCCCTAGGGGGCATATGGTGCCGAGCCTAGAGGACCGTGACGAGGATCACCGGCTTGAGAGTAGATGGAGAGGCAGTGAGGGGGGTGACTCTCACCAGATTAACGGTAAGCAAGCTCATAGCTCTTAGATTTGGAGAGCAGTAGCCGATAACCCCGAGGGCGTGTAGAATGGTAATATCGCACTGAGTTGACGGGTGTCATGGGGTTAGGAGAACTCTCGACAGAGGTCGAGAGAGTCTTTAGGGGAGTTTGGCAGAGAGGTTGACTGCGAAGCTCGGGCCGTTTACTGCCAGGACCCGGCCCAGAGGGAGAGAGTAGACATGATCTGAGGAGGTTTCTATTCTTGATGCTCGAGAGGTTGCTATTGGGGACGAAGGGAGATGATTTGAACTTTAGATTCCTGGGCATCCTCGAGGACCTGGATGGAGTTGGGGCGCTATGCCTGGGGTGCATGCCCTATTGGTGCACTTGATAGCCGACCTGTCCACGGGGACAGGTCATGAGACGACTGTCAGTGCTTCTCACCTTTTTCTTCAGGTATGCAATTTTTTTCGTTATTTAAATGATTAAGTTTATGAATGAATGCTAATGATGATTGTGGATTGCAGGGTGTGGAGTCACCTCTACATGCCCATGGACCGAGCTTGCCCCCGACCTGGAGATGCAGAAGCCTACCCACTGCGCGACGGTGGCTGCCGTGCTTGACTGGGCACCTCATGCCTACGAGCTGAGGGTACTCAGGCATGGAGTTCCGCGACTACCCCGCTTCACTGGTACGTGCGTAAATATGATGCAATTATGCTTTTATTTCCTACTTTATAAAGATATGATGATATAATGATATGCAATGCAGGTGAGTTGGAGACCATACCAGGGGATGACCGACGAGGTCGCCTGGTTGCAGCGGCCGACCTCATTTTGGGCGTGAGATCTAGGTTCACTGCCTAAATGAGATCGAGCCATCATGGCTAAGGCTGCAGTGAGAATGCTCGGCCTGCACTAGGAGTGGGTCGAGATTGTGGAGCCACGCGGATCGGGTATAAGACCCAAGGCGTACCGTTGTGACCGACTGGTGCTTCGGTTCCCAGAGCAGTTTGGGGACTGGCAAAGAGGTGGGACCCCACCGTCTCCCATGCGCCAGATAGTTTTGGCGTATTTGCAGCGCTATTGGGAGATGTACGCTAGCCGACCACAGACGAGGGTAGTGGGGGTACGTATGAATGCATGTTTTTCACTTTTAATACTATATGCTTATTGATATATGACTAACATGTGACAAATGCAGGATGCACGGGATTGTAGTGGTGCTGGACATGCAGGTCCATCTCCACAGTGTGGAGGCCCAGCTTGTGGCTACGCGAGCGAACTTAGAGGCCCTAGTAAGTGTACTTAACTATATGCAATTAATTATTCCTAAATTATTGATGTTTGGCGACTGACAATCCAATAATGCAGCGTGCCCAGCAGGGAGCGGCAGTAGGAGGGACAGGAGGTGCCTCTACGAGCACGAGAGATCAAAGTGTCAGGTTACTTCTTTACAGAGCAACTCGCAAGAGCGTAGCGCGTGCCGAGGCAGCGGAGCGCGACCTAGTTTAGCGGGTAAAGTGCATTCAAAGATCATGTGTATACTTCAATTCTTTTTAAATTTAACATTATGCTTATGAATACGCTGAATGATGCAGGCTACAGAGTTGAAGGATGCGCTTACCCCGGCCGCTCTAGCCAGGACAGAGCTCGCGAAACATGACTAGTGGGTTTGCAGATTTAGAGGAGGAGGGAGGAGGCGTAGGGAGGCAGGTGTGCTTCCTCGAGAGTGGTGGGAGTTTTGCAAATCCTCCTCGAGGTGGAGAGGAGGGAGCGCACCCGAGAGAGAGAGTATGGGGGAGGGAGTGCTCCAAGAGAGAGAGAGGAGTGGACGAGGAGCGAGCACCAGGAGAGAGAGGAATGGGCGAAGGAGCGAGCACAGTGAGAGGGAGACTGGTAGGGATGAGGGTCCGACTTGGTGCCCTTGAGGAGCACGCGCGAGATATCGAGGAGCGCTACTGGAGAGGCCGGAGCGAGCACAGCGAGAGGGTGACCCAGTGCCTATCTAGTATGAGTTATCTGGCAGGTTCCTCTACTCAGCAGAGGAATGATACAGAGGAGCGAGCGCGAGCGGGAGGTCGCTGCTACCCAGGGGTCGATGAGGCCCCAATCAGTTCCGCCCGAGACAGGGACGAGAGAGGAGAGGTAGAGAATAGGAGAGAGGAGGGTGGTGGTGAGAATTAGAGTGATTACCTTTGTACACCACATCCTACATTTTGTACACACACACACACACACACAACACACACACACACACACACACACACACACACAACACACACACACACACATATATATATATATATATATATATATATGTGTGTGTGTGTGTGTGTGTGTGTGTGTGTGTGTGTGTGTGTGTGTGTGTGTGTGTGTGTGTGTACAAAATGTAGGATGTGGTGTACAAAGGTAATCACTCTAATTCTCACCACCACCCTCCTCTCTCCTATTCTCTACCTCTCCTCTCTCGTCCCTGTCTCGGGCCGGAACTGATGGGGCCTCATCGACCCCTGGGTAGCAGCCGACCTCCCCGCTCGCGCTCGCTCCTCTGTATCATTCCTCTGCTGAGTAGAGGAACCTGCCAGATAACTCATACTAGAATAGGCACTGGGTCACCCTCTCGCTGTGCTCGCTCCCGGCCTCTCCAGTAGCGCTCCTCGATATCTCGCGCGTGCTCCTCAAGGGCACCAAGTCGGACCCTCATCCCTACCAGCTCTCCCTCTCACTGTGCTCGCTCCTTCGCCCATTCCTCTCTCTCCTGTGCTCGCTCCCTCGTCCACTCCTCTCTCTCTCTCTGGAGCACTCCCTCCCCCACTACTCTCTCTCTCGGGTGCGCTCCCTCCTCTCCACCTCGAGGAGGATTTGCAACTCCACCACCTCTCGAGGAAGCACACCTGCCTCCCTACGCCTCCTCCCCTCCTCCTCTAAATCTGCAACCCACTAGTCATGTTTCGCGAGCTCTGTCCTGGCTAGAGCGGCCCGGGTAAGCGCATCCTTCAACTCTGTAGCCTGCATCATTCAGCGTATTCATAAGCATAATGTTAAATTTAAAAAGAATTGAAGTATACACATGATCTTTGAATGCTTACCCGCTCAACTAGGTCGCGCTCCGCTGCCTCGGCACGCGCTACCGCTCTTGCGAGTTGCTCCTGTAAAGAAGTAACCTTGACACTTTGATCTCTCGTGCTCGTAGAGGCACCTCCTGTCCCTCCTACTGCCGCTCCCTGCTGGGCACGCTGCATTTATTGAGATTGTCAGTCGCCAAACATCAATAATTTAGGAATAATTAATTGCATATAGTTAAGTACACTTACTAGGGCCTCTAAGTTCGCTCGCGTAGCCACAAGCTGGGCCTCCACACTGTGGAGATGGACCTGCATGTCCAGCACCACTACATCCCGTGCATCCTGCATTTGTCACATGTTAGTCATATATCTCAATAAGCATATAGTATTAAAAGTAGAAAACATGCATTCATACGTACCCCCACTACCCTCGTCTGTGGTCGGCTAGCGTACATCTCCCAATAGCGCTGCAAATACGCCAAACTATCTGGCGCATGGGAGACGGCTGGGGTCCCACCTCTTTGCCAGTCCCCAAACTGCTCTGGGAACCGAAGCCACCAGTCGGTCACAACGGTACGCCCTTGGGTCTTCTACCCGATCCCGCGTGGCTCCACAATCTCGACCCACTCCTAGTGCAGGCCGAGCATTCTCACTGCCAGCCTTAGCCATGATGGCTCGATCTCATTTAGGCAGTGAACCTAGATCTCACGCCCAAAATGAGGTCGGCCCGCTGCAACCCAAGGCTGACCCTCGTCGGTCATCCCCTGGTATGGTCTCCAAACCACCTGCATGCATATCATTATATCATCATATCTTTATAAAGTAGGAAATAAAAGCATAATTGCATCATATTTACGCACGTACCAGTGAAGCGGGGTAGTCGCGGAACTCCTGCCTGAGTACCCTCAGCTCGTAGGCATGAGGTGCCCCAGTCAAGCACGGCAGCCACCGTCGCGCCAGTGGGTAGGCATCTGCATCTCCAGGTCGGGGGCAAGCTCGGTCCATGGGCATGTAGAGGTGACTCCACACCTGCATCCACAATCATCATTAGCATTCATTCATAAACATAATCATTTAAATAACGAAAAAAAATGCATACCTGAAGAAAAGGTGAGAAGCCACTGACAGTCGTCTCATGACCTGTCCCCGTGGACAGGTCGGCTATCAAGTGCACCAATAGGGCAGCACCCCAGGCATAGCGCCCAACTCCATCCAGGTCCTCGAGGATGCCCAGGAATCTAAAGTTCAAATCATCTCCCTTCGTCCCCAATAGCAACCTCTCGAGCATCAAGAATAGAAACCTCCTCAGATCCATGTCTACTCTCTCCCTCTGGGCCGGGTCCTGGCAGTAAACGGCCCGAGCTCTCGCAGTCAACCTCTCTGCAAACTCCCCTAAAGACTCTCTCGACCTCTGTCGAGAGTCTCCTAACCCCATGACACCCGTCAACTCAGTGCGATATACCATTCTACACGCCCTCGGGTTATCGGCTACTGTCTCCAAATCTAAGAGCCTATGAGCTAGCTTACCGTAATCTGGGAGAGTCACCCCCCTCACTGCCTCTCCATCTACTCTCAAGCCGGTGATCCTCGTCACGTCCTCTAGGCTCGGCACCATATGCCCCTAGGGCATCAAAAATGCCCAACTAGCTCGGTCCCATCTCTCCCTTAGCACCTAAATCAGAATTAAGTCAGGACGTACTGGCTCGATGCTGAGGAAGGGTCCAAATCCCATCGCCTCTACCCTCGCCCTCTGGAAGTCGGGCACCCCGTGGTACGCATCCAGCACCTGAACCCAGGAAATGTGAGTCTGTATCAACCCCTGCAACAAAAAAGGAAAAAGGATATAAACATATGTCAATAACCAGCATATTAATTAACTAAAAAAAAATCAATCACTATTTTTAGTTGGCGACAATACAGTGGGCTTCAATTTCTGATTGGGCGCCTAGGGCTGGGCCGCCAATTCTTTGAGATTTTTGAATTTGACGCCTAGAGGTCAGGCGCCAATTCTTTGGCAGTTTTTGATTATTCCGATATAAAAGTAAAAAAACAAAAACAAAAAAATGTTTTTCCAAAAAAAAGTAGTTTCAAAATTACGTCAGTTCCCAGGTCGTCATTTCTTTAAGTTATTCATTTTCAAAAATTTACAAAAAATGAACCTGCGGCCTTTGCCTTGACGCCATTTCCTAAATTATTTTCTTAAAAATACATGCTGAGGAATTGACGCCATCTGTCTGGTCATCAATTCCTACAGCGTCTCCCCTCTCCAACTGCCATGGTTTTTTATTTTACTCTATGAAAAAAAAAACCAGGGTGGACGGGCTTACCTTGCTGGGTTCAGGCTCCATGAGTCCTCCACGTAGTGGCCGGCGGGGAGGAGGGGGTTGCTCGCCGCCGTCACCATCTTCATCTTCGTCTCCATCTTCTTCCTCGTCGCCCTCTTCTCCTTCTTCGTTCCCTTCTGCTCCTTCATCTTCTTCCTCTTCACCACCGTCTTCTCCTTCTTCTTCATCGCCCTCGTCACCTTCTTCTTCATTTTCTGCCTCATCTTCTTCTCCATGTGCCGCCGCCGGAGCCTCGGCCGCCGCGGGAGGAACCTCCTCTTCGCCGACATCATCTTCCTCGTCGATTTGAATGACGGCGGGCGCCATCACTCTTTGCCGCTTCCTGGAACCGAAGCCGCTCGTAGAGGCCATCATGGGGGAGAATAAGAGATAAGAATGGGAGAGTGTGAGTGAGAGGGAGTGTAAGGCCATGGTGGTCATCGCCAGCGATAGGGGAGTTGCAGAGAAACTAAAAATAGGAAATGAAGAGAATGAGAAAAGAGGTTTCAAAGTAAGGAAAGAAAGTTTAACGGAAGGATTTGGTGGCGGTGAATTCGAAAGAATTGACGCCCTCGTCTATGCCGTCATTTAAAGAATGAACGACCTTCTCTCAGGCGTCATTTTCTGATTGGATGACTGTGCACATGGTCGCCATTTCTTAAGCGGTGTTGGAATCCACAAAAACTGTCAGGCAATCATGAAGGGCATTAATGTTTTTTGAGAATTTCTTTAAGATGAACAACCGTGTACACGAGCGCCATTTTAAGAATGAATGGCTCTGTGAGCTGGCGCTATTTAAAGGAATTTTGAATTTTCGTGTGTTTTCAGAAAAGAAGGATACAAGAGTAAGCGCCCATTTGGAGGGGCGTCCATTTGAAAATGAGCGACTATTTGAAAGGCGCCAATTAAGGAATTTCTTTTTTTATAAAAAAAGAGGATAAATGAATTGGCGATGATGTGTAAGGTGCAGAACCAAGAATTAGCTCCCTCTGTGGCAGGCACAATTTCTTACAGAACTTCATTTTTTAGACAGAATTGAGAGATTTTGGAAGATTTGATCACTTTATACATTTTCATTGGCTCAATCAACGAAAAATCTTTTATTCATTAAAGGAAATCTTCATTACATGCTTAGTGAGCCACTTTGGGCCTCAAATTCCTAAGAGCTATTACATAAGTCTTCCATTAATCTTTATCTTCTTCAATGCGCTCCATGGGCCGGTGTAGCTTGCTAACTCGCCGTAAAGTTTGTATTGTCTTGATCTCCTCTTCATCTCCCTTTGAGCACAATTCTCTCTTCTTGATTGGTGGGAGATGAGAAGCCTCTTCAAAGAGATGGCGGGGAAGGCCGAGTTGTGAGAGGCACCGATGGGAGTTGTAAAGGATGAATTCGGTAGCGCCAATTAGCTGTAGCTCCACCCTAGAAGAGAGCAGTGCATGGAGGTCTCGAGTCTTCAGGAATCCCGGTTCACATGTGAAGGCATTTTGAGGCATTACTTTAAGATGTCCGCGCCAATCCACCCGCTTCTTGAGCTTAGGTACCCGGTTAGTAATTCTTTCATTCAATCCTAGTGTGCCGTCATATAGTGGAGTGGGCTCTAAGAGAATATCCTAGAGGCTTGTTGGGTCTCCTCACATGGATCAAATTTAAAGTGGAAGTCCACCCAACTACTGAATAAAAGCATAGACCCATATAGGGGCCCCCCCATAGACGCCGAGGTGAGCCCACTAGGAGGTAGGCTAGGACCGCCGGCCCAATTTTCTTTCCCTCCCAAATTTTGCATATGGTGCTCAATTGCTCTTCTTCTAAAAAGTCATCCGCCAAAGGGAAAAGCAATGCTCCCGCAAGGCAAATCACAAAAGCTTTCATGATTCCTCCATATCCTCCTCTTTGGCTTTTCCCAAGGCTTTGTACACCCACTCCGCAAGCTTCATCAAGTTGATCCCTCTTGTGGCCCGGATTTGATCTATCATGTTTTGACTTGGGATAAGACTTGCTAACATTTCTAGTGCGTTTATTGGCTCACGCATGTCCGCCATCTTTTCCTCATCTCCTTGCTTCAAGGTCTTCAATCCTAGTAGCATTTTCGTCTCCTCTAGGAGTATGGTAGCTTCAAAGGTGGGGAATATGAAAGTATGGGTGTATGGGTGCCAAATCTCTATAAGGGCTCTCATGGCGGCCCAATCAAAGTGTACATCATTATAGTGTTTGGCATGGGTAACTAAGCCAAAGAGATGCCACTTGGAGAGATAGGATCTCATGTCAAGAGTGATTTTGGAGAGAAGTAGGGGGAGCCATTGGATCTTGGTGTATCTCCTAGCTCTCGGGATGAGTGGATAATCCTGAAAATTATAAAAAGAAAATAAGAGAGGGTAGAATGCTCTTAGAACGTAGATAGAATTGAGGAGAGAATTAGATAGAACTAAGGAATTTCTTGAAAACTTACTTTATTTGTTGCGATCCTTCCGCTAATATGCCCATCGATCTCTGTAATCGTTGCAAATCCACACCTCGATCTCTTCAATGGACGTTGCATAAGGTTCTCCATGATAAAAGCTTGAAATATCTATTTTTCTTAATTTTTGCACTCAAACCTTGATCTTGGACTTCTTTGGAGCCTTTGGATCTTCTTTGTGATGCTAGGAGGGGTCTTGGAAGTACTATTTATAATGAGGAAGCTTCAGTTCGCTGGATTAGCTCGAATTCGAGCTTGAATGAGATCACTAGTTCAGTTTTCGAGCAGGAAGAATCGCGAAGAATTGGTGACCGTTACAGTATCCATCAATTCTTTGAATAATGCCCATCATCTGGTCTCCAATTGTTAATTGAGTGCCCCTTCAAGCGGGCGCCAATTCTTCAATAGTGCTATTTCTGAATTTCATATGAATTAGGATGGTTGGCTTTATATATGCAAGAATTGTCATAAGCTTGTACTTGTTAAGCATTTTAATGAGCTTGATAATTATGTTTAATGCATTTCAATGAGTTTGATAATCGTGTTTAATGCATGGATTGCATGAATTAATGATCCAATGAGCTTGCACTCGTCATATTTACATGATTTATTTCATCATGCATATCAATTTTTTTGTTGTGCTAATGATCTTTGAGCGTAGGAAAGAATAAGCTTCACGCAGGTTACCAAGGCACTTGGAGTTCTTCTTTGGTGAAATCATCTCTCTTCCCTTGTATCCCCTCCTGTATGCATTTTTACTATATGTTATCTACTTTATTAGAGCATATCAAGGACCTTGTGGTTCTGATGAACCTGGAATTTGAGTTCACGTTCATCAAAAAAAGTGATAATTCCAGGGGAGTATTGATTGCACGGATAGGCCGTTGAGTCGTCAAAGGCTTGGAATGATGGTTCCACTTTCTGAGTTGGTGCGTGGACAAACAGGCTTCGGCTTAGTGTCAGCTCAGAGAATTGGATTCCTGACCTAGTCTAGATAGCTTAGTAATATTATCCTTGATTATTTTCTATTTTAGTTTGTTTTAATTTTTCTTTTACCCCAGCATGCATCATGTAGGACTTTGAGCTTGAATGTTGAAAAAATCATCATATTTAGTCAGTAATGAGGGCCACTAGCTCTTGATTTGAGTTGACATGAGATATTCCATTAAAAATTGAGTACTATGTTCTCCTTGAAGCCGCTCAGGCCGATTCCTTGAAAACATCTTTCGACTAGATTCATCTCTTTCCTTTATTTTTCTACAAATCCAGCTTGGTTGTAGCTTGTCCACATTGGCTAGTAATCGATCTCCAATGATGTTTCTCCCTTCGTGCCCGCGTGCACATTTGTTAGTTTAATTTTCATCTAGACTTTTGTTGCTTTCTCGAAATCATCCCAGGTTGTTTCATTCAGAACCATGGAAAGATTTCTAACACTTAGTGTCGAAGGCGTGTCACATCACACCTTGGCATCTACTTTTTAGTCCGTTCTCACTTCATTCCACTTCCTTACACTTACACCCCATTTTCATTTCCACTACACTTCATTTCGTCTCACTCCCCTGCAAAGCAGGCACCAAGGCGGGGCAGCTATAGACACACCAAAATCGATATTATGTTGAGTAAATTTCATGTCACAACATAATGCCCCAAAGTGGACTTCATTATTGGCTCAATATGAAGGATTTTCCATTTTTTTGGATTTATTTGGAATGGGCGACCGTTCTCTGGACCCCATTTGAATGAACGACCTTATGGAGTGTCGCAATTTACCTCCACTATAGGTCGACATGGTCCACCAGTAGGTCGACTTATAAGAATGAACGACTGCTCACGCGGGTGCCATTTCTGGGTTTTTCGATTTCCATTAGAGTTTAATTCTTAAGAATTAACGCCCTTTTGAACGGGCTCTCATTAATGAACGCCTTTTCAAACATGTGCTATTTCTTATTTTTGATTGTGGAAACTCCGTTAATTTCCAGGAATGAGCGGCAGTTGATCGGTCACCCTTTTAATTGATGCCAGTGGCGCCGTCGCCATTTCCATTCCGTATCCTCTTCGTTTGCAACCTTCTCTGCATGGTGTCCTTATCGATCTTATCCCCATATCCTTCTATGGAAGGAGATCCACGGCCTGTGATCGATTTCCTTGTTTTAATCCCATTAAAATTAGTATCTTTACCCCTATAAATACCCCATGTTTTACACCCCGGGGCTTCCTTCCAAGTTCGGCAGTCGCTCTCTTTTTCCTTGAAGTAAAATAGAGAGAGAGAGAGAGAGAGAGCTACAAATAAAAAAGAGAGTTTGTTTATTGATTTTCTAACGTTGCAGGTGTTCTCTTTTACTGTTGCCATGGAGCCAAACTCTCTCTGTTGCTTCCCTGCAGTTGCCTTCAAGCTCTGCTACTCTCTGCTATTGTCTGCCGCAGTATAAGGGCCAACCTTCATATTTTCTTCACTCTTTTCTCTTAGTCTTTTCTTCTATTCTTTTACTTAGTTAATTTGCACGACCACATCATCTCTAGCTCCTCTGCTAGATCATCTTTCAGCATCATATTACTTGTTATTTGCATACATATCTCTACTCCCTTTTGCTCCATAAGGGGTTTTAAAAAATAAAACACACAAGGTGTGTTCATGCCCTTATTGCATAGATTGATTTTCATAGAGCATTGATACTACACTATTGGTTTTCTAATCCATATCTATTTGCTTGTCTTTGCTTGTCTTTCAAGGGTAATCAAGATAAAAACTCCCTTCATTGGCCGACCGGTAGAAGGAGGAAGTTGAACTCACACCACACCCCGCTTACAAGGTATTCTTCGCGATCATCCTATTTTTTTGAGGTAACCCCTCTGGCGATCACACTCCTAGAGTAGCATCTCATGCTCCCTCCCCCCACCTTTTTTTATTAATTCATCATCTTTTTAATCAACACATCTAATTAAAATTGTTCTTTCCTTTCCTAATTTCTTTTTTAATGTCTATGTGACATGTTTACAATCGCCACCAAGGTTGCAGCAATGCCAAAGGATATGGAGATGAGAGGAACGACGCCGTGTACCTTGGAAATGGATGAAGATTTGATCGCGCTTGATGAAGGGGTGCGGGGAATGATGTGGATTACACCTCCTCTCCTTTTAGTTGGCTAGAGGAAGAGGGCCTCATGTCCTATGCATGCTCTCTTGCAAAACAAAGCCAAACACAAGAGAAAAACCCATTAGAAACTATGAGTGTAGTATCAATCCCGCAGTGGTAAAAAAGAGGTAAAGATTAAGAGAGAACGCACTGGGAGGAGGTTTTTAACCCCTGTGGAAGGGTGCAAAAGATAGGTATGTGTGTTGAGATTATAATGAAACAAAGAGATGGAAAAATCACGCAGCACAACTGCGGGAATATGCTATGCAAAACGGAGAGAAGTGCATGTGTAGCAGAAACTGTGCAACTGTGATGATTTTTGAAATTATGAGGGGAATAACTAAGAGAAGAATGAATTAAATCATGCCCTTGAGTGTGGAAATGAAAGCTAATACTTCCCTCTTCAAGCCAGGGTCGAAGAGACGAGTCGGCGTTGCGGCATGGCTTCACCCCGAACCAAGAAAGAGCCCCCCTTCGCGACCTGCGAACTGGGCATCTATTTATAGGAGTAGGAAAACCCTAGGGTTTAAATCTGAGATAAACATCTAATTTTGGGGATTTAGATTCATAAACCTCGAGATAATAACAAGGGTAAGAGTCCCAAATCGAAGGAAACCGAGGTGGAGGCTTATCTCCCTCGAAAAGGGATCAAACAAGGCTCCCGGAGAGTCCTCAGGCGAAGAAATCAGAGTTTAGGAGGTTTTGGACTCTCTGTTGAATTAGCGGTCAGTCGCAAGACCGCAACTAGGGTATGACGGTCAAGGGAAGATTGCAACTTGACCATGGGATAAGCATGCCATAGTTGCGTTGGCGAATACGATGACTTCGAAGAAAGCAGGTGTTTGGCGGTCTTACTAGGACCGCCAAACCATATGGCTGCCATCCAGATGGACACCAAACAGAGTCATTTGGCGGCCCAGTGGAGGCCGCCAAATGCCTTTGGCGGTCAGCCATATGTCCGCCAAAAGGCCCCCTGATAGCGAATGTGCCCTGGTCGACGGGGATGATGGGAATGGTCCCAGAACTAGGGGAAACTCTGGAGAATGGTCTGGAACTTGTAGAAAATGGCTTCCAAGCTCAAAAGGCTAGGGAAATGATCAAGAAATGTGCTCGAAATAAGATCAAGGAAGTTCCACAATAATGGGTAATTCGGCACATCGCAAAAGGTGAATAAGAGAACAACTCGACTTGCAGGCTGAAAACGGGTACACCCGAATCCAAGACTCAAGCCCCAAGGCTTCCAGCAAGAACGCGAGGAGCTAAGCGTGTGTTGGTTGGCTTGTTGATCGGCTCATATACGCCGAGGGTATGTCGCACGTACTCCCCTCACATGGCGTCTAGCCATCTCACTCAAGTCCATCCCCGTGTGTAAGGTGCCGTGATAATGGCAAACACACCCGCACCTCGGGTCCGCCTGCGTGTAAGGCGTTATGATAACAACGCCCACGCCATGATGCTGAACTTGCCCCTGCCAAGGGACCGCGTGCCTGCCGCTCACCACGAGCCAGCCACCGACCGTCCTGACCGCTGGCCTGAAAGTAACATTCCCAGGACCGGCCTCGCTTCCCCAGCTTGAAGACACTCACCTTTTTGGGATCCGTACCCGATCGCTCACTCCGAGCCACGTCCGGCCTCCCTCAGGCACCTGCCAGAGTTCACCCCTACCATCCAGTCTACCCTCCCTTGGCGGTTCGGGCATGCCCCTAGCTCCCCGAGGAGAGCCTCTGTAAAACACGTAGATAAACCACTTTATCCTATAACAACCCGAGGACCGACCTACACGTCAGAATTGTCCCGCGGCTTACACCAGTTGTATCTCAGTCCTTTCGGCCCCTCTGTAAAGCCCATGTGGCACCTATAAAGCATGAAACCAGTTGCATGTGCATACCCGTACCACGGGTCCCAGTTTCTTACCCCCACTAACCAGTGTGCAATCCGTTTTCCCGAGTCTCAGTCCACCGGTCCCCAGCTGCGGGGTATATCCCGTCCCCTGTCCTTGGCTTCAGAATTATCTAGGATCTTCTTCAGCACGGAACAAAGGTGTTTGGATTCAATCCTATGTAAATAAACATTGGTTGCTTGCGGCCAGTGGGGATAGACGTCCCGTACATGAATCCCCATAATCACCTACGCACTCACACCCGTGGAACCTCCCTTTCTCTCCACGTGCCACCTGATATCCCGTGCCCACGTGCCGCGTCCTGGCGACGCTTCCCCAGTCAACTCTTGGTTCCATGGGTGATTGTCGAGAAATTGACTGGCACGCCCGCACCCTATCCAACTACCTTGTCTCCCAGCCACCCCAGTTTCATTCATCCCGAGTGAGTAACCATCCCATTCGTAGACCGTCATCTTCATCTACCAACTCCCAAAAATCTCTCGTGCCATTCGACCCCTCTCGACTTTTCGTAAAAGGAGAGTGCCCGGTGCCATTGTGAGAGGCATACGGCTATGAAGGAGAATATTCCGAGATGCATCAAACTCCCTTATCTTCCTTTATTGCTTTATCCCTTCCATCACCGCAGTCACCGACAATCCGCGTGCCTCTTTACCACTCCCTCCCGGGTCGGGACAGGGAGCTGCTGCGCGCTGAGCGGAACAAGTTGGCATGCCCAGTGGAACGTCTCCTGCCTTTCTTCTTTCTGTTGAAGAGAGGCCTGTACTAGCCCTGAAGCCATGGTGCCCTTTTTCCTATTCTTGCAGAAGAGGTAGAGGAGGGACACACATCCCAACAGCCTCCAGCTCACGTTCCGACAGCTGGACCGCGCCCGATGACCGTCTCCGACCGTCGCCCTCCCAGCAGCCAACAGTCCAGTAACCATGGCGGCCATGACTTATGACCCCATCGTCATCGCCACCCATGCACGGATGGGCTACTTGGCGACGCCGATCATCTTCGGTGACTTCACCCCCGTCATCAGATCGCCTTACTTCCTAGGCGTGATCCCTATGGCTGTTATGCAGCCAATCCCAGTTCCTGTGCCAGCCTGTGTAGTCAACGTGCCGTACTCTTCTTCAGCACCAGTGGCCCGCCTGAGTACCAGACTCAGGGCCTCCACTATCGGACCCCACAGGGGTCCTAGATCGCCTCCTGCCCGTACAAGCGTCATCTCCCGGGCCCAGCATCGGTCGATCCCCAACACGGGCTCTATGCCCCGGACTTTGGCTACCACTGCAGCACTCTACTATGGTCTCCAACCTCGAGTCCCGGACAAGCCGGCACCCAATACGGGCTGCCTGCCCCAGCTCCACAGCACTTTACTCGGGTCTCCAACCCCGAGTCCTAGTCAAGTCGGCACCCGACACGGGCTCCCTGCCCAAGGTCCCCGGCTCCTCAGCACCCTACTCGAGTTTTCAATCCCGAGTCCCAGCCGAGCCTGCCCACAGCATGAGATTCCCGCCCTGGGGCCAAGGCTCCTCAGCATCCTGTTCGGGCCTCTCGACTCGAGTCCTAAATGAGCCAACACTCAATGTGGGTTTCCAACCTTGAGTTTGAGGCTCCCCCGCATCCGACTCGGGCACACAACCCCGGGTATCATTAAGACCAGTCCCTGACGTAGATTCTCCGCATTGGGCTCCCGGCCTCCCAGCCCTACAACAAGGGTTTCCCCCCTACAATCTGGCAATGCCAACTCCCAGCACAGGTCTTCCTCTTTGGGGTGCGGCAACCTCAGTACCCGCTATGGGCCCTCTGCCTCATACTCCAGCTATGTTAGTGCTCGGTACAGGTTCACAACCTCGGGTTGTCGGCACCATAGTACCTTCTGCGACATCGGTTCTCGATGCAAGAGTGTCACCTCAAGCATCGATGACACTTCTATAGGCCCGAGCAGAAGCCTACACTCGGGTCACCCAGCCCTCGGCTCTTGGTACGGGCCCCATGCCCTGAAGGCCGATCCCAGCACTTTTTACGGACCGCTTTACGCTGCCAGCAGCGGTAGACTGAGTCTTCTCCGTCTACCACCTCAGAGCAGGATCTCCCTCGACTCCCCAAAAAAGTGCCGCAGTGGCCATAGAGGCAGGCGACTCACTGCTGCAACCAGCAATTCCAGCAAGACCCTTCTTGTCAGTGACTTGAGGATTCATCTCAATGGAGGCGAACCAGTTCTACCCCGGGGTCGGACAAAACCTACAGTCCCCACTACCAACCATTTTAGCCTCCTGTGATGAACTCGAGAGGATAAGGTGGAACTAAAAGAAGCAGGTGCCTCGGCAACAAACCGGGGGCATCCGCACCAGCTTAGCACTCAGACTCCCAAATCCCATTGAAAGAACCATGAAGAGGGAGGTCAACCACTTAGCCTGAGAGGAATCTGGGTCACCCTATAGGAGGCTCAAGTTGTTCGGAGGGCGCGCACTAAAAACCCCCTTCGAACGTCTGGACGCGGCATCGATCGAGACAAAGCTAAGTCTTCACCGGCACAGTCTGACGATACCCAGTCCCTCAGTGTCTCTAGCATGAATAGGCAAAAACAAAGAAGGGCTCATGCTGAGCCCCACCAACATCCAGCTTTAGGCTCTCCTCGGGTCAACCCCAATCTCAAGATGGAAGAGCCACCCCAACGGACCTCAGTCTTCGATAGACTGGGGGCACCAGTCTGCTCTGAGAAGCATCCCTAGAAAAAGCAGATGGTTCGGCTCATCAATGATGCGGTTCAGGTGTTCGCGTGTTATACCACCGGACACCAGCTCGATACTCAGCCCGATGACCTGAACCAGCCTCTTGCCCAACTCAGGAGGCCTCGCCATCAAACTCAACCCCCGGCACCGCCAGGCCACATCTGCACCTCTATCGGACCGTAGGCATCAGAACGTGCAGAAGAGGCTCCTGTCAAGGACCGTGCACTCCAGTCAACATAGATCCAGTCAACAATGATCCTCCGACAAATGAGGTTCAAGAGGTAACTCCTGAGACTCTCATGAAGGAGAATCAACACTTGAAGGCCCTCCTACAAGATCTCCTTCAAGAGCGAGACCTTCACCCTCAGCAACCTGCTAGGCCTCTGGCCGAAGCACCAACACTACCAGTGGGGCATAATGGTGCCAATGCCTCAGCAGCCTCTAGAACCCCAACAGAAGTAGGGTTCGGCATACTGCTAGTGGAAGCAAATCCACGAGCCTCCAACACGCCAGTGCCAAAAAACCTTATGGCCCAACGGTAGATGATCGAGCGGATTGTTGAAACAAAGCTTGCTCAGTATGGGGAAGGGGTTGCCACTATGGACTTCTATAGTGTACCCTACCCACTACATCACCAGCTGAAAAAGCTTCCCCCGGAGTACGCAAGCCCCCAAAGTTGCAAAAGTTCGATGGGCAAGGGTCTGCGCATGAGCACTTGGCCTATTACATTATGGCCATCGGCAAGCTAGCGTTGGATGAGTCATACCTCCTTCGCTACTTCGCCACCTCACTTACGGGAACTGCCTTTCAATGGTACTCCCGTCTGAAGCCCAATTCAGTGGTCAATTGGGTAGATCTCCAGAATAAATTCCTCGACCACTTCCAGACAGTCGAACGCAAGATCTCCCTGGCCGAGCTCTGCTTGCTCCGGCAGAAGAAGGGCGAGGGTGCCCTAAACTTCATTAAAAGTTGGCTAGACCTCAACATGAGGTGTATCAACCCGCTGACCCAGGAAGATACCATTACCATATGCCGCAAAGGCTTTGTAGCCGAGGTTAGCGAAAAGCTTTTTGGCACCAATATCAAAAGTTTCGACCAGCTTAACTCGGCAGTCATCGAAATAGAGATGTTCTTCATCGATAACCCAAGCTACACTTCAGCCAATGGTAAACAGACGCGAGAACGCCCACCCGACCAGGAGGTGAACATCATTGAGTTCACTCCCATCGCCAAAGCCAGCAAAGAGGGCGAGTCAAGCGGCTTTGATAAGAAGCCAACAGATAAGCTAGCCACTCCTTCCTTCTCAGAGCGTATGAAGACGCCTTTCTCCTTCAAAAAGGAACATACAAAGATGCTCTTCGACCTCTACATGGCTCAGAAAATCATCGAGCTGTCAGAAGCTCGCAAGCCAGATGATGCCCAAAAAGTCGATGATCCTAGCTATTGCCTGTATCATCACATGTTAGGTCATCCACTTGAAGATTGCTATGTTTTCAAGACTCAGACACAGAAGCTGATCAGAGATGGCCTCATCAAAATGAAGAGTGATCTCGTTGATCCCCCGCAGCCACATACGTGGTCTAGACCTGCTAAGGTGGCACGTGTGATTCACTACGCGGATAATGTTATCCACATGATGGCAGCATTCTCCCTCTCCGATGTTGAGACAGGGGAGCCCAGCACTAGCCAAGACGAGCATTCACTTTGGTATCCGGGGTGGAGACCCTGGCATGATCGCTTACCTCTTTCCTTTCCAAAAGAAAGGACCAGGCGGCTCTTTGATGTTCTCATCAAGAGGGGGCGAATCATCCCCCATGAGCCACCAACAAACTACACTCAATGGGACTTTAGTCATCCCCAGTACTTCCCTTTTCACGCCAGAATCTGCCACGCGATTGAATCTTGTGAGGAAGTCCAACACCTAATCCAGGAACAGATCTAGTGGGAGCAGATCAATGCTGAGGGGAACTCTATGGCGATTCTGAGACTTCGAGAAGTCGTCGAGGAAACCCTGAGCATCACCCAAATTCCCCTGATCAACCAGATCCTCCTCAAGCAAATGGGCACGGGTTTCCTTACCAACATGTTCCGAAGTAGCTCGAGTTTTGAATCGGTAATCGAGAAGCGCTCGAGCGACTGCGAGACCATAGGAGGCGAGACGCCAGTCAAGAGACTGAGCCGAGTAATTTCTCGGTTAACGTCATCCATTCTCCTGCCACCTCAACTCCCCCAAATACTCAGACGCCAGCCACTAGTTGGCCAGTTCCTGCCACCCTGGCCTCACAATGGCGGCCTTGGCAAGAGCTGGAGTCTCTTCCATTCTCTAAGGAGGACACTGCCAGACTTCTCTAAGTTCTTCTCGACCGATAAAATGTCATCGTGAACGAGACGATCATGGATGCCCCAAGCTCCTCTCGCTCCCCTCCTACTCTGCCTCCACCTTCTATCTCGGAAGACAAGAAGGGGAAGCAAAAGCAGGGTGAGACCATGGTGCGGCCATGGCATGCCACTTCAGTTGGTGATCCTTCGGGTCCTCTCCATATACCCTGCAGTCCAGTCCAACACGTGAAGGAGACATCTTCGGAGCCTTTAGTGACTCTGTCCAGCAAGTCTAATCCATCACCACAAGGCGCAATCAATGCCGGAAGTCAGAATGACTACCAGGAGCGGCAATGCCCCGCTACACCTTCAATTGCCACCGGATACTGCTCCAAGCCAGATAGTAAAGACAAGGCCAAGGAGCAAGAGTCCAAGCGAGTCCCCCAGCCCGCATATCATCAGAGGACCGCGCCACCACAGGTAAGGCATCAAATCGCTCACACATCTTTGGACGATGGCCCCATCACGCCAGCTTATCAAAAGTTGCCTCCTTTGCCACCGCGGGTAAGGCATCAAACCACGCATATGTCTTCGGATGCCAGTCCTAGCATATCGACTTATCAAAAGCCACCTCCTCCACCACCGCGGGTAAGGCATCAAACTGCGCACATGTCTTCGGATGCCAGTCCCAGTGTCCTGGCATACCAGGAGCTACCACTCGAGGTCATCGAGCAGGCGATCATTGCCACCTGCCAATTACAACGAGCGGAAGGTGCCTGGATTGAAATCCGGGCAAAGAAAAGCCGTCGACCTCACTCTGCCAAGACATTAGCTTGGAGATATCATCCTGGGGATTTATCAACTCCGGCTCCAGCACCTCTCCTTCCTACTCCCCTAGAGGCGGCTATTTCCAAAAGACAGGAGAGGAATAGGAGGAAGAACCTCAAAAGATGGCTCAAAAAGCAAGCTGAGCAAGTAGCTGCCTTACAATCACCAATCGATCTAACACCTCTCCAAAGGCTACAACGGCTCATCGATGACCTGGAGGAATACATGCCTCCTCGTCCCACTGGTGCTCTCCCACTTGATAGCTATATCCTGTGGGAAGAAATGCAGAAGCGAGCCCGCCTTAGAGGCTGGATTAAAGAAATGATCCAGAAAACCAAGAACGACAAAAGGCCCCTCATCCCAGAAGAACTCTCCTTGTTCTATAAAGATAAGGAGATCATCACAGAGCAGCTGGAAGAAATGCTCCGAGGCTGCACCTGCAACATGGTGGCCATTCCACCCCATGATAACATCAATGCCTCCCGGTGAGGCGAGCCGGTGGCCTCTCGAACCAGACAGAGGGCCACCGCCCCGCTAGGGCCACAACCAACTCCAAAAAACATAGGCCACGGTCGAGGTTGTGGCCGAGGACGTCGTAGAGGTCGTGGAAGAATCCCCAAGTTGCCTCTCCATCTATCCACTTTCGATCCAGAACGAATCATCCTCTTTCAAGGGGAAGAACCTGCCCCCATTCTGGAGACAAAAATTCAGAAGGGCCCCAGCATCATTGATCCCTCTAGCATAGAGGGGATCTCCACTGATGCCCCAATCCCTGCCCCGGTTCCGGCAGCTTCCGAAGATCGGGTAGTTCCGTCTGGCAAGGATGACCCATCTCGTTAGCCTCTCCTAGAAGAGCCATCATTGGCACCCCTATTCCAAGAGTCCACGAGTGATCAGAGTCAGTCTGATCCCAGTGACAAAGGCAAGGTAGTGCAACTCCCCGACGGGGAGCAGCGCAGTAGCCCATAGAAGACCCAACCTAACATACTACCATCATTGGAGGCTGCTTGAGCCCGAGTCGATCGGAAGGTCCTCCACCAGATGAAGCGATTTATTGCCAGCCTTACAATCTGGGAAGCCATTGTTTGGAGTAAGTAGCTAAGAGAAACTCTTATCAAAATACTCCAAGAGTCAGAAGTCTATGAAGCACATGATGCAGAAATGAAGGTGGCGGCGTATGAAGCCTTCAAAGACATGTTGCTCTCTCCTCCGTGTCACAACCGCCCTCTCTACATGAGAGGGAAAATCAACGGGCATGAGGTAAACTGGATACGAGTGGACGTCGGTGCTGCTCTGAACATTATGCCGCTCAAAACCTTCAAGACTCTGTATTTGACCCCATACCTCCAGAAGGTTAAAGCGGTCAAAATATCCAGCTTCAACCAGGACACTAAGGACGTCCTCGGCCGGGTGGATGTTGACGTGGTGCTCGATGATTTCACCTCCAAGGTGACATTCCACATCATCGATACCAACACATATTACAAAGTGCTACTGGGCAGACCATGGCTACATGAAAATTGGGTCGTGCCGTCGACTCTTCACCAGTGCCTCAAACATGCCAAGGATGGGAAACACCATACAGTCTTTGTAGACCTGTCACCATTCACTCCAGGCGAATGCAACCTCGCTAACATTGTGCTTTATTTCGGGGGAATCAGTCCTTACCCCGTGATCAAGAGCAAAAGCAATGGTTGGCGCTCGGAGGAAGATGATGATGATCTTTTCTCCATTGACGAAGAAAAGGCTAAGCTTCACCAGCTATGCCTTAACTCAAAGTCAACTCCAGACCACCCTGAGATGCATAAAATCTACTTTGAGGATAATCTCATTAACCGATCCATATGTTGGCATGTTTTCCCACCTTACTCCTTCTTACCTTACCTTTTCTAAATTGGAAATGTAAAGACAAGCAAAATGAAGGAAAGAAAGAAAGGGTGGGGAAGTGTGTGTGATGGTGATCGCCACCAAGACACGGGTACCAAGTGGTAAGACGTACCTTGGAAAGAGGGAGAAAGCACTCGCCCAAAAATACAGCGCTGTAGTGGTACACGGTCTTGAATGAACCGCCTAAAGTATGGAATGACCGCTCGATAGACCGCTCACAGCGTTGAAGAAGGAAGCGGGACACAGACGGGTCTGGCAACAGAACGGTTCGCAGAAGGCCGCTCACAGGGTCTGAACGGCTCGTGAAGGATCGCTCTGATCTGCAAACGGACGGAAGAAGACCGTTCAGCTACGCCAGACTCCAAGTTGTAGGACTTGATCCTCCACCCCTTCTGGCCAGCTAGAGGGGATGGGCCTTGTGCTGTGTTGATGCTGACCTACAAAACAATGTAGAAGACACAAAAATAACACCCAAATTAGCCCTAAGATGTGTAGCAACTATAAAACGAAATGAAAAGGCAACATGACAGCATGGAATGGGCGATACCTGAGAGGTTTTTAAACCCCTATAGGGAGTGAAAACAATTGGAATGGTGTAAAATGGTGTGAAATAATGCAAAAACGTGGGAAGAAGTGGGGGAGATGATCATGCAATGGATGAAAAAACAACTGAAACCCTGAACTAGAACACAAAGAAAACAACTACTCCCTTGAACCGGAGGCTTAGAAGGACGTAGAAAGCCTCCATCCCTGGCTACAACTTGCTCAAAAGTTCGACAGAGCTTCGCCATCGACCTTGGATCTCTCCCTTTCAAGCTGGGACTAAGGGTGGTAATTATAGACCCTTGAAAGTCCAACCTCGAAATTGCATTTTTTAGTGGATATTAATCCGAGTTTTCAAAACAAAAATCATGGATAATACTCTTATCTCAACCCAAATCGAACAACACCTCATTTGGTTGAGAAATCGCGGAGAAAATGGTGGAGGAAGGTGGAGGATTAACAATGGGTAGAGAGAAAATCTCAAACAATCCACAGGTTTTGAGCACGTACATGGTCACCTGATAGACCGCCCAGACCATTACACAGTCTAATGCTAGACCGTCCAATGCTGTCGGTAATAAATAAATAAAAATGTAAAATTATCCAATTATCCACCGAACTGACCGACTGTCACGGCATTGGACTCTTGAGGATAAAACGGTCTAATGCTAGACCACTCAGTGAATAGTAGAATGGTCCAATGCTAGGCCGTTTACACATGTCGGTGATAAATCCAGAAACATAGGATAAATAGATAATTATCTGAAAAACCAACGAGCTTAGGACTCTGGGCTCTGGACGGTCTTACGACTGGCCGTTCAATGTCTGTAAACGGTTGAACCAAGACCGTGCCAAGGCTTGTCGGTGGAAATTCAAAAAATCAAATAAATACCGAATAAATAATTAAACGGTTCAGAGAAAACCGCCCAATCACTGAATGGCCAGTCGCGAGACCGCGGACATCCTGGACATTTGAAATTGATAAAATGGGATAAATGAGCCCATTTAACCCAAAACCAAGCGAAATCGAGGCCCCTTAAGCCTGAATCCGAGAGCAAGCCAAGCCAGGGAGGGGGATACCAATAAAATGAGCCCGAAAGCATGCCCGAAAAATAGCCCAATGAGTAATGGACAACTCGAGGCATCAACAAATGATGGTAAGAGGAATGACTCAACTCATAGATAAAAAATGGGTGTCAACAGATGCCCCTCCTTAACGTCCTCTTTGTAGGGGAGCGAGCGGAGGTGATGCAAAAGTGAAATGGAACATGGAGATGAAGCGAAACTAAAGCGGAGTGGACCGAAAAGTGGGCGTTAAGGCAAAAGACACCCGTTTCATTGCCAATGAGCGATAGGAATTTTCTGAAACACTCCGAACCAAACACCAGGAACGATCAGACTAAAACGACGCCAGTCTGGATAAACTAATTAAATGAAAAGAAGAAACACATGATCAACCTCATGGGGACACAATCCCTCAGACCAATGAGGAGACTGGAATAAATAGCAAAAAGTAAAGGAACAGACTAAAACTCTAGACGGGGACCTTCAGTCTATCAAACCTAGTGAACAGATCAGAGAAAACCTTCCAACTCTGAGTGGAATAGTTCCTCTTACTCGAAGCCATGAACGCACAATCATCTATTACAAAATGAGATACTTTCAGACAAACCATGGTTCATGAATGCTCAAAAGATGCGTATGATGCATGCTGGGCTAAAATAAAAGAAATCATTAAAATAAATGTAAATAAAGCCATAAAATAGAAAAATACTCGAGATTAATATTGCTAGATTGGGACAATTAAAGTCAAGACACTATCTGCAACCACAGCGTGCGAGATAGAAGCCTCCCCAATTTTCCCAACCTAACGGCCTATCCGATGATTAAACACGTGAACCTAGATCATTATTATTTTTGTTATAGGGGAATATGAGATCCTAGAACACGTAAATAACCAACTGGTTCTCGAGATAATATAGCATAATATCATATAGTAATGCAATAAGGGATATAGGGATAGAAGGCCATACCTGACTTACCTGTGTGGGGGAAACGGTAAATTGAAGTGGTGCTGCAAAGAATTCATAGATAGGGTTTTGCAATATTATATCATGAAATAATCATTCAATCCAAAAAAGAAATCAGCTACTAAATCATACAACGCAGTAAACAACATTCTTTACAATTGTTTCAGCACATGAATGGTCTAACAAAAGATCGCTCCACAAAGTAAACGGTCCACCTGGGGCCATTCAAACATTACCATTTTGAATATGATCATGAGATGCACGGCTCATCATGAGACCGTTCAATGAACGGGAGGGCCATACATTGGCCGTTCAAAGAAGCGCACCGTTCGAGCTTAAACGGTCACATGGGAGACCGTCCAAACGTCACACGGTCTATCGATAGACCGTGCAATCACTGGCGGTTTCAAAAAAAATAAAACCCTTCTTCTTCCTCCTCCTCCCTCCACACCGCAACGGACGGAGGGAAAACACATGAACGCCACCACCCCATTCTCCATCTTCCCCACCTCTCTCACTCTCATTCTCCATCTCACCCCCCTTTTATGTGCTTCAAACGCCAGGCATTGGAGCGACGGATGGCTCGAGAGGAGGCCCAAGCACCGCTGTCGCCCATCGCCGTAGCGGAGGATGTTCCACCGTCGGAGGTGACACCACCGCCAGAGGGACACCCAGGGACCATGCCGGAGGCCGAAGGATCATCGGCACTCGTCGTCGGAGGGGAGGAAGGCGTTGGGGTGGCACCGGAGGTGACCACAACGCCGACAGAGAAGCCACCGCGGAGCACCGAGGTAGGCCAAGAAGCCTAAAAAAAATTCTCTTATTTCATTTATAGCCATGCATGCGGGTCTAGGGGATAGAAGAGGGGCTTGCGACCCCTCTAGGGCCGGTTGGAAAGCCCTATGGGACCCCACCGCCGGTGGGGAGGAGATTAATGTCATCGGGGACGATGACCAATACGCGGTTTGGCAGTGACCGCTCATAAGAACTAGACGGTTCATATAAAACCGTTCAAACACAACACGGCCCATAGATGGCCGTTCAACTGAACCGAAGTTGTAACATGGTCTGAGGAGGACCGTGTATATCTAGGATGGCCCACATTGGTCCGTTTAGAATATGAAACGCCCAAAACAGAACGGTCTCCACCAGATTGTGGATATTCAGGACGGGCCACCTAGGTCCATTCAGAACATGAAACATTAAAGAACAGAGCGGTCTCCATCAGACCGTTAATAACCACACGGTGGGAAGATAGACCGTGCAGATCCAGATGGCTAGGGGCTTGAAAGGGGGGAACACGGTCAGATGAGGACCGTGTGATCATTGAACGGCGAATAATGGGCCGTTCCTGAGTAGGCACCCGGTAGGAGAACGGTCCTCACAGGGCCGTTGATAGGGCAGAACAGTCTATGGGGGACCGTGAACTTCTGAGGGGATTATTGGGATGGTTGAGACCCAATTGTTGAAAGAGAAAACGGCCCTTATGAGACCGTTCAGTGAGCTGAGTGATTTACTTAATTAATTAAAATGTAAGATTCTAAAATGAGATGCAATTATCCTAAATGTATGCAGGGAAAGCGGAGGACTCGGATCTCCTGGCTGCAGGTCCGAGCAGTGTATCTCGCACTGCCGAACTTTCAGCGGGAGAGGCTCACAACTATGGGCTTTGCTGAGTTCCTGAGCATAGAGGTCAGCCGGCTAGACACGCCGCTCCTGTATGCTCTGCATGACCGCTGGGATCCGGTGAGCCAGACATTCCTTTTCTCGTGGGGCCACATGGTCCCTACGCTTGAGGACGTTGCGTGCATCACGGGTCTGCGCGTGCATGGGACTCCGGTCAGTGGGATGACTGACCCCGACTACCGAGAGCTAGCCCAGGAGCTGCTGGGCTTGGAGTTGTTGCACCCAAAGCATCAGTCGATGACGTTGACACGGGCGAGGCTACAAGACAGCCTCGGACTGAGGTGTGCAGGGATAGTGACAGGCGAGATGCCCGAGCAGCATTTACAGAGATTGATAGAGCTGGCACGACCCAGGGTAGCAGCTACAGTGGGACCTGAGGTGGACCGGGTGCTGAGATGATTCCTGATGGTGTTCTTTGGAGGTCTTCTGTTCGCGACGAGGGCTGACGTGATCAGTTGCTGGTTCCTCCCTTTGCTCGAGGACTTAGGGCACGTCGGGGACTACGCCTAGGGAGTGGCAGTCCTTGCTTTCTTCCTCGACACCCTCATCTCTACTAGCTGGCGGACGATGCTAGGGGGGTTCTCCCCTTTACTTCAGGTACGACTCTGGCTCTTAAACTTAGCTATATGACTCCTATAACTGCTATATGATGACTTTTGGTGAAATGCAATGTAGGTGTGGGCCTACGTGCACCTACGTGGGCTGGGGTGAGGTGATAAGACATATCCAGAGTGGCTGCCCATCGCCAGGCGGTGGACCGCTCCACGCGAGACGGGATCCCTACGGAGACAGGTCCGAGGGATCCAAGACGATCTAGACACACTGCCTTTCGCCTCAGTACGACTCTAGACTCAAACTCTTTAATTAAATGCAATATATATGTTTATGATGCTAATGCAATTTTCCTATTTGGTGGACAAGTTCGGTGGACACCTTACGCGAGCGAGGAGCACGAGGGTCAGCCATGGGTAGTGGCGGCCCTCGTCTTCTGAAGCCGAGATGTTTGGCTTCACTGCATGAATGTAATGGAACCGCTCCACCACCGACTGGTGATGAGGACTGTAAGACCCGTGTCTCAAGCGGATTCTTAGTGGTTCGGATCTAGATTTTATTCTGTGAATTTCGGCTATTTTTGTGGATTTTTAGGCTATTTTCTGGTAATTATTTGAATTAATTATAGATTTATTGGATTATATATATATATATATATTTATATTTATCTCTCTCTCTCCCCACCGAATTCTCTCTCTCCCTCACTCGTTCTCTCTCACCCTCTCTCCCTCTCACGATCCCTCCTCTCCCACTCTCTCGGTTTCGGTCCGGACGGCCGCAGATCGAGGCGTGGGAGGTGTCTTTGGAACCGACTCGTCGCGAGGAACGTGTAGGTGCTGACCTCGTCGCGATTCGTGGGGCATGGAGGTGAGACGGGGCGAGAGGAGCCATGGCGACCCTTTGCTTGCATGCAGCCCAAATCCGGTTTTCGTCGTGATTAAGGTAGGGGGATGGAATCCTTGTCTCGCTAGGATCACATTGGCATAGCATGCACGCCCATCCGACGTTGTTTTCTTCAATTTCCATGCAAAATTCCATGTTAGGGTAATTTAGGCTAAATCCTTGAAAATCACTCCATGGGCATTGTTTTTATGTTTTGATGCATGCTTTAGTTGTAGAATGTTGTGGTTTGGTAGGTTTTATAGTTTTTCTACGTTTCCCCGTCAATCCGGTTCGACTGGGAGGGGGCTCGGTTTTAAGCGGTTCAGTTTTAGCTCCCAGTTGGTGTGACGGTCCTACCAGGAACCGTCACACGCGTAACGGCCCTCACGGGACGCGTTACAGCACTGTAACGGCCCTGCGAGGGGGCGTTACAGTGTGTGTAACGGCCAGGCCCCTGACCGTTACACTCCTGTTGGTTTCCATTGACCCGGTCAGGCGGTTGGCCTGACGGCCTGTCGGGCAGTCGCCAGGGCGCCGTAACGCGCCTGCGCGAGCGCGTTACGTCCCATCTGACAGTGGGTGTTTTCCGTCACGGGTGGCTGTAACGGCCGTGCGGGGGCGCGTTACAGTTCGTGTAACGCGCTACCCCTCGACCGTCACACCACTGTGACGCGGCGATAGTAGACCGTTACATCCCCTGGGGTTTTCAAAGTTGCCCATTCATTCTTTAATGCTTTCTAAGTTATGCATGCGCCGTATTTAATAGATTCCAATAGAGTTGCTTCCACTTCCTTGTGATGGAACCACTATTCGTAGCCCAGCGACTGAGCTGTCGTACCACTCGAGAGAGGTGGAGGGGTGTTCCCATTGCACGGTTGTAAGCTAGTTACCGTGGGCCCCTGCGGTTACCGTTGCGTCCAACGGGGGGGGGGGGGGAACTAGCAAGAGGCCTGGCTCTAGGCAGGAGTCAATGTGTGCACACGTGGTCGGAGACTTGGACTGACACTGACGAGTGTTGCTCTGACTAGTACTTGGTTTGGTCCTGTTACGCCTCTCGCTTGTCGTGAGCTAGACTTGCGAGTTGCCGAGACGCCATGTAAGTCATCGGTGGACGCATCTGGTCTTGCTCTTCTAGTGGGTTGTTCCGTCTCTCACTTCACTTGGTTAGTGATGGTTTATTCTGTTGGTAGATTTAGCTCCTGACGCTATTTCCTGTCGTTATCATTTATTTATTAAATTGTGCACTTGCCTGGTTATTGTTTAAATGCATGCTCTAATTACTTTTATATTTGCCTGCTTGTTTGTTTAGTTTGAGGTAGGGATCCGCGTGACCCCCATTGAGTTTGGCTGTGACTCACCCTTCCTTATTTAAGGTGAGCTGCCCCTGTCGTCTGTCGGTTCTTCTCGAGGTTGTGCCGACCATCGTTAGAGTGCCAACAGTCGTCGGTTTATCTTTTGTTCTTTTACGCCGGGGTATGCCCCGTGTAGTTGTGCAGTGGACCTTTGTTATTTGTGAATCTGGACTATTGTATATATTTTACCACTCTGATATTTTAAATTGCTTCCGCACTTATTTATTAATTATTGTTCTAATTAATATTGCGCGCCTGTGGTCTCAATTCGTTATGCAACTCCTCAGTAAACTCCACTAACCCTTCGGGAGCCTCATCAGCCTCTTGGGTGCGTCCTCAGTTCTTGGTATCGGTGTATCGATGCTATCGGTATATCGGTATCTAGAGCTCTGGGCCGTCACAAGGATGACCGGCGTCCATCAGCCAACGGTTGAGTTTTCGGCACTAGAAAAGCTGGAGGAGCGCGTCGGGTGACACCCCAAAGAGTTAGCTACAATGGTAGACTGGAGGGAGTGAGCCATGGAATAGATAGTAGACTGGGCAGTGCACGGGTGGGTGGTGACTGCCCGGGTGGAGAGCGAGGAGGCCTACTACACGGCCTATGCCCGACACTATAGGGACAAGGTGTTCCGTGGTGCCCACCGACCAGTATGACTTCTAACTCTAAATGCTTTCTATTATGCTTTGTATATGATTATGCACTGACGCTTGGACTTTCTAAATGCAGATTGACCCCGAGGGGAGGATTGCGGAGCTACATGGGCTTCTCAACTAGACCATCCAGGAGCGGGATGAGGCACGACATGCCCTGAGCCTTCTGGTGAGTTTCCTTAAACCCTAAACTCTTAAATTATGCAAATGTTTATAAATATGCCTGTGACTAACCTGGAATTTTGGATGCAGCAAGCTGAGAGAGCCCAGCGCCAGGGTGTTGGAACCCTGGTGATGGAAATCAAGCGAGCTGCCAGGCCAAAGCTGATCGTGGAAGCTGCTAGGCCGTTGATGAACGCGCTACCTTTGGGTAGCGCGACCTGAAGAAGGCGCTAGGTGTCCCTAGCGCGATCTCAGCTAGAAGTTTGACTGCAGACGGTCCAACTTCCCGACGCTTGGAACTCCAAAAGTCTTCAATGTCCACTGTTTTCCATGGATGTAATCAATGTTCTTGCATCGTTTTGTCTTCCCCTTTCCCTATATATGTACCCCCATCTCGTTTGATTAAGCAATAGAAAAAGAAATGAATGTTTGAAAGAGTTTGAGTATAGCATGGCTGTCTCCCCCCAAATCTTTGGAATCCCCTCCCTCCTCCCCTCTTCGGGTGCGATGCCCATGCTCTTCTTCTAATCCTCCCTATTTCCCCTTCAATGGAGGACGTTCAAAGTTCCGGGTGCATCGGCCCTGAGACGGGGTCGGGTGTGAGGCCCCATTCGGGGCTCCGTTCTTCCTCCACCAACGATCGCCACCCTCCACCACCGCCAATGACGCTGCCAATGCCAAGACGGAGCTCGGTTGCACCGGTCCTGCGATGGGATCGGGTGAGAGGCCCCATCCAAACTCCCTCATGGTCTTAGCACGCTCTGCCACGCCACCCTTTCTCCCCCGTCGCCCACCCCCGCATCCACCTTCACCAAGTTATCCTAGCTAGTATTAGGTTAGTTTAATCTATGTTTAGGGCCCCTCATGTGTTTGTTAAGTTCCATCGTGTGTTACCCATCTTCCAAAGTGTTTCTCCACCGTGATTCACTCCCCCGGAGTCTTCCACGGGCGCCCCAAAGGCAAAGATCGTCGTTCTGCTGCTGCCTGAGAACGCGCTAGGATGATATAGCGCGTTCTTCATGAACGCGCTAGGAGGCTATAGCGCGACTTCGGGCAGAAGGAAGAAGAAGGCCACCCCCTCCCAATCCCGTTTCACATCAAATGGTATCAGAGCTTAGGGAACCAGCCTGTTCTCACAGACTGGGATCTTGAGCTACTAGGTTCGAGGATGAACCTTCCAAAGTGGAGGGGTTTGATGGAAATCAAGCGAGCTGCCAGGCCAAAGCTGATCGTGGAAGCTGCTAGGCCATTGATGAACGCGCTACCTTTGGGTAGCGCGACCTGAAGAAGGCGCTAGGTGTCCCTAGCGCGATCTCAGCCAGAAGTTCGACTGCAGATGGTCCAACTTCCCGACGCTTGGAACTCCGAAAGTCTTCAATGTCCACTGTTTTCCATGGATGTAATCAATGTTCTTGCATCGTTTTGTCTTCCCCTTTCCCTATATATGTACCCCCATCTCGTTTGATTAAGCAATAGAAAAAGAAATGAATGTTTGAAAGAGTTTGAGTATAGCATGGCTATCTCTCCCCAAATCTTTGGAATCCCCTCCCTCCTCCCCTCTTCGGGTGTGATGCCCATGCTCTTCTTCTAATCCTCCCTATTTCCCCTTCAATGGAGGACGTTCAAAGTTCGGGTGCATCGGCCCTGAGACGGGGTCGGGTGTGAGGCCCCATTCGGGGCTCCGTTCTTCCTCCACCAACGATCGCCACCCTCCACCACCGCCAATGACGCTGCCAATGCCAAGACGGAGCTCGGTTGCACCGGTCCTGCGATGGGATCGGGTGAGAGGCCCCATCCAAACTCCCTCACGGTCCTAGCACGCTCTGCCACGCCACCCTTTCTCCCCCGTCGCCCACCCCCGCATCCACCTTCACCAAGTTATCCTAGCTAGTATTAGGTTAGTTTAATCTATGTTTAGGGCCCCTCATGTATTTGTTAAGTTCCATCGTGTGTTACCCATCTTCCAAAGTGTTTCTCCACCGTGATTCACTCCCCCGGAGTCTTCCACGGGCGCCCCAAAGACAAAGATCGTCGTTCTGCTGCTGCCTGAGAACGCGCTAGGACGATATAGCGCGTTCTTCATGAACGCGCTAGGAGGCTATAGCGCGACTTCGGGCAGAAGGAAGAAGAAAGCCACCTGTTGACACCCGAAATATAATCAAGAACAAAGATGAGACCGAAGAGAAGATTGAGTCAAAGATGAAGATACCAGGAATTCCTGCAAAGCTAAAACTACGGAAGAGTCGTCACCAAAGCTATCACCCAGCCGAAGCCCTTCCCGGCCAAGCCGATGTCCGGCGTTGTCATCACTCAGATGGCAATACTGATGAAACCCCTGTCTACGGACTGATGAAAACATATCAATGGAAGCGATGTCACCAATAGAGGGCCCTTTTGGGTGATGAAGCATTTGAAAAGACCCAAATGGGCCTGTGAGGAGGTGGCGCCGAGAGGCTGAATGTCCAAGGTGCGCCGGGAAGCTGAAGCCGAGGCCGCCGAGATGAGGCCTGCCGAGAGGGAGAAAAGGGTTATAAAAACCCCCTCCCTTTGAACAGATAGGAGGATCGATTGAAAAGGGGATCGATCGGAAAGAAAAAAAGGAAAAGATAGAGCAATAGAAAGATAGAGAGGGAGTCCTGTTCAGAGAGCGAGAGCCCCCCCTCAACCAAAAGAGAAGAGAAGAAATAGAAGAGAAGAAGAAGGAAGGTTCCAGGTGGGCACTGGGGAGGGAGAGGAGTCAATGCTCTGCCCTCCCCCATGCTTTCTTTTCTCTTTTCCTCCATGTAATCTTTAGAGTTTCATCTCGATTGATAGAGTGTAGCCGGACAATCCCGGCCTCGATTTGTATCTCCCTGTTCCTCATTTCCTCCCTATGAGCAATGTAAGTCTGGGAAAACGCATCGAAATAGAATATTACAGTGGCCTATTTGGGTACTGATGGATTGAAATTGCTGTTATCTTCCTCCGTTATTTCTTTTGCATCCGCTTGTCCATTACTTAGATGCTTTTGGTTTTCGTCCGGTGCTTCATATCTCGGAGTCGGTTCTCCTGTGAAGAATGAAGGCAGAACCCCAACCCTCGTTCAATGGGTTATTGGGCTCCGTCCCTCTCCTTTCTTCCATGGTACGATAGACCCTCTGGAGCATCGTGGATTTCTGTCGAGTTCACATCTAGTTCAGGGTCAGAGACATCAATCTCTTGACCGGTTGAACATCAGATGATCAGAGAAAGTCTTCTGCATAACCCTACGAGGCGATGGAGCTATGCCACTGCATAAGCTTCGTTGACCTCCAAAGGAACATCAAAATGGTGCTGCAGGCACGAACATGGCCAGGGGTCCAGTACCCCTCTGTTTGGCTTTTACCCCGGCACTCCGTGGGTGATTGTCTATCATCTCCTGGCAAATGCTAAGTCCAGGGGAGGTGCTGCCAAAATTCTCATAGTTCATTGAAACCCCATGTTTGATCTCCCCCCAGACGGCCGGCAGCAGGAAGAAGTGCATCCTTCAGAAGGCTATACGACGGTCTCATTTCCCCATCAATTCCACCCTCCAGATTCCTTTGGCATCCTTCTAACAGAAGTACCCATGAAACCCCCCTTTATACACCCCTGATTCGGTCTCAATCTGAGCCATAAAACCCAGAAATCCCAGAAACAGAGCATCGTTATTGAGCTCTGAAACCCTGAAATCCTTCCGCATTCCACCTTCTCAGCGTGCAAGTTTCCCCGCCGAGAACCGTAAGGCCGAGAGGCCTTCCCCTCCTTTCAGCTAAACGACAAGCCCCTTTTTGTGCAAAAAACCCTATAGCCCACAGCCTCCCGGCGCGGCCATGAGCGCGCTGGGAAGCCCCGTGCCGAGAGCTCCTTCCAGCCAAAGGCTCCACGCCAAGAAGCCACTTCCACATGAACCCCCACAGCCCAGGGCTTCCCGGCGCCACCTTCCCGGCGCGGTAATGGGCGCGCCGAGAAGACCCCTGGCCGAAAGCCCCCCCCTATGCAACCTTTTCTGGCGGAGGCTTCCCGGCGCGGGGATGAGCGCGCCGAGAACCCCATCCCTTGGCGCGCCGAGAAGCCCCCTTGCCCATTTTTGCCAAGCCGAGAACCCGTGCGCCGAGAACCCCATCCCTTAGCGCGCCGAGAACCCTCCTTCTTGCGCCGGGAACCCTGGCCATTCTGCCTTCACGCCGGGAACCTATGCACGCTTGAACTGCATTGATAACCTACTCAAATGTTGTTACTGAATTTTAAATCCGAATTTTATTCCGGGGCTCCGCCCCCGGAAACCCCCGCAAGGGGCGCTGCCCGCTTGACCCCCGCGACCTGACCGGGCAGGTCGATCCCCGCGACCTGACCGCACAGGTCGATCCGCGTGCGAGGGCGCAACATTAAGCGTTCGCTTACATTCCGTCGTCCCGCATCGGGTTCATGAATAACCCCTTTAGCTCGGGAGGGCTCTGCCACTGCATGAGTTCCACCGGCTTCTACAGGGAATACCAAACATTGCCCCATGGAAAATATGCGATTCGGGAAGTTCAACACTTCTCTCTCTCTTGGCTTTCATCCCGGCACTCCGTGGGTGACAGCCTATTTCCCCCTGGGCATAACCCAGATAAAGGGAAGATGCTGTCAAAATACTGATCGATGTTTTAAACCTCATCACGGTCGCGGCTCAGGCTACCTGTGATTGAGATCCTCCTTCCCCCCTTAACCCCGGGCTTTGAACCGCTGACTTAGCGATATCATCTGTTTCTACGGTTGGTGTCATTATCTTGCCCGCCTTCCTGGCCTCGATATGAAGTTCCATTTCCGCACATGAATATACGTTTGCCTCTCGAGGCCTCCTACTTTTAGCGTTTAATCAAGGGTTGTCCTTCCTTGGAAGGACGTAATTAACGTCATAGCGTTCATGGTATGACGGACTTCGGGTCCTGACTCGGACTTCACAATCGACTGACCATGTCAGATCGAGCGCACAATAAAATTGTCACTTCGGTGACTGGCACGCCAATAAATAAATAAAAAAATAAATAAATAAATAAATAAATAAAATAAACTAGATAAAATAAAATGTGTCGAACACCACCCCCTCCCAATCCCGTTTCACATCACCTGGTTTTGATAATGACATACTATGAGTCATGGTTTAAGGTCTATGCATCATTTGCTTTAAGTGTTCATCTGTCATATGTCCTCGGTGCATTAACAGTAGCTGCATGCCATAGCACAATTGCATTGAGCATACAGTCAATGCACTGCATGCAGAGTCTGCACACTTGTTGATAGCATGTTCGTGAATTCATTCTCATTGTGCACACTTTATTCTAGTGCATTCTGCATTACAAACCAGCAAGTCTATACATTGCTTCTAGCATGCACAGACACACCCAAGTCTATACATCGTTTCTTCATCACACACAAAAGTCTGAACATTCTTCGGTGAAGTTTGTACAACGTCCTTTGCATGCATTACTTAAAGTCTATACATTGTCGCCTACTCGTGCATCACTTCTGAGTCTATACATTGCCGCTATGGCTGTGTATCATTTAGCAAGTCTATACATCCGCCAGCCTTGTCTCTTGCTCGCAAAGTCTATACATTCATGAGCTATGGCTGTGCATCGTTTGCATATTGCACACTAAGTCCATACATCACTGCACAAGCAAGTCTGTACATTCTAGCGTCTCACTTAGCATCTTTGTGCATGGAGCATTCAAGTCTGTACATTGGCAAAGTCTGTACATCGTTGGCTTGTGCATGCATCGTCTTTCAAAGTCTGTAAATTGGCAAAGTCTGTACATCGTTGGCTTGTTCATGCATCGTCTTTCAAAGTCTGTACATCGGTCAGTCTCACTCAGCGTCTCATGCTATCAAGTCTATACATCGCATGCATTACACACAGCAAGTCTGTACATCCATCGTCTCACTCAGCGTCTCACTCAAAGTCTATACATTGCAGCCTGTTCGTGTTCAAGCTTTCAAAGTCTATACATTGTCTGCCCTGCAAACACAAGTCTATACATTGTCTTGTAGCACACACACGAAGTCTGTACAGCCTTTGTGTTGCACGAACACAAGTCTTTACATTGTCTCATGCATACATAAGTCTGTACAATTTGTGTGGCTTGTTCATGCATGTGATGTGTTGTCAGTGGGTCAGTTAAGCAAGTCTATACAGACTTGTTCCATGCGTTAGTTTAAGCAACTCTATACATTCATCGCATTGGTTCTTAAGTGCTAGGTTGCAAGTCTATACATGCTGTAGTTCAGCATCTTTACATACACAGCATGCACGCAGACAAAGTCTGTACAATCCCTTCCATGCACTCATACTCTATACATTCTTTGATGTTATGCTCGTGCATCACTTTAACAAATCTGTACATCATCTTGTTGTAGGCACAACAAGTCTATACATCGTCTGGTCGTCTGCACGCAAAGTCTGTACATTGCAAGTCGGAACATTACTGCTTGATATGAAGTATGTACATCCCGTGTTATGTTGATCGACTGAAGTAACTCTGTCATTAAACTGGCAGATGTTTGGGGCACGTGATCTGAGGTTGGCACTTGGCACGTGATCTGAGGTTATCTCTAGACAAAGAGGGCACAAGCCCTACACACGCCCTAGCTACTGCTCTATATATATGAAGCTTCTTCCTCAGAAGAAGACTGATCGAGCAGAGAGGCAGAGAGCAGAAGAAGAAGAAGAAAAAAGAAGAAGAGTGAGCCTGTGCAGAAGAAGAATAAAGAGAGCAGAAGAGAGATCGAGAGATCCAGAAGAAGAAGAAAAGAGAGAACAGCATGAGAGAAAGAGAAGCAGAGAGAAGAAGAAAGAAGAGGAAGAAAGAAAGAGAGAGATAGTGAGCTCGTGAAAAGAAGAGAAGCCTTCAGTGAGGATTTGTTCTTCTGGTATTTGGATCAGATCCAAACCAATTTTGCTCCTGCGAGAGCTACATTGTGCATTTCATTTTCCAGCTTTCGGTCGCTGTGATTTTTATTATTTCTTGTTTTTTTTTCTTTTATCAGTTTATCGTTATTCTTCCGATTCTCTGGTTGGAGATCGGGGTTCCTCCTGTGGTCTCAGGAGAAGGGAGATTTTTTCTTCGGTTTGCTGGTGACTGTGTGTCACTAGTGGTTCCCTCCGGTGTGGAGGAAGAGAGGTCCGTGACCTTTGGTTTGCAAGTGACTGGGTGTCACTTGTGGGTTCCCTCTGGGTTTCAGAGGAAGGGAGACTTGGTGTCTCCGGTTGGAAGTGGCTAGTGTCACTTGTTGGTTTCCCTTCGGTTTGGAGGAAGAGAGGAGTGTGTTCCTCTGGTCAAGCTGTTAGGCAGCATTTGTTTGCAGACTGAGTCTGCGGTTCTAGCTGTTGCTAGTGGAAGCCTCACTCCGGTTTGGAGTGAGGGGTGGACGTAGGTCTGGAGGACCGAACCACCTAAAAAATCCTGTCTACTGTGTTTTGCTTTGTGTGCTCGTCCATATCATCTATCTCCCCTTCACAGGTTGCGTGCGTGATTATTTGAGTTATCTTGGGGAGTTAACTTGATTGTGAAGTGCTTGTTCATATGCTCAGTAGAATTTCATCTGATATGTGAGTTTGTGTTTCTCTGTTCACGGTTGTGAAAAGGGAAAAGCTCCGTTGTTTCATTATTTATATTGAGTTCAGTTAAAAGTCTCTTCTGTGTGACAGCTTGCTGTTGAGTGCTCAATTGATTAAGCAATCTGAGATTTTAATTCCGTAATATTTTTTATCGGTGATTCATTTACCCCCCTCTGAATCCGGGCCTTGCACCCTATCATTTGGTATCAGAGCGGGTGTCTGCAAAGAAGGTCCAGTGACCTGCAGATCCGATCCTGCAGTCTTCGGTGCTATCTCACTTTTGGTGCATCATTATTCCTGTTGCATTAATCTGATCTGTTTCCATGGGTGATCCACCGGTTTTCAACGGCTCTAATTTTAATGTGTGGTTTGTCAGTCTGCGCAAATATGTTTTATCAGTTAATCCTGATCTGTGGAAGTTAATTTCACAAGGTCCTCACAGATTACCAAAGAAAGTGTCCAAATGGACCGACAGTCACAGATCAAAGGATGGAGAAAATTAGAAAGCTATGAATCTGATGAAAGTTGCTACTGACAAAGCCTTACATTCTTACCTTCATGATTACAGGTCTGCTAAGGACATTCTGGATGTGCTAAAGCTAGCTCACAGGTTAAATGAGGACGGCTGCATGATGGCTAATGGTAGAAATCAAGGCAGCAATCAGAATGAAGATGATAATGATGAAGAGGTAAATCCCTTCGAGAATTTTTCTTTAGATGACTGGGAGAATTCATATGCTGACTTATTAGAGTCACATGAGAGGTTAAGAAAAGAATATAAAAAATTGAAAAAGGGTACTGGGTTAGAAAGTTCAAGCTCTTCTTGTGAAAAATGTCTAGAGTTGAAACAATCTCATGATGCGTGTTTTTCTGATATTCAAATGCTTAAAGACCAAATTGGGTTGTTGGAAATTGAAAATCAAGAACTTGCAAATGAGATTACTGACCATGAAAAGAAATTCAGAAAACTTGAAGTCGAGAAGAGTCTAATAGCTGAGAAATACGATGTGATAAAGTCTGTGAACATAAAGCTTCAGAAAGACATTGAAAATATGCAAAGAGAGTCTGAAATTTCAGATAATCCAAAAATATCACATGATGATCAGACTCTTCTTGATGAGTTAATTCAAAATGATGCTCTGTCTAAGGAGAATGAAAAGTTGAAACAGCTGAACTCTGCTATGTCTGAAAGACTTGTAGCATTAGAAAGAGGAAAGTCTGCTTACATAGAAGAGTCTGATAAACTGAGCAATCTGGAACATGAAGTTGAGAAATATAAAACTGCTAACAAGGTGCTAAGTGAATGTGTGAATTGCAGTGAGCAAGAGATTGCCAGTTATGAGTTATACATTGCCTCTCTAGAGTATGAAATCCAAGACTTGAGGAACTCTTTGTCTAAGTTTGTTGATGGTCAAGAAAACTTGAATAGGTTGTTAGGAGTCAAGGCAAATCTTCAAAAAGAAGGGATCGGCTACAAGCCAATTAATAAGAAATCATTTGAAAATAAACTAATGGCATCCTTTGTAAAAGAATCAAATGCTGTTACAATCAATGTCAAAGCTCCTAGTGTAGCCACCACTTCACAAGTGAAACACCCCATCGTTCAAAAAAAAAGAAACAAAATGACATTCAGAAACAAGCTGAAAAAGTGAAAAGGTATGATCATGTGAAGAACAAGCAAAGAAACAATCATGTTGATGCTATGCATGTGACACATAACCTAAACACACACACACACATGCACACAAAAGGAAAATGTCATGCCACTATTGTCATAAACCTGGTCATCTGATGCATGAGTGCAGGTTGATGGAGAAAGATGATATGAGCGCCAGCATAATGAATGCTAGGAAATTTCATGATAAAAATTCTTCATCTCAGAAAAAGAAAATTGAATGTTTTCACTATGGCAAATTAGGACACAGCATTACACAATGCTGGTTTGCAAGTGGTAAGAAAATATCTCTTTCACATCATGCTAAATTCCCTGCAAGCCAACATGGTTTTAATAAGAACAAATCTATTTTAATGAACCAGCACATCACTTGTTTTAACTGTAACAAACGTGGTCACAAAGCCATTGAGTGCTGGTTTGGATCTACTAGGGGCAGAAATAGTTTTAAAAGTAAGCATATCAGATGCTTCGAGTGTGGGAAGAATGGCCATACAGTCAAGGACTGTTGGCATGTTCAGAAGAATTCTGCTAACCCTCATGTTGTGAAATTTTCATGCCATGACTGTGGGAAGCCAGGCCATAGAGCTGCTGACTGTTGGCTGGCTTATTTTAGTGAACAGAATTTTCTCTCTGCCAATAAATTTCATGACAACAGTAATTTGCATAAAAAGAATTTGAAATCTGCCGCATCATGTCATTACTGTGGTCAAATAGGTCATTCAATGAATAATTACTACTTGATGAGATCTGATGACCTTCATGCTAAAAAACTATTTAGAACACCTGCCAAAGGTGTCACTGTTAATTCGGGAGCCAAGACCACTTGGGTACCTGTTTGTGCAAAGTGAACATTGTTTTGCAAGTGTGCCTTGGGACTGAGGAATAAAGAGGGGTAAATAAGCTAAGGCACTCAAAAGAAAACCCCTTTCTGAACTTTTCAGGTAAATTCTCTGCATTTCCTGTTCTGAAATTCAGTGCATATCTTGTTTGATGTGTTCATGTATATTTGTCATCCTTTGCACACTATGAGTACTCATGTCTCTTAAAGCTCATACTGAATTGTCTGTTTAGATATTAGAATGAGAATGAACTTGCACTTCTGAAAATCTGAATTGACTGAATTTGAAGCCTGTATGTGATATAATGCATGACCACTATGGTATATTAAATGGTAAGCTACTAAAAGGTAGGTGAAATCTGTCTGGAGATTCTTACTATGTGTGAGATGGTCCTTTAGACCAAGTACTCCGCCTAGTACCATAGGTCATATGTTTAGTCTTCATGGCAAACATTGCATGTCTTTGCATACATGTAGTTAATTGCATTGCATTTCATTACATTGAAAATGCCAAAAAGATTAATTGAATGCATATTGTCAGGGGGAGTCAATGCATTGCATGCAGGTTGTCAAATGCATACACTTATGTCAGAATTCACTGCATATTAACCTTGAAGATCCTGAAACATGCCTGACCTCCTGTTATCTTGCTTGGTGTGCATATCTTTTTTATTGATTCTATTGATAAACCTTGATCATATCAGAAAACATTGGGCTTCAAAATCACTTATTTTTGCTGGATTTCTTCTATCAGTCATTCATGAAGATTTCAATGGGACATGTCTCGATCATAAATATGAAAACACTTGAACTAGGAATCTTCTATTATACGATTTTATGAATGTCTGAAATAACTCAGGTGGTTTAAGTTTAATGTATTCATTGAGTTTGACTTTAAAATCTCCTAAAAATATCTAAATCATGTTTAATAAACTTTAACCAACTGTTTCATACTGTGTCTTGTAAAAACTTCTGAAATATGCACTATTGAATACATGGCTTTATTTGGTTAAGTACATGAAATTAGTATTGATTTGAAGCAAATGAGTTTTCAGAAATGTCTAAAGGGTAAATTCTGTCAGAGCAATGACTTTGGTCACTGAGAAACCATGTCCATTGACCAAGAAGTCTAGAGGACTGTGTCATGAGGTGCCATAGTTAACTCTGCTTAAGAATGATTGATAATCTGGCAGAGCAATGGCATGCACACTGAGAAATACATCTTACTCATCAAAGAAATGAGTTGAGGTATGTCATGAGGTGTAAATGTTAACTCTGTTAATATAAAGCATGGCTGTTAGTCACACTAAGTGCTTAGGGATATTGGCGTCTGATCAACGTATATCCTCTAGTTACAAGGTGTGCACTGAACTAGAGTGCTCGTAAAATTTGTAGCATAAAAATTTGTTGAACAAATTGTAATATTTGAATATTGATGCAAAAATCAAATTGTTATAACCCTGGACAAAATCACGTGACTTCATAATTGCTTGATCTCAATACTAGTGAATGTAATTCCGAAAGAAGTCAATAAATTTGATTGTGTAAGAGAAAGGGAGGTTAATCAAGATATGAATACGAGGGCTTGGTTCATTTTTATTAAACCGTGATTTTAGATATAAATACAGAATTTTATTGACAAACTTTACTTACAACATGTTTAAACCATGCTGATCAATAAAGTTCATTCATAAGCCCTTATAATGGAAGACTTTGAAAAATTCTGTTTTGGATTTATGAGATTGGTATCTCCTTGAAAATCTTGTTGAATTCCTTGTGTTTGGAGCTTATTTGAAACTCTTTTGCTCACTGTCCTTGATTCTTCATGACCAGAACTTATCCTTAATTGCCAATGTGGTCTCCTTCTCATCCATCTCATAAGATTCCATTTATTCAGGGGGAGCTTCGTTGTCATATGAATCATGCAGCATAGAAATTCTTAAAGGGGGAGAATTGTGTGCTTGCATTCATATATTTAGGGGGAGTTCTTGCATTTCTTGTTGCATCTGCATCTCTGCATTCATACCTCCCCATGGTTCTTTTTGATAATAACAAAGGGGGAAAAATTGGTATGAGTCATAGATATGTTTGTCTGAAGAAATGATGAAATAAAATGGTTGTGTGAATAAGCACACATGACTCATAGTATTGTCATAATCAAAAAGGGGGAGAATGTTGGAACCCTGGTTTTGATAATGACATACTATGAGTCATGGTTTAAGGTCTATGCATCATTTGCATTAAGTGTTCATCTGTCATATGTCCTTGGTGCATTAACAGTAGCTGCATGCCATAGCACAATTGCATTGAGCATACAGTCAGTGCACTGCATGCAGAGTCTGCACACTTGTTGATAGCATGTTCATGAATTCATTCTCATTGTGCACACTTTGTTCTAGTGCATTCTGCATTATAAACTAGCAAGTCTATACATTGCTTCTAGCATGCACACACACACCCAAGTCTATACATCGTTTCTTCATCACACACAAAAGTCTGAACATTCTTCGGTGAAGTCTGTACAACGTCCTTTGCATGCATTACTTAAAGTCTATACATTGTCGCCTACTCGTGCATCTCTTCTGAGTCTATACATTGCCTCAATGGCTGTGCATCATTTAGCAAGTCTATACATCCGTCAGCCTTGTCTCTTGCTCGCAAAGTCTATACATTCATGAGCTATGGCTGTGCATCGTTTGCATATTGCACACTAAGTCCATACATCACTGCACAAGCAAGTCTGTACATTCTAGCGTCTCACTTAGCGTCTTTGTGCATGGAGCATTCAAGTCTGTACATTGGCAAAGTCTGTACATCGTTGGCTTGTGCATGCATCGTCTTTCAAAGTCTGTACATTGGCAAAGTCTGTACATCGTTGGCTTGTGCATGCATCATCTTTCAAAGTCTGTACATCGGTCAGTCTCACTCAGCGTC
This sequence comes from Amorphophallus konjac, assembly GCA_022559845.1. NCBI lineage: Eukaryota > Viridiplantae > Streptophyta > Magnoliopsida > Alismatales > Araceae > Amorphophallus > Amorphophallus konjac. The sequence continues at coordinate 43,809 of JAHNEJ010000993.1, forward strand.
TCATGCTATCAAGTCTATGCATCGCATGCATTACACACAGCAAGTCTGTACATCCATCGTCTCACTCAGCGTCTCACTCAAAGTCTATACATTGCAGCCTGTTCGTGTTCAAGCTTTCAAAGTCTATACATTGTCTGCCCTGCACACACAAGTCTATACATTGTCTTGTAGCACACACACGAAGTCTGTACAGCCTTTGTGTTGCACGAACACAAGTCTATACATTGTCTCATGCATACATAAGTCTGTACAATTTGTGTGGCTTGTTCATGCATGTGCTGTGTTGTCAGTGGGTCAGTTAAGCAAGTCTATACAGACTTGTTCCATCCGTTAGTTTAAGAAACTCTATACATTCATCGCATTGGTTCTTAAGTGCTAGGTTGCAACTCTATACATGACGTAGTTCAGCATCTTTACATACATAGCATGCACGCAGACAAAGTCTGTACAATCCTTTCCATGCACTCATACTCTATACATTCTTTGATGTTATGCTCGTGCATCACTTTAACAAATCTGTACATCGTCTTTTTGTAGGCACAGCAAGTCTATACATCGTCTGGTCGTCTGCACGCAAAGTCTGTACATTGCAAGTCGGAACATTGCTGCTTGATATGAAGTATGTACAGCCCGTGTTCTATTGATCGACTGAAGTAACTCTATCATTAAACTGGCAGATGTTTGGGGCACGTGATCCGAGGTTGGCACTTGGCATTTGATCCGAGATTATCTCTGGACAAAGAGGGCACAAGCCCTACACACGCCCTAGCTGCTGCGCTATATATATGAAGCTTCTTCCTCAGAAGAAGACTGATCGAGTAGAGAGGCAAAGAGCAGAAGAAAAAGAAGAAGAAAGAAGAAGAGTGAGCCTAAGCAGAAGAAGAATAGAGAGAGCAGAAGAGAGATCGAGAGATCCAGAAGAAGAAGAAAAGAGAGAACAGCGCGAGAGAAAGAGAAGCAGAGAGAAGAAGAAAGAAGAGGAAGAAAGAAAGAGAGAGATAGTGAGCTCGTGAAGAAGAAGAGAAGCCTTCATTGAGGATTTGTTCTTCTGGTATTTAGATAAGATCCAAACCAGTTTTGCTCCTGCGAGAGCTACATTATGCATTTCATTTTTCAGCTTTCGGTCGCTATGATTTTTATTATTTCTTATTTTTTTTTCTTTTATCTGTTCACCGTTGTTCTTCTGATTCTTTGGTTGGAGATCGGGGTTCCTCCTGTGGTCTCAGGAGAAGGGAGATTTGTTCTTCGGTTTGCTAGTGACTGTGTGTCACTAGTGGTTCCCTCTAGTGTGGAGGAAGAGAGGTCGGTGACCTCTGGTTTGCAAGTGACTGGGTGTCACTTGTGGGTTCCCTCTGGGTTTCAGAAGAAGGGAGACTTGGTGTCTCCGGTTGGAAGTGGCTGGTATCACTTGTTGGTTTCCCTCCGATTTGGAGGAAGAGAGGAGTATGTTCCTCTGGTCAAGCTGTTAGGCAGCATTTGTTTGCAGATTGAGTCTGCTGTTCTAGCTGTTGCTAGTGGAAGTCTCACTTTGGTTTGGAGTGAGGGGTGGACGTAGGTCTGGAGGACCGAACCACCTAAAAAATCCTGTCTACTATGGTTTGCTTTGTGTGCTCGTCCATATCATCTATCTCCCCTTCACAGGTTGTGTGTGTGATTATTTGAGTTGTCCTGGGGAGTTAACTTGATTGTGAAGTGCTTGTTCATGTGCTCAGTAGAATTTCTTCTGATATGTGAGTTTGTGTTTCTCTGTTCACGGTTGTGAAAAGGGAAAAGCTCCGTTGTTTCATTGTTTATATTGAGTTCAGTTAAAAGTCTCTTCTGTGTGACAGCTTGCTGTTGAGTGCTCAATTGATTAAGCAATCTGAGATTTTAATTCCGCAATATTTTTTATCGGGGATTCATTCCCCCCCCTCTGAATCCGGGCTTTGCACCCTATCACAGGGGACCGACGCACCTTCTTCCTCTTCACTGACCCCAGCGGACCACGCCGAGCGGGAAGCAGAGTTTGCCACGGATGGTAGTGCAGGCCGAGGCGGTCGAGGCAGCACTTTTCGAGAGGGTACGTAACCACTACACTTTCCCAATGGATTATGCTTATGAAATGCAATTGACTAACCATGAAATGTGTATGCAGATGACCGAGCTGACCTGGCTGAGGGTGGAGTTCGAGGAGAGCCAAGCAGCGGCTCGAGAGGAGGCTGCCCGCCTTCGGGAGGAGATGGCGCGGAGCCGTCCGACGGACAAACTCGAGATGACACTCCTCCGCGCGGAGTTGGAGCGTCTCCGGGTTAGGGCTGTAGAGACGGAGCGCTACTGAGCTGAGGCGGAGCGTTACCGAATCGAGGCAAAGCGAGCTCGGCTTCAGGCAGCGAGGCTGGAGGGTGTTGTGGAGGGGATGAGCCGGAGATCTGAGCACATCGGGACTCCGAGCGGCAGCACCCATGGCACGCACCACTCCGTTAGGAGTTACTTCACAGGTTTCTCCGGTCGACAGAGGAACGAGGATGAGGAGCAGCGCCGACGACACCGCGAGGAGGCGAGCTCGGCGATGCCTCCACTAAAGAGGCATGAGGGTGTCGGGGTCGGGGACAGTGACAGGCCAGAGGGAGAGGGAGAGGCCTGACCTTTGTACTTTGAGAGGACTTTTGTACACATGGATATAATAGTGATATGATATATTTTTGCTTTGATCTTGTGAATGAATGGATGCAAATGCTTGACACTAACTAACAACGACTCCCGACCTGACACGAGTGGGTGGGAGAGAGTGACGGACACGATGCGAGTGAGAGAGAGAGAGACAACTACGAATGAGCGAGAGAGAGAGATGACCACGAGTGAGAGAGAGACGGCCACGATGGAGTGAGAGAGAGAGAGATGACCACGTTGGCACGAGCGAGATTGGTGCAAAAGGGCAAAAATTGAGGCTTCAGGTTTCTAAATGGTCATCCAGATGACCGTTCAAGGATCCACGCGGCCTACCTTTAGTCTATTGAAAGCCACTCGGCTAGAGCCCACAGATGTAATTAAACGGTCATTCATTTACCGTGCAAAGAATGGAACGGTTCAGAATTGACCGTGTGTTTAACAGAACGGATTATCTGAGACCGTGCAAAATACCAAAATTTGAACTGTGTGGAAGATGACTGAACGGTCTCCATGAGACCGTTCACTGAGCAGAGCGGTCTATCGATAGACCGCATACACACATGTCCTAAGAGTCCGAATGGGACTCTCTTGGAAAGTCCTAACCCGAGGATAGGTGTCTCAAACCAACCCAAAACTCTATCTTAACTCAATCTAGACTTATCCTACCCTCAATTCTAGTGGGTTTAGGCCTCTAACCAAGCCTTATAAGTAAGAGGGGACTCCAAATTCGTTCTTCACACATCAACCCTCTTTCAAGCCTTAAAACCCTTCTCAATCTTGCTTAAAACATCATGAAGAGGGCCTTGGAAGGGAGCTCCATGGGTGAGGTGGCCTACCAAGGTCCAAAGCCGGCTAGAAAGGAGCACGGTGTGCTACAACAACTGACCACCATCCCAGGGCATTTGAGCTCTAGCCCCATGAGAGAGGTAAGTTGTTGGTCATTCAATTCAATTTCATTCAATTTCATACCATTTCCTTCAAGTAGCTTATCTCTTCATCTCTTCTCTCTATCCCCTTTTTTCTTCAGCTTCTCCCTGGCCCGAGACGATACTACACCTTGAAGTGGATGGCTCCCACGATCCGCGAGTTACCCATATCTGTGACATCCATCCTTAGATCCTGGCACCTTCATCCTCTTCTAGTGTTAGCCAAGAACTACCCCAAGCTTTCTTTAGATTGGCACAGCATTTCGGCCTTGGTCGAGATATGGCACCCCCAGACCCACACTTTCATGTTCCCATCTTTCGAGGCTACCATCCTTCTAGAGGAGGTGGAGACCTACTTGTCTATCCCTATGTCCAAGGTGGGTGAGAAGGGTACTAGTTTGTCACACTGTTGCCCCTGTGGATCCTGCCCTTATCTTAGGAGAGTTCATACCTAGTAGCAAGGACATTCACACCATAGTGGGCCCACACCAGATCAATCTACTACCTCTTAGGCAGTGGGTGATAGCACATTGTAAGAATAAGTGTGGGTGGTACGAGGCCATAGCTAAGGCCGCTTCCATTTGCTTGTGCGGGGCCATAGTCTTCCCCTCTGTCAACCATGTCTTAGATGTTCCCATTCTTAGCACCATCAGTGGTCTGTGGTAGGGTCTTTCTGTTGGGTTCGGTGCAAGTATGTAGAGGGGGGGTGAATGAATATAACCTATAAAAATTTCACCCAATTAACAACTAGAATGCTAACAAGATAGATTAGATAATCTGAAGGCTAATTAAATCTTCTGTTCAACCTGTAAGCAAACAGATGGAGCGCCCCTATGCAGACATCTAGCGGAAGCAAAAACATATAGAGAAATCAAACCACTGCACAGAGGTTTTTAGGTGGTTCGGTCCAGCATACCTACATCCACCCCACACTCAACCCGAGTGTGGCTTCCTGCTGACTCATAGCTTGAATAGCTGGGCATCACAGCTTGCCATACATCAGCTGGGCAACACAGCTTGCCATCCGAGGAATCCTCCTCGCCCGCTGAGCAACACAGCTTGCTGTCCAGTGGAATCCACCACTGCAAATCGCTGGGGATTACAGCTTACCCGTCCAGAGGCAGCACCTCTGCAAACCGCTGGGCAATACAGCTTGGCCGTCCAGTGGAATCCTCCACTGCAAACACTGAGCAACACAGCTTGCTCCGCTGACAAATAGCTTGAAGAAATGTATAAAGGAAAATGAAAACAAGTAGCAACAGCAACTGAAAGCTGTAAATAATGAAAGCACGAATGTGTCTCCTAAGAGCTGGCTGGCCTGGATTTGATCCACAGTCCAGTGAATGCAGATCTCTTGCTCTCTTCACTCTTCTTCTGCTATCTTCAGCTGGATCGAAGTCTCTGCACTTCTGCCTTTTCTTTCAATCTCTGCTCTTCTCTTCTTTTCTCTTCTCTGTCTGGATCGTGGCTCTCTGTATGGACTTCACCTCTCGCCAATTCGATCTTTCTTCTTCTGTGGAAGAAGGCTCATATATATAGCAGCAGCAGCAGTGACCTCCACATTTCCCACCCAATCGACTCTGCCACGTGTCAGCATCTCAGCTCTTTGGATCACGTGCCAGACACCTGCAAGACAAATGAGGAGTTCAGCCGATTAACAAAATCAACTGAAGACAGTGTATAGACTTTATAACTCATGCTGTAAAATGCAGTGTATAGACATGTGAAGAACGCTGCATGATCGAGCCTAACCAATGTATAGACATTACAATGCTCATCCACTAAATAGACTTCATAGTGCTCAATCAGACTTCACGATGCTCAATCAGACTTGAAGATGTGAGCGAGACAGTGTATGGACTTCAAAAGCTTGAAGGCCCAATGTACAGACTTTGAAGAGTCTGAACCAATGTACAGACTTGTAACGCTTGAGGACCGATGTATAGACTTAGGAGCATATGAAGTCTCAGGGGAGCATCTATGGCCTCTGGACAGCATCACCAGCGTCAGGGGAGCATGTGGAGCACATGCTGTCTCTGGGGAGCAATCGCTGCTCCAGGGGAGCATCCTCAAAGTTAGGAAAGCATTAGCAGTCACTGGAGGGCATACTCGGTCCCAGGAGAGCATCCGGGGGGACAGGCGAGCATGCACGTCTGATGTACAGACTCTACCAATGTATAGACTTGGTGGATAGTGATGCATAGCCAAACGGATGTACAGACTTCACTATGAATGCATGAACAGTGAATGAGTGTATAGACTTCACGATGTGAAGACTTGTCCACAAATGATTGTACAGACTTTACCCACTGTATGGACTTCATGCAATGCAAACGAATATGTAGACTTCACTATGTAAATGGCTGTACAGACTTAGTCCAAACACGATGTATAGACTTTGGACTCCAAGGGCGATGTATGGACTTTCACATGAAAGGCTGTACAGACTTTGAAAGCTGAGGCCAATGTATAAACTTGAAATAAGATGCTGCATGAGACGATGCAGGCTGTACAGTCTTGGCATGAGACGCAAGTTGAGACGATGCAATGTATAGACTTCACCGATGCATATAGACGCTAAGTGAGACTGTGTGTGCACTGTAGCGGATGTATAGACTTTAAAGAAATGCATGATACAGTGCAATGTCTAGACTTGCTATATGCATGAAGACGGTGGACTGTATAGACTTTGTGAAGCACAGTCCATTGTACAGACTTTGCAAGCAGTCCGATGTACAGACTTCAAGAGATGCATTGTACACACTTGTGATGCATGAACAGGCCAGTGTGCAGACTTCGTGAATGTGCAAACTTGTCAACGAAATGCACAATGTATAGACTATGCACATGCATGAAGAGTGTATAGACTAATGAAATGCTTTACCCTGCAGTGTATAGACTTGCTAGTCATCAAACTACATGCAGATAGAAAAGCAACGCACATAGTAGAAATCAAGCACTATATTAGTCATACACATGCATTCTCCACAAAACAAGTTATGTTGCTATCATCAAAACACAATCTCATAAAGCACTCACTGTGTTGCAATCATCAAAACAAAACAGCATTGCTATCATCAAATCAACATAGCACATGCTTGTGCCTAAGGGGCACAACACTTTCCATTTCCCAGGCCGTCCTTGCCTATTTATATGAGGGTCTTAGCTCAGCTGCCCTATGGGGGCCACTATTTGGCTCTATGATTCTCCTAGAGTGCTGGATGGGAGTTAGGATGAAGTTCGCGCCTAGGGAGGATGTCACGTCAGTCAGTCGGGTCTTCGGAAGCCATCCATTGTTCTTCATTGGTGGTCCTTTCAGGTTCTCTCAGGAGGTGGAGCATAGGACAGTAGATAAGAAGACCAGGGATGAGTGGCGCCTCTACATCAACACCTTGCCCCTGGATCAGTTCGTGATGTGCCCGTCTTTCCTCCACGGCACTACCCTCAGGCTTCGCAAGAGGCCTGGCTTGGACTTGAGGCTCGTGGGTGACACTACTCTGGCGATGTATAGCTCACATCGGTGCTTCCTTTAGGTTGGACTACCCTGGACTACACTCCCAGCGCTACCCCATCTTCCTGCACTACAGGCGAGGAGGTTGGGTCGGAGGAGGACGAGCAAGTGGTCAGGAGCGCCATGATCATGTGAGAGGTTAGTAGGGTGCTCACCCTATCGGCAGAGGTGACAGAGCTCCAGGAGGCATACCAGGCGTACGTGAGAGAGCTGAGAGAGATTAGGCCTCGCGGGGATGCCCGTCAGAGGATCGAGTGATTTTCTTATTTTCATGATATTGAGATAGAGATTTATGCTTAGAAATGTTTGCATATGAATGAATAAAATTAATGATTGGATTGATTTGAGCTTGGCCTTTCTTGCATGTGATTGAATGAGTTTGAAATAGGATCTTAGGATGAACATGGCTCATCCAAGACTGCTCTGTCAAATAAACGGTTGGAGTCTAACCGCTCCACGGAATTGAACGGCCTGATCTTGGCCGCGTATAAGATCAACCGTAGGGTTAAGAAAAAAGACCTTCGGAGAGTGGAACGGTCTATCGATGGACCGTGGGCAGAATAGAATAGCCATGCCTGCACCGTTCTGGTTTGTGAACTGTCTAGCGAGGACCGTTGATTCGTGAAGGTGCTAGAGATTGGAACAGTCTGGACTAGCCCGTGTGAATGATGGAACGGTCTGATGTTGGCCATTGGGAGGGATAAAATGGTTTCCAGAGGACTGTTCAGTGATTAAATTGCTGAACCTTGTCTTCAACCTGCCCCTGCACACACATAAACAAAGAAACAGATTAAATCCGTTTTAGGCTTAACCCCTTGCCTGTAGCAAGTTAGGAAATGACCAGTTCTTGATGTTTGGTCAAGGGGGTAAGTCTTATTAAATAGGTAAATGACACAATGGGAAAATTGATGTAATGCATGCCATGAATGTAAATCATGATGATGAAAATATTTTTGTGGTTTTGAAAATATTTGATTTTTTTGGGGGGTTTTGAGATATTTGATTTTTTTAGATTTTGAAATATTTAATTCTTTTGGATTTTGAAATATTTTATTTTTTTTGGATTTTGAAATATGTGATTTTTTGGGATTTTGAAATGTTTGATTTTTTGGGGGATTTTGAAATATTTGATTTTTTTGGATTTCG
>JAHNEJ010001032.1:0-108780 GCA_022559845.1 Amorphophallus konjac
CGTCGGACACGGTCCGAGCTGTGAGGGGGGGTGATGGAGACCACCCGGGGAGGCTAGAATGGGCACCGGATGCAACTGGGGCAGACCGGTACCGAGGGAACCGGATCAAGTGTACGCTCTTCTCATCGGCAACAAGTTCACTCAATTTTAGTGGATTATGTGGGATAGAGCACTCATCTCATCGGCGCGACATAGGAACCAATACTAGAAAAGCAGGGAAGGAGTGGCAACCGAACGTACCTAGCCGTCTGAAGGATCGACTCCGGTCACAGACGTGGGTGCACCGGGGAGCGTGCGCACCCGGTAATCATGCTGCGTCGACGAAGCTTACGGTTGATCATGCTAATATAACCACAAAATAAACAACTCCACGCAGGGAGGGGGAACTCAGGGATGGGGCAATTGGTACAGCAACTACCCTCGCACAGGAGGGGGGGACACGGGGAAGGGAACACCGAAATGCCGCTCTGCGTGTAGTCCTGCTGGGCTGAAGCGGCTCGTCCTGTCCGGTACGCTGAGCACAGAAGTCCAAATTGAGCATCGTCAGCGCTCATACGACGCCTCAGAAGTGCGGGAGTGCTCTTGAAAATTTGGCAACATTTTGAGGTGGCTGGAAGGCGTGGACATCTGAAGAAGAGGTCCTGCGCGGTTCTGTCCCGCAGGACAGGTCTGTACAGTCGTAGTGCAAGATGTGGTACTCTCTCTGTAGACCTGTAAACTAAGCGGGACCAGTGCAGTTGGATGGGGAACAGGATGATCTACATACCCTCAAAAGATGAGCACCATGGGATCACCGAGCTGGGCGTGGTTGCAAATGTGGTGAGCTTAGGTTTTCTGGATGAGCAGTCAGACAGGGATGGGATGACCAGAGTGGTACTCTTAGCACGGAGGTCATAACATGACAAAATCACCTGGGTTGGTTTTGGGATGCCGAGAGGTACAACTCCGAAGAAGAAATCTAATCCATAAGACCGACAAGGAAGGCGTGGCACGATCTGAAAACCTGCTGCACACCCTGGGCGGACTGGTTGGCACAAGTTCTACGCAGTCGAACAAGAATGGGTGCCACAACCTATGCTGAAGTTGAAATGATGCGAGACCACCTCGGGAGCGGAGAAGACGCGGAGTAGCACAAACCCACAGAAGGGGGCTCGGGCTGATTCACACTGTAGACGTCGATGTAGCTCCAGCAACAGGGGCCTTGAACTCTACCCCGGATCTGTAAGCAGCAGGTTAGGAAAATCTTCAAAGCCAAGAACGAGGGCGACATCGGGGAACTCCGGGCTGCCGTGGATGAACTTGGGAGAGGGAGGGGCGTGGGTAGCAGAGGGGGAGGGGTGGCTGGAGGCTGGGGTGTGGGAGGCGGGGCTGGGAGGGTGAGTGGGGTTAGGGTTTGTGGGGGGTGTGCCGAGATTAGGGAGAAAGAAGGGCGCATCCAATATTTTTGGTGGAGGGAATAATATGGGTTGGATACTTTTTCCTTTGAGTAGGAGGAGGAGTTTTAGGAGGGATAGAATATTGGAAAGGGATAATAGGAAGGATTTGGAGGGTTGGGATTTGATTTGGAGATGGATTAGGAAAGAGATGAGGAGATAGGGAAGGGAGGGGCGCGCTGGTTTCCTTGGAAGGGGGAGAGATAATAGGAGGAGGGAAAGATATTAGGGAGGTGGGGTTGCTGATGTGGCAAGGAGGTGGGGGGTGGGGTGATGGCCGCGGCCAAGGGAGGGAGGAGAGAGAGGGATTTGCGATCCCAAGAGAGAGAGAAAGAGAGAGGGGGTGCACAAGTAGGAGGGAGGAAGGGAGAGGGGGTTCACACAATTTCTTTCTCAACTCAATTTCAAATTTTTTGTTAACTCCAAATAAAGCCCTTGGCACCCTATTTATAGGAGAGGCCAGGGTTGACAAAAGTCCACAAATACCCTTGACAAATGCAAAATGACCCTACTACCCTATGTGGTGACCATAAGCTACTAATGACCTATAACCGAGCTAGTATCAACAATTTGCCCTTTGGGCCTCATTTAGCTGACCCATTAAGGCTTACATGACTCAAATGGAATAAAAATAGACTCAGTAAGCACTAATTGGACTCAAAGAAAAGGAACTAGCCGAAAGAAGCTCCAAGATCTCAAGGGGTGGGGAACTCTCCCAACCAAAGTGAAGGGACGACCATGTCCCCATCACCCTCTAAATTGTGTTTTTCGAGGATTCTGTTATCGTGTTTTGTGTTTGAGGTTTGGATGATGCTTGGAGAGCGTGGCCAGCTTTATGGGTTTGTTGTTCCCTGTCCCTTGTTGGCTCCTTGAATTTCGAGGATGAAATTCCTTAAAGAGGGGAGGACTGTAATATCATGGATTCTTCGGATCAGAATCAGAGAGCTTTAGGAGCGCTTTCGTGGGTCTCGAAATGTGTTTTATGATCCACTGGGGTTTTTTCCTTGTATAACTTGCGGAACCCTATAGAGAGTGAACCGTTGAGTTTTACGACTCCGGGACGCTACAAGTGCATTGTGCTTGTTCTGAGGATCGCGAAGACTATTTTTTTGTATTTTTCTAAATTTATTAAATTTTGTGCAAAAATTTAGATTTTAAGAAAATTGCTAATTTTCCTATTTTTCTTTTTTTCTTAACCCTCTCTCTCTCCTCTCTCCTCCCTCGCGATCTCTATTTTCTTTCCCTCCGTTCCTTCTCCTCTCTTCTCCTCTCCCCTGGGAGCGCGACCGGCGTGGAGCTGGGTGAGCTGGTGATGGCGTGGAGCTGACTTGAGGCCTGATGGCGTGAGTATCGGAGCGTGGTGTTGGCGTGATCCCGTTCGTGGATTTAAAGCTAGTGTGGCTTGTTCGTGTGATCATTTTCGACGAGGTTTGGCCGTTTTGACACGTGAGATCTTCGGTGGAGGTAGGGGTAGATACTCTACCTGTTTCCTACATCCTCTTGCGATTTGGGGCCGAATGGTGTGAGTTTGACTGGGTTTTGCCATGTTTGGGCGAAATGCATGTTCGAGGGGGTGTAAGCCGTGTTCGCCGTTCCAGGCAACGGTTTGTAGTTTAAATGGATTCATTTGAACCCTTGGCACGTTGGGAATTGTTTCCCGCCAGTTTGAACCTGTTTGATTGTGATTTGGGGCTGGTAGGAGGCCGGTTACCCATGTGAGTCATTTTGGGTGGATTTGTGGAAATCGCCCGTTTCTTGTTGTTTTGTGGATGGTTTGATCCCTTCCAGCTTGTGGAAGGTAGATATTGATTCTAGATTTGTTTCCCCGTCGTTTAGAAGCGATTGGGGTGTGGAAAACTTGGTTTTGTGCGATTTTACGATTTTCAAATCGGAGGACGAGTCGCGGTCCACCAGTAACCGTGTTCATCTCTCGACCTCTGTAGCGGTCAGTCGTGAACCGCGTCTACTTTTAGGGCTTTGTCGATTCTACGTGTATAGCGGTGGGAGAACACGGTTGGTGTTTAACCCCGTCTGATGGCCGCGGTTGGCTTGGAACAGCGTTTGCCTGTCTTCGTCTCCACCTGCCTTGTCTCCTTCTCGACACGGTTTGGGGCGTACCACGTTTGGGATTCTCACAGTCAACGCGTAACCGCGTCTAGACTATCGCGGTTATCTTGGAACTGTGTCTGTCTCTACGTTGACTCTGCTTTGTGAAGCACCGACTCTGTCTTCTCCTTCTCTTTGTAGGTGTTTTTCGTTCGTAGGCCTGAGGCGATTTGCCTGGAACCGTGTCAGTGTAAATGCGGCTAGTCCTTAACCGTGTCTGGGTCAGCACGACTTGTTGGGAACCATGTCTGGTGTTGGCGCAGCTATCTTGCGATTGCGTCAGCCTTCTGGGTGTTTTCTTCATTGGTTTGGCTCCCGATTAATGTGGCTTCGACCCCTTGGTTAGCCCATTGTTCTGTCGATGTCTTGGATGTCCTATGAGGGCTGTGACCGTTTTATAGGGTGTCCGGGAGTGCCATTGTACTGAGCTGTGTTCCGTGTTGTTTCGGGGATCATTATGATTTCCTGGTCAACCCGGTTGTGACCTAGTGGTTGACATGTGACCTCGTGAATGTCTCGTCTATCCTATGAGGATCGATGTCATGCCCCGAGATTATGTAGCGGAAACAATTAGGAACGCGAACAGTCGGCTAGTACGTCTCAAGCGAGCAGTATAATCAAAGCGCTAACACATTTACAAATAAGAAATGAATGCACAATGTTTGGAAAAAATCTTTGCTTTATTAAATAAAGATCAAAAGTACATAAGATGACTCTTGACTATTTGACTAATTCGACTCAATAAAATAGAAAATTGCGTAGCGACTCTTGACTATCAACTAATGACAATCTAAGGTTCCACTCCTTCTTTAATTACTCTCAGATCCATCAATTGAACAGTCTGAATCCGACCCGCTAGAATTTCTTAAAAAAGATTGGAAAGTAGGGAATGAGCACACTTGCCTAGTAGGTATCTTTGTATCAACATGAAGGTAATGTTTAATTAACTAACATTTTTTCTCTAGAGTGTAAGATAAGTAAATGAAAATATGATGAAACACGGAAATAAATGAAAGTAACATAAGTAACCGGATATGATCAAGGTGAGATATGAGAATTCATGTAAACTGGAAATATGATCGAGCAAGAATATAACATGAATGTAATTTGGCCTTTCATGATCAAGAATGTACTTTTCCATAACCATAAAGGCTATACACTAGAAAGTCATGTAACGAGAATGTACTAGCAATCATGTAATTTCACAAGATTGCCTCGTGGATCTTTACTCGTTTATAAAAAAAGTACTCCTGACGTAATGCGACGCTAGTATTCATCATACCCCATGGTTTATAGTATGTTTCCGACTATCTGTCGAGGGGACTAGAGTGGAGCCCTTGGACACTGTCCATGCCCGCTCTTGCATCTTCAAGTTATAAATCAAGCTACTTCCACGAGAAATACACGCTGAACAGACAGCCAGCACACACACAGTAGCCTATCTTGGCCACTACACACACACACACACACACACACACACACACACTCGTGTCACAGATCACGAGCACACACACACGAATGTGTTTCAAGAAGTTCAACAGATGTTCGATACTTAAACAACAAATACTTGAGGGGTTTAGAGCAGAAAAGATTTTTAGAAATAGAACTCCCCCTTTCTCTTCTTCAAAGGTGCTTTGATGCTTCTGCAGGATGTAGAACGAACTTGAAGCAAGTGTAAAGTAATGCAGCACGAACAGAGGTTGTATCTTGATTTCAGATGCAGCTTTCAGTTGTATATGATCTTGGACCTTGATTCAAGCATCTTCCTTTCGATTTCAGCTTCAGAGCAAGGTGAAAGAGCGCTTGGGAGCTACAGCTGCGAACCTGCACACCAAAATTAGAACCTCAAAAAACCTCTCGCAAGATCTCACCTCTCATCCTTTTTATCTAATGCCACTAGGGTTTATTTAATTGAAAATATGATTGTGATTCAATGATCCATACATTTGACTTTTGGATGAATTCTCATTTCAAAAATTGTGAAAGACTTTGAAAATCTATTTTTGAACAATTCTGAAATTTAGGTTGCATTGCTTAATTTTGATCATTTATGCACCCTTATTCATAAAGGTCATGTCATAAAGAATGTTTGCTGAGCTGATTCATGAATAGAATGTGGATGATCTCAATAAGATTTCTGTTACACTAGCTTGAAAATCAAATCTCTCATCTTGTTTTTGCATCCTATCTTTCATTCTCATACAGTTATAGGTTGCATGCATCAGAATCTAATGTATTAGGTGCATTTAGTTCACTCAAATGATAAACCAAAAACACACACTATGCACCCATGTTAATTTCTGCATTGCATTAGAATTCATGCATTAGTCGCACTTAGTTCATTCTGTTGGCATCCATTCAATTGGTATCAAATTATCTATTCAATTGGTATTAAATTGACATCACATTACTTGCATGTATGTCATAGTGCATTTGCATAAACTCCCAATGTGTGCTTGTATGTTATTATATGCTATTCACCCCCATCCTTGAAATTTCTATGACTTTATGCCTTCTTGATAAATACTGTTACAATTGAGTCATTATCGGTGTGTTTCATGATGTACACTCTAGGGGGAGTAAAAGTACATCTATTTAGGGGGAGTTGTATTGTTATGAATTCATGATATTTTTGGTATACACGCTGGATCAAATTCACACACTTCATACACAAAATATGAAAATGAGTGTTAAAGATAATGATATATGAATTTCTTTTCAACACTTTCGAGATGTTAAACTTGTTGCATGTATGTTGAAGAGACAGTTGAGGAAAAAGCTGCATACCTATCTTTGTTGAAAAATCTAAAATGAAAATGAACGGCAGAGCAATGCTCGGTCTCACTAAGTAAAATGGGCACATGTCACGTGAGACGTGATGTGGTTCATATATGAAAAGTGTTGACTAGTACCTCTGTTCAAAATGAGGTGAAATGGTTCAATATTCCTTTAAGTAACCGGGGATTCTGGCATGAGCTCCATGCGTCTACTCGCGTAAAAAGGAATTATTTGAACTTGATCATTCTTGAAAATGTCTGACTATCATGTGATACTGGTTGAGTTGAAAAAAAATGATGGTGAAAACTCATTGTGGTAAAGCGTAGCCTCCAATACGCTGTTCTCAAAATTGAAGTGCAGTCTGTAAAATGTCTCCCTGTGTTGATCTGAAAATCTAAATATCCATATTGAAACTATCATTTTTCATTTTACTCACTTACACATCTGAGAATTTGATTTAATATGTATTCAGAAAGTTGATTGACTGCATTAGAAATTACATTAATCTCTTATATGATTGCACAATCTTGGTATCAGAGATTCCATGTGCTACACATGTGCATTTCGGTTGTCATGACTCTCTTGCATCTTTCCTACACCCATCCCCTCTTAAATAAGTACGGGGGAGCTGTGTTGCATGTATATAAATGTGTATCTATTTGTTTGCTTGTGTCTGCATCTTACATGCCATCACATGCATAAGTTGCATCTCATGCATTTCAAACCACAAATCAAAAAATTAAAAATCTAGAAAATACTGAAAACTAAAAATTGAGTGGTCTCTTCATGCTATTTATTTGCTCAATAAATCTTTGTGTTTGATTGGCAAATGGGGAGAAGGATTTGGCACGTCCAAGTAATCAACAATTGGTATCCTCTCTAGTCAACATTTGGTATCAGAATTTTCAATACAAATCAATGATTTGGTGCCTCCCATACATTCCATGAACCCACTTATTTATAATTTGCTACTGCTTCATCAGAATTTCCAATGTGGGTTATTGTTCCTTGCACATTTATCATGCTACAATTTGCACCTCCTTTGTTTCTTCTTCATGAGGGAGAATGATTGGCATTACCCCGCTTTTTGATAATGTCAAAGGGGGAGAAACATTTCATGTGATTCATGATTGATATTGCTGATTGCTGGATTCATGATTGCGGGAGAAAAAGATTCAAAACTTTCATGTGAAATTTCATGTGATTCATGATTGCTAATTGCTGGATTCATGATTGCTGATTGTTGGATTCATGATATTGCTGATTGCTGGATTCATGATTGGGGGTGAAAAAGATTCAAAACTTTCATGTGAAATTTCATGTGATTCATGATTGCATGTGACAGGGAGTAAAATCATTTCGTTTGTCATCTTCACTAAGATTGTCATCATTCATCACTAAGTTTGTCATCATCAAAAAGAGAGAAATTGTTGAGCTATGGTTTTGATGGTTTTGATGATAACTAAACTTCATGTGTGATGATAGTGGTTTTGATAATCCCAATATATTAAGTGACATATTGTGTGATTGATTAATGGAAAATTTCTTCATGACAAACGTACTCACATGTTGCTATCTTGCTTTGCAGGTACTGCTACTGGGCTAGAATGCATGCGCCTTCATGCATGTTTTAGTGTGGGAATGTTAAGACTAATGTTATTGTTCTTTTTGCCCATACCAACATGGATTCATTGAGTATTCATTGATATGAATTGATTGCTTGTCATTGTGTAAATCATTTCTATTTCATTGTTTGTCCTTGTTGAAAGGATCATCATCTTCCTTTCACTCATACAAATTCAATCATTCCTCAAATGGCAAGTGTGCTTAGATTCTGAACTTTTGGACTGAACATGCAACTCATGTGTGCTTAACTGAAACCATTTTTCAGATGTGAGATTTTGTAGTAATTGAATTGAAAGCCTTTGAATCATATACAAGTGTGGTGTTGTTCTTGAATTGATTAAAGAATGACAAAGTTATGCCCTTGATTTGTGCAAGATCTAAATGCTCCCAGATGATTGAATAAATGTTGCTCTGAACTGAAGTTGGAACTCATATGAGGATCTTAAGATGAAAATATGTTCAAAGCATTTATGTGCCTCATGCTAATGCTTTCATAATCATAATTCATGTCATTTGGGTCTTGGTCGCAAAACTAGCTCCATATGTTAATGCATGACCAAAATATTCTGATTCTCAACTAACTCTTTGGCTTATCATATTTTTCAGGAAGAAAAATCATGGTTGATATTCATGGGATTATGGTAATATTTAATCAATTATTTTTCATTGATTTGATGGTGGTTTTAGCATTTTTTCAGACCCAAACAAGAAGGGGTCGACCCTCTTAGGTTCTGTTCAAAACAGAACCAGTTTTATGCACCCTGCCTAAAAGGGTTGACCCCTAGGGTCGACCCATTGAAGGGTCGACCCCAAGGGTCGACCCCTGTAAACCAGAACCAAAACTGGGTTCTTTTTTGGGTTCCGTTAGCCCGAGGGTCGACCCCTGGGGTCGACCCCTGTAAAACAGAACATGAAATTGGTTCTGTTGGGGTTCTATTTGCCCGAGGGTCGACCCCAAGGGTCGACCATTTCCGGTACGGGGCGGCGCCGTCATATTTGACCTTCATATAAGCGCGCCAAAAGTCCTCCCAATCTGGTCCTAATGCCCCAAATCACTCCAGGATATCTGGATCTAGTCCCTAGGCTGTCTCTTGACCGTCCTAAGTCTATAAATCATCTTATTGAAGTGAAAACCCTAAGGATGAACCTGGAAACTATTCTTTTCTTCAACTTTGTGTGTGCAGGTCGCAAGTAGCAGCTCCAGAGGTTCTCCCACAATGTTTTGAGCATGAATGTGAAGGGAACAAGCTACAAACAAGTTTCCAATCGATCCCCAACTGGAGGTTGCGTAGAGAATCAAGCTACAACTTCATTTGTGCAAGAATCCTACATTATCCTTCAAGAACGATCTAAGGTGAGTCAAGAAAGATCCAAGGGAGATCAAGAGGGTGCTGTCCAAGGAAAGGAAGAGCCAAGCAAGCCCGGATTAAAGCTCTGATCAAGTGGAGATTGAAGCCACATTCAAGATCAACAACATACATTCAAAGGGGAGCCAAATTAGGAGTTTTTCTCAACTGAGTCTTATTGTGTTTTAAGTTTCAGATTTGTATCTCTTATAAACTGCATACTTATGTGTGTGTGGATCGTTGTTGGATCCGTGGTCATTTGTGTGTGTCGTATTGGATTCATGTGTGTGCGTAGGTCTTCCTAGATCTATGTGTGTGTGAGGTTTGCTGCACTTGTCGCAGCGTGTGTGCATTTTGTCGATCCGCCTATTGGATTGTGTTGAAGACTACGTCTCTGTGCGTGCGTGTGTGTGTGCATTGGGGCACGTCCCCGTGTGTGTGCAGGCGTCGTCCTGCGTGTGTGGTTGGAGCGTCGTCCCTGTTTGGGGATTTATCCCCGAGTGAAGCCTCATCTAGTTTGGTGAGGGGTGGACGTATGGAGCCCGTCGTGGTCCCGAACCACCTTAAAATCCCTGTGTATTGTGGTTTGCTTTGCGCATTGGCTTGGTTTGATTGTTGAATCCTTTTATATGATCGTGTGGGAATGGTGAGATTGAGAGAATCTGGTTCTTGGCTTAACTAACATCCTTAATCTTGTTGTAAGGAGTTTACTCCACCACGGAGCATTCGACTTGTCATCTAGTGTGAGGATAAGTGTAGGTTGTAATCTAACTTGCCAGTTCAACAGATTTGATGTTTTAATTGTTGTTTCATTACTCTTGTTAAAAGGAAAAGAGTTTCCTTAAAATTTGTAATCACCCAATTCACCCCCCTCTTGGGTGTCATTGATCGTGGGACCCAACAATAAATATGGCCAATAATGTAACAAGTTCAAACTATAGTTCCATGATAACAAATATCAAGGTAAGAAAGTTTCAATTAAGAATATGAGAATTCAAAGATTGATTTAGAACAAAGTTATGCCATGGAAAAAAATTGGCAGTATAACGACATATTCTTTAATTTCCATAATTCATTAGGTAGCTTTGAAAATAAAGTGTGAGATTCTAGATAATCATAGACCATCTAGGATCATAAGAAAATCAACCCTTGGGTCAAATCTTGGGTTAATCAATACTTAGACATCAAACGGTCATATCGGGGCCATTTCTGGAAATAACGGTCATTTACTGAACCGTATGTGGATCTATGCGGTCATGACTGGACCGTTTAACAACAAAGTCGACAAAACGAATGAGCTGGAACCATGTGGTCTAGACAGGGTCGCTAGGCGTCCTTGGCAGTCAAGTAAATGGCCGCTAGGTACCTCTGGCGGTGTCCTGAGGGCCGCTAAGGTCCAGAACATAAAACACCGATAAATTGCTTTCTAGACAATTAGGTTTTGAGGGTACAACCAGCTCGGCGTCCTACTGAGAATCCTTGGCTCGCGGAGTCTTACGGAGGCCTTGAAATAAGATCACCTAGTCCGGTGGAAGGAATATGCAACGGAGAGGATCACAAGTCTAAGATTGTGTGCTTAAGTGCAAAGTGTATCTAATGACATCGTACCTGAATATGTGCCATATACTTAAGAAAAGACTCAAGGTGAGAGTGAGATCATGAAAGACATCGATCAAAACAACACTACAAAGTCCATGAATCTTATGAAATTATGATCATTAATATAAGAGTATATGGTTTTGGCATGAAATTAACATAAGTTTAAAATAAGTCCAAAGTGCATAAAGAACATGAAATCTACTAGGATGAACAATTAATGTAACCAAGTTTATAAATACAGTACTAAAAATAGGAGTAAGACCTAATTAGCTAAGCTTATCATATGATAAATATGACTATTTTGCATTATGTTTCGGGTTAACAACTAATACAGAACTCAAAAAACTAAACAGTCTTGGGAGGACCGTTTTATGGGCTCTAGCGGTCTATCGTAGGGCCGCTTAACAAGGCTTAGCGGTCTCAGGAAGTCCGTTTCTTCCTGTCCATAGAAAACAGCAATAAAATTGACATACATGCTAATCCATGGCAGATATGTGTATGGTACAACATGCCAATAGGTAAGTATGGCCTGATAAAACCATATTAAAATATGGAGATGCATGGATTATCATGAATTAAACTAGAATTATCATTTTCGTTATTAAGGGTAGGAACTATGCATGCAGAAATAGCCTAGATGCGCAATGATAGTAAAACATTAAATACTCCGTGTGGAAAGCATGAAAATCCATGAAATCAAAGGGCTTTTACTCTTGACATATTATTCTAGCCTTTTCATGATATAACCTACCTTTGATTCGATCCCTAGACTTTAGATTTCTGACTAGAAGTAGACCCTAGTTCCTACACGTCCTGTGCCAAACCAGTAACTTCCCGTCCCTCTATCTCACGATCCTCTTGACCTAAATCCATGCAAATTGAAGGGTAGACAGAATATACGAAGGGGAATAGAAAGCTCTAAAGGACCAATTTCTAAATACCTCGTTTTGGGTTTCTACTTTCCTGATCTTCACTAGTCCATTGCACTAGTTTCTGTGCAGTCTGTTGCGATCCAGTGACTTGCAGCGGCTCTAACTCTCAAACGGCTGGGGCTTCTAGCACGAAAATTGGAGGTGTGTTAGATAAAACTAAGATGAACATAAAGTATAAAGAACTAACCTGAGGAGATGTCTCCTTACCTTCGAAAAACGTGAGCCAACATTAGGGTTCGCATGAGTCAAAGTTAGGGTCTATTTATAGGGTGTTGAGTTAGGGCTGAGGATTTGATCGAACTTAGAGTCTTAATTAGGTGTAGGATCGATCCCCAAGAGTCCTTGACATGATTATATGCCTACACACTTCGATCCATGGGGATTTGGATGCCAAAGATCTAACCTTTTCACGTTTTCTCCCATTCACGGAATCAAGAGGGCTTAGCGGTCATGGGAGGACCACTAGGGTGGGTCTGGCGATCGCGCGATAGACTGCCGGGCTTCATTAAATCTGAAAATTTTGAATTTTCATATTATCTCCCATTTATCCCCTAATTGTTGTATATATCCTATTTTAAAACCATAAATTACCTAATTTGCGTTTCTATTAATGGGCTTGGGTCTAAAAGCCTTGGAATTGGGTCCTTGGGCTTATTTCAATTGGGTTTAGCCCTTTGGTAACTATAGGGCCTTTAAATAGATTTAATAAATCCTTAATTCTTCTTAATTATCTATTAAACCTTTAAAAATGCCCAATAATTACATTTTAATCCTAAAAAATTCTCGGGCGTTACAATCGAGACATAATTTTGGACGCTTGGAGGTATCATCTTACCTCGATTTACATGTCCATGTGTTGAGGGCTTTGATAATCCCTCATCTTCCGTGTTTCGTGTTATGTAGAATTTTGAGTCTGTTGTGTGGCTCGGGGGTCGAGGACTCATTATTATCATTATTGCTGTTATGGATCCGGCTGTTATGTGCCATCTTCCATAATGTGTTTCCCGTGGTTTTTACCTTAGGGACTAGACTGCTTAACAACGTGTTGCTGTGATATGTGCGACGATCTTGACTTGAGTCTCGTGACTCAAGGATCATTATCTGCAGGTCTAGTTGGCTGTCCTGAGTCTGGCGATAGTCTGGTGTGCTGCCTCGTGCTTCGTAGTACGTGCGACAGATGCGTGTTTACCCTGCCTATACTTCAGTGTTCATTGTTTTGAGTCTCTCTGTCTAGTGAGCCTCCACTAATCGTAACCTGATGACACTTTCCATGTGTCGGCCCACCTGGGAGTGGTGGCAGAGTGAGTTCTCGGTTGTGACGGTTTGTAGGCTAGTTGTCATGGGCCCCTTTGTCTTGCCGTGAGAGTCCTACGGGAGGGAAAAACCAGCTAGAGGTCTAGCTCAAGACATTGAGCTTGTGTGTGTACACGTGGTCAAGGGCATTTGGACGAGCGTCGACGGGCGTGACCCTGAGTAGTCACTCGTTACTTGGTACTTGGTTCATGTAGAGTGTATTAGTTACCGCCATTCTAGGCGTGTGGGAGATACTTGTGGCGTAGTGTAAGACGTCAGTGGACGCATCTGGCTGTTCTTCTAGTGAGGAGGTGCTTCTGTCACTTAACGCATGAGTTGTGCTTTCGTGACTTATCCGGGGAGCCTGTGCTTGGCTTCACTCGAGGTTACGATTATGGTAGCATACACGATGCTGAGTTCATGTATGTCTAGTGCCTTTGACTATGTATGTCTTTTGTAGGGCCTTTGTCTGTTTCTGTAGGCCTTTACGATATGGGTTTCATGATTTTACAATGGATCGGTAACGCTCGACTTTGTGAGATCGGGGTTCACCTTTCTATTGCTGTTTGGAGTAGTTTAAAGGGCCGAGGTTCCTTCAGCTGCTGTGTTCCATGGTACGGCTACTTTCCTCTTTACTTTAGTTATTCTTAATCCTGCTATTACTGCTTTGCTATAGTTGTTAGCACTATTGTTTACCGCTTTTGTTTCATGGTAGGGTTCTGTGGGATCTCTACTGAGTTAGTGATAGGAGGCTCACCCCTGACTTTTAAGGTGTAGCTGTTCTTCCTCGTGCTTGGAGCTGCAGTGCGTGGTTCTTAGTTGTCAACGTTTGCTAGTGTCAGGCTTCCCCCGACTTGAGAGTACGTTCTCTTTCCTATTGTATTGTACTTTGGTTGGACTAGACTCAGTTAGTTTTAATTGTTATAGAAAATGTAATTTTATTTTTGCTATTTTAGCAATCCTGATAATAGAAATTTAATTGCTTACTACTTTATATGGAAGTTCAATGTACTCTCAAACTCCTTTCTATCACTTCGGAGCCTTACCGCTCTTGGGAGGCCTCTTAGAATCCAAGTGATATCGGGTTTACCCGGTATCCGGAGACTGGGTCGTCACATACAACATCGGTTCTCGGTGCAAGAGCGTCCTCTCGAGCACCGGGAACTATAGCACCCTGAATTATTTAAATAATAAAACTATTAAATTGAATTTATCCTTAGGCTAAATATCCACCAAATTATAAAAATGCGAAAAATTCATATTCGTGTAGAGGGCCATTTTTCCTACTGCTTTGCCTTCTAAACTAGACCCAATAGAAAACTTGGTTTGGCCCAATTGTAGGTTTTGGCTAGAACTCGAAGTTTCGTTAATATTGGCATTGTTCGACCAAATTCGAACCCAATTTGAGCTCAATTGGTCTCATTCCAGACCCAATCGATCGACCTTTGATCGAAGCCTGGAGTGGGGGATTTCTGTAGCCCATTTAAGAGCAGGCCGAACTAGGTCCATCAAGACCAAACGAGACCCAGCTCATCTAAGTGACTGCCCGCAGGGCGCACTTAGCATAAAAGCCCAATAAGATCACTCGGGATCAAGCACTTCCTCGGAGGCCATCAGGCTCGGAAGGCCCGAGCATCGGTTAGGTCGGAGGAAGACCCACACCCGATCTATCCCCTCGCCGGGATAAAGGCTAGCGCTCAGCGCCCACTCCGACTGAGCCTCATCCGAGCTATGCCTATCGCTCGGACAGGGTTGGCACTCTTCATGCTTGGATTGACCGACGATTGCTTATCCACGTTGTCGTTGAGAGCCTTTTATGAGTAGGAGTTCACAAGGATAAGGGACCCACGACCCCTCAAGGCTATAAAGATCCCACGATGAGGACGTAAGGAGCCCATGTTGAGGACATAACTCCCGCCTAAAACTCCTCAGCTTACGAGACTCATGAGGCCGGCCCACTATTTAAACTTGGGACTCCCTCCAGCGAAAGGTAAGGCCAACACATGCCTAAAACTCCCTGAGCAGGAACCACTTCACCATCTTGATGGAGAGGGATCTCGCGCATCTCCTTCCTCCTCCCTTCATAGCTTCCATCACCGCTCTACTGACTTAGGCATCGGAGGATTTTCCCCAGGGAACCATCCCTGGCCCCCCCCCCCCTGATCCATTTCCCTTCCTTGCAGTTCACTACCCGGTGATCATCTACCTCAGCTCAGGTCCAGCGCGAGATCGCCACTCTTCATCTGGCGCTGTCTGTGGGAAACGATCAAAGAGCCAGCATGGTGTGAAGAAGTACAGGGAGGAGATCCACCGGCGATAGGGGGAAGGCCATGGTGGTGGGGGGAGAAGGCCCTTCTCAGGCCGTAAAAGACCCCCCCTCCAACGCCTACACCCCAACCGACGAACCACCTCCGCCCGCGATGGTAGGGCAAACACCCAACGAGGACGCTGACGCTTTCCAAGCCCTCAATGCAAAACTGGATGTCCTCGTGGAACTCATGAGGACCCAGGCGGCCAGGGAAGGAAGTTCACGCATCCCTCCGGAAAGCCCTCCCCGCGGAGACGCGTCCCAACACACTACCGGAGGTCGCTTCACCCTCCGAGGACGGCAGCTTATTTGCAACAGGTCAGGAGGACCTTCACAAGCCCCTCCTCCGGAGCAAGAGGTCTCCTCCACGCCGAAAAGGGGAAAACCCGGGGCACGTCGTCCGCACCCGAGAGACCGAAGTCCCCAGGAATGCCAGGACAGCCTGCCATCGCGTCCCCCTAGCCCCACGGCGCAACAGCAGTCGGAGTTATCCCTCCGTCTGCGGGAGTTCGAGAGGTGCTTCGCAGAGCAGGAGCACGCCTTACGCGCCTTGCAGAAGGCCTCCCCAGCCGAGGATGAGGTGAAATCACCGTTCTCCGACTATATCTTAAAGGCAGAGGTATCTCCCAAAATCTCGATTCTGACCTTCAAGCCTTACGACGGCCAGGGCGACCCGACCGGCCACTTCGACAGCTTCGACGCCCTAATGACTCTTCACGGGGCGTCCGACGTCATCAAATGCCGAGCCTTCATGACCACCCTGGTCCAAGGTGCCCAAGCATGGTTCCGGGCCGTCACCCCCGGATCCATCCGAGACTTCAAGCAGTTTGGGTGAGTATTTAAGGAGAGTTTCACCGGTAGCGGCCCCCCAAGGTCGATAGCGGGGCTATTGGCTCTCAAACAGGCGCAAGGGGATAAACTCTGGGCCTATATCAACCGATTTAAGTCGGAAGCCCTGAGTATCCCCCGCCTGGATGTAACCTTGACCATAACCGTGCTGACCGGAGGCACCCGGGATGAGAACCTCCGCCGTGAAGTTGTCCTCCACCCTCCCTCGACCCTTACCGAGCTAGTGACTCTGGGTTTACGCCATGCTGAGTGCGAAGAAGTTCTCAGTGCATGTCAAGACGCAGTCGGCTCAGGTCGGGAGGGGGACAAGAAGTGAGCACCCGAGTCAAGCTCGGGCCAAGGAAAAAGGCGGAATCGAGACGGGGAGCACAAACAACCGTCTCGGAAGTATGAGCGGTACACTCTCTTAACCACTCCGGTGTACGAGATCTATGAAGACATCAAATGCTCGGGCCTCCTCCGCCAACCCGAGCCAATGAGATCGAAGAGCCGCAATCGTAGCAAGCATTGCCTGTTTCACAGCGATCACGGGCATCATACTGATGATTACCACCAGCTCCAGGATGAGATCAGCACCTCGTCCGCCAGGGACACCTATCCCGATTTCTGGCCGAGCAGAAGGAAGACCGAGGTGCCCCAGAGGAGATCGACAATGCCCCTCGCGGGGTCACATCAATGTCATCGCTGGAGGAGCTGCATCAGGAGGAGACAGTGGCCGAGGAAGGAAGCGTCATGCTGAGCGGGCGAGCCGAGCCATCGAGCCTCCCAAGGCCCCGCCAAGTGAGCCCCAGGTCATAGTCTTCTCCGACCAAGACCTGGAAGGGCTAACCACCCCGCATGACGATGCCCTAGTTATATCGGCCATGATAAACCATTGTAACGTAGATAGAATTCTAGTTGACAATGGAAGTGCCCTTGATGTATTGTCTTATGAGTGTTTTCTTAAGATAGGAGATAATCTGTCTAAACTCTGCCCGATCCGAACCCTCCTTTGCGGGTTCAATGGCCAGGCCACTTATCCCAAGGGAGCCCTGAGCCTGTCGGTTACTCCCGGCACCCCACCCAAAACTGTTATGGTTATGGTGGACTTCATAGTGATCAAGGGTATGATAGCATACAACGCAATCTTCGGCCGAGGGATCCTTAGCCGAACGAAAGCGGTGCCGTCTACCTATCCCTAAAAGATGAAGTTCCCCACTAAACATGGGGTGGGAGAAGTTCGGGGCAACCAGGCGATGGCCAAAAGGTGCTACAATATCTCGATCGAAGCCACAAGGCCAGACGGGAAAAACAAGGGCCCCCAGGAAGTCGAGGAAAAACCCGCAACATCCAAGCCTGGAGGCGAGTTGCTAACGGTTTTCCTAAACGACGACCCGACCTTGGGAGTAAAGATTGGAGCCGACCTACCATCTGAGGTTCAGCAGCAATACAAAGAATTCCTTTTTGGGTACATCCGAGTCTTTGCATGGTTTGATGATCAACTCCCCGGGATACCGGAAGAGACAGTGATGCATAAGCTCAACCTCAACCCGACCATGAAGCCCGTACAACAACGCAGAAGGAAGCATGTGCCAGAGAAGCAGGTGATCATCAAGGAACAAGTCACCAAGGGGCAAAAGACTGGTCTTTTTAGATCAGTCCGGTACCCGACGTGGCTGGCTAATGTCGTCCTGGTGCCAATAGCTTAGGAAAAGTGGCGAATGTCCGTGGACTTCACCGACTTGAACAAAGCCACACCAAAAGATTGCTATTCATTGTCGAGCATCGACCAACTGGTTGACTCAACCTCGGACAACGAGATACTTAGCTTCCTGGACGCCTATTCAGGTTACCACTAGATCAAGATGGATCTGGAAGACATCGAGAAGACCGCCTTCATCACTGACTTCGATGTATACTGCTACACCCAGCTGCCTTTCAGGTTGAAGAATGCTGGAGCCACGTACCAGAGGCTGGTTAACCACATGTTCGAGGGATAGCTCGGTTGGAACGTCGAGGCCTATATTGACGACATGCTCATCAAGACCCCCAAGGCCGAAGACCACTTCGTCGACCTAGCTGAGACCTTCGACACTCTCCTGAGGTACAATATGAAACTCAACCCCACCAAGTGTACCATCGGAGTAAGGTCCAGGAAATTCCTGGGCTTCTTAGTCACCCAGCATGAGATCGAGGCCAACCCCAACAGGGTCCAGGCCATCCTGGACATGCGGCCCCCCACCTGCACCAAGGACGTCCAACGCCTTACCGGGCGCATTGCCGCGCTCAGCAGGTTCCTGTCCCATGCGACTGAACGGTGCCTGCCCTTCTTCAAACTGTTGAGGGGGCCCAAAACAGCATCTGCTACATTCGCATGGGACGAGGAATGCCAAAAGGTGTTCGCTGAGCTTAAGGAGTTCCTGGCTTCTCCCCTGGTGTTGTCCAAGCCCGTCCCAGGTGAAGCCCTGCATCTCTACCTCTCGGCAACTCCATCCACTGTTAGCTCGGTCCTGGTAAGAAATGACTCGGGAGTCGAGAGACCGGTCTACTACACCAGCAAGGTGCTCAACGAGGTTGAAAGAAGGTACCCCGCAACCGAGAAACTCGTGCTAGCGTTGATTACCTCAGCCAAGTGTTTTTGACCCTATTTTCAAGGGCACTCCATCATTGTGTTGACCGGCGAACCACTAAAGAGGATCCTCGCTCACCCTGAAGCCTCGGGACGCCTCGTCAAGTGGGCCATTATGCTCGGGGCCTACGATATATCTTATCGGCCCCGTTCGGCTATAAAAGGATAGGCGCTCGTCGACTTCATCGCCGAGAGCACCATCCCGACTGAAGAAAAATCTCCATCCGCACCCGGGCCAACCTGGGAATTGTTCGTCGACGGATCTTCCAACTCGGCCGGGAGCGGTGCCGGTATCCTCCTGAAGTCCCCTGAAGGAGCAGAGCTGCAATACGCCTTGAAGTTCAACTTCCAGGCATCCAACAACGCCTCCAAGTACGAAGCCCTTATCTCGGGAGCCTGCATGGCCCGGTGGTTGGGAGCTGAGCGAGTCAGAATTCACACTGACTCCCAACTGGTCGCTAGCCAGGTCAACGGTGATTACGAAGCTCGAGAAGCACCGATGGTCAAATACCTCCAGTTGGTCAGAACCGCGGCACAATAGTTTGAGAGTTTTGAGGTAGTCCGAATAGCTCGAGAGAAAAACTCCCGAGCGAACGCCCTCTCTCGGCTGGCCTCCTCTCTTGACCCCGAAGGTACTCGATCGGTCCTTCTCGAAGAGCTAGAGCGACCGAGCATCGATTCGGAGCTCATGGCTATTGACTCGGCCTCCCCAAGTGACTGGCGTACCCCCTATCTGTCGTGGCTCCAAGACTCCCAGGAGCCTCTCGACCCTCGGGAAGCCCAGAGATTGAAGTACCAAGCTCGACAATTCGACATTCTGGACGGCACTTTATACCGCAGATCCTTCTCCAGTCCCCTCCTGAAGTGCATCAGTACTGATGAAGCTAGCCGAGTGATTCAAGAAGTTCACTAAGGGCTATGCGGAGTGCATCAAGGAGGAAGGTCGCTCGCCAGGATCTTGCTCCGGCCGGGTTACTAGTGGCCCACTCTGCAGCGTGATTGCTCGACCTACGGGCAACAATGTGACCGATGCCAGCGATTTGACCACTTGGTCCATCAGCCAGCAACGGAGCTCGTCACCCTAGCCGAGCCTTATCCCTTCGCTCGGTGGGGGATTGACATCCTTGGGCCATTCCCTACGGCTCAAGCCCAGAATAAGTTCATCATCGTCGCCATCAACTATTTCACCAAGTGGATCGAGGCTGAAGCTACAGCTAGGATCACCGAGACAATCGTGTGGAGCTTCGTCTGGAAGTCGATCATTTGTCTCTACGGCATCCCCCGGGTGATAGTGAGCGATAATGGTAGGTAATTTGACTCTCCTGTGCCGACCTGAACATTCGTAATCACTTCACTTTGGTCGCCCACCCTCAGGCTAACGGGCTGGTTGAAAATGTCAATAAGACTATCTTAAAAGGCATTAAGACTAGGCTCAGCAAAGCCAAGGGCAGCTGGCTCAAGGAATTGCCGAACGTACTTTGGTCGCACAGAACGACTCCCAGAACTGCAACTGGTGAGAGTCCCTTTTAGCTGGTGTACGGCACCGAGGCCGTGATCCCGTTGGAGATCGGCAATCCCTCCCTCCGAGTCATCTACTTCTCGCCAGAGGCAAACGACCAGAAACTACTCTAAAACCTTGACCTAGCGGATGAACTCCGAGAGATTGCCAGTATCTGAGCAACGGAATATCAACGCTGCCTCACTCGATACTACAACGCCAAAGTCTGAGACAGACACTTCCAGCCGGGAGACTTCGTCATCAGAAAGTCGAAGCCTCTCGACCACTTGAGACGGTGGGCAAGTTATCCCCAAATTGGGAAGGCCCCTACCGAGTGGTCGAGACACTCGGGAAAGGAGCATACCGACTATCTACTATGGAAGGAGAACCCATCCCTCGGACGTGGAACGTGACTACACTATGCAAGTTCTATTTCTAAACACCCCAGTTGTGTAAGCAATATGAGATAAAGCAAAAATTTCCTTCCTCTTTCATTCAAACAATTATTTGTACATCAAAAAGGCCAAAGCCGATACAATACATGTCGAAAAAGTAAAAATCCATCTGCCACCGCCGTACGAGCCCATCACTCGGCTGACTCGGTTAACCCCCCTGCGTCCAGCCACTGACTCTGCCTCGTTCAGAAACTGGCTCGGATAAAGGATGGTCGACCCCGTTGGCTCGGGTGACTCGAAACAAAGGTGACAGAAGAAGGCTACCTTCCAAGTTGCTCAGGGAAGGAATACAAGTGAAGGCCTCCTCCCTGCGAACTCTTTGGAAGGAAGAGAGTGCATGCACCCTCCGAAGAGTGAAAGGGGGGGAGAAAAAGAAACCAGCAGAGCTGGACGAGGAGGAAGGGGAAAGCCTGGAAAGGAGGGAGCTTAATTGGCTTCCTCCTCCCCTCGGGATGGAGTCGACGGGTCAAGGACAGGAGTTCAACATGCCCCAGCATGTCGAACCTTCTTCTCGAGTAACCTCCCCGCAAGCGCCGACCGGAGTTGATAAAAGAAGGCGACGTGCTTCTGCACGTCGAACCCCCTTCTAACCTGCCCGCCGGCTATCGAACCCCCTTCAGACCCGAAGCAGCAAGTTACTCTCTGCCCTCCATCGTCTGCAGCTTCATCTTCCAGGGCGTCTTCCATGCTAAAAATTTGACGGCACAACACTTCATGAAGAAGGAGGGAGGAAAGACTGTCAGGGAAACCCTAAGTGATGGAGAGGAAGGGACGCCCTTCAGACCTTTTGATGGGGACATCACCTCCCGTGCCCACACTCACGGCTCGTCTCCTCACCCCGGAAGCACCCGACATGGTCTAGTCATTGATTTTGAGTCATATGTTATATTTTCATATTTTATCTGAGTCATATCATTGTAATTTTCCTTTTATTTGAGTCCAGTACCTAGGTTAATGAGTCATCTACCTAAGTTAAGTGTCATAAGATTTATTAGACTAGTTAATGGGCCCAATTCATTGGGCTAGGCCCAGGGGTGCCCCCTATCCCTATGGTTATTTGTCATTGTAGCAAGAGTCAGGGACTTTTTGTAAAATATGAGTTACCTATATATAGACCCCATTCCCCCCCATTTGAAGTCAATGAAATTTCCATATATTGAGTTCCAAAATTCAAGTTTCATGTGGAGAGAATCCATTAGTGGGGCGTGAAGCCCTAGGGTGAGAAGCCCTTCCCTTCCCTCTCACTCTCTCTCTCTCTCTCTCTCTTCCCCCCTCCCCAAATTTTAAATTTCCCATCTCTCTCCTCTCTCTTCCACCTAGGCTCCACCTCATCCACACACCACTAGCCACCCCAACCACCTCATCACTTCCATAGGTGCATTCATTACCCCTCCACCAACTCCCACAAAATCTCCTCCCTCCCTAGGAGAATCTTGGCCTTCCCAACACAATCCACTCTAGTCCCCACACAATCTTGCAGCTCCCAAGGGGAATTTGAATTGTTTCCCTCCACTCTCTCCACCCCTTCCACTTCCCTTCACCATTAGTCACCTCCCTCCCCTATCTCTTGTGCCATTGAAGCTAATCCCAACCAGCCAGTTCACAGCTCAGAATCAGCAGGGGAGCAGAAGCTTGCAGAGGCGACCCCAACTTTATCCAAGAGTCCCTGGAGGCTCAAGTGGTACCGTCGGAAGCGTCTCCTTATCTTCTTCGCAACGGAGGTGGCCTTGACCCAACCTAAGCTCGTGGCTGCCCGGCGGAGCCAATCTCCCCAGACTGCGCATCCTCCTCCAGACTGCCAACCTGAGGCTGCTTGCAGAGGCTCCCAAGATCGTCCATCTGAAGATTTGGAGGCGGGGCTTGGCTGAGACCTTCTACGACGAGTCACCTTCTAGTACCAAGAAGCAGCTTCCCGATTGGACCCCGGAAAAGTGAGTTCCTAATTTTCTCCTCAGGGTGCGCAGTTCTGTCCCCCTTGGGACTGAACCGAACCTTGTCCACTGTTCAGGCTCTCCCAATCTGCTCCGACATCATCTGACATCCCTGTGGGTCTCGTTTCAAAGAGGACTCAACATCGATTCCAACGACTCTAGCCGCGCTTGATTTAGAGATCGGGAGCACTCGTGGAGGCCTCATCTTTCTGCTGCTGTGGTACCGTAGTAGTCAAAACCAGAACTCAGGGGTCCTGTTCGCGGCCCTTCCCCGACCAGCACCGTCAACCAGAAAATTCCACAAAAATTGGACGTCAACCTGATCCAACCCCAAATATTTTCCCATAAATCTCATTGATAAAAAAATTCGAGAGTGGCTGCAGCAGTGTCAACTTCAACTGTCTATCCCCTGTTCCAGAGAGCGGGCATAACCGGCGTCTTCCATCCGTTCGGTTTCTATTTCAGCTTTTCCCCTCCCCGCCTGACCGGATTAAAGCCCCTCCCTATAGGAGGTAGTGTTTGAATGTAATTTTGGCTTCCCTTCCCCAAGTTCACCCCCCTTGCATGGGGCATAGTGGTGTAAAACCTTGAACATGTTCAAGCTACACCGGCGCGGCGTGTGGGGATCCCATGCTTCCCCGCTCGCCCACGTCTCCGAGCGGGACCGGTTTCTTCAAGCCGATCGAGTAAGTGCTCTATTCTTTGCTCATATTTGGTGCCTTGTTCTTTCAATATTAGCTCATAGCTCCGCTGGCCCGTGAGAGTGAGTGCCCGGTCCGCAAGCTCCATTGCTTCGAGTGGCTGCCGTAGAAGAGAGTGTAACCCGTGCCCTTGGCACAATGTCGACTCCATTGAATTGGGCCTCCATACCCCTTGGGAGAACCCTTGGCCTTGCTGGCACTCTACCAGCAAGGGCCCAGCCCTCACATCCTCCACTTGGCATCGCCAAGTTACCCCGGGTTTTGGGTGAGTGTCGGGTGAGTGGCTACCAAATTTTGGTCCGTTACTATTGCGAATTGTGCTTGCTTGTTAAAGTCCAAGGGTGTGTCACATCACCTTTTATAGGCGAAGGGAGGCTACTTGCCTTAAATGATTCTCCCCTCAAAAACACCTTAAAGGGACTTCCCCCTACGAACGGTCACCTCAAACTCCTCGGTTCCATCCTAGCAAGACACACGAAGCGACCGAGCATTTAAGGCATGGGAAAATGGAAAGACACCCTGTCAGACGCCCGCCCAACCATCGTGCGAGTTCCTCGCAGAAAGTATCAGCACTTTCCAACTACTGCGGATACGCTGGTCAAACCACGGTAATGGCAGTACAAAAGAGTTAAGTCTCCATCATAACGCTACTACCTTACGTTTTTGACTTTCCTTCACACAAAAGAGAAGTTTTTTCTTCAAAAAAGGAAAAACATACGAGGAGAAAAAGAAAAATAGATACATTAGACCTCTGGCCCATCCTGAGGCTTGGAAGTGGAAGGCTCGGATGGTCTGCCCCCGACACCCTCGGCGACGGCCGACCCTGGCACTGACAACACCGGCGTGGGAACTGCCTCAGTTACGCGCCCTCCCGAGACATCCGGAGTTGGTGGACCCTCGGACGAAGAGTCCCCCTGGTCTCCTTCCTCCGACGCTGAACCAGAGGAACCAGAGGATGACAAATCCGAGTCATAGCGTTGCCCGGATGGGAAATTGATTGTCTCGGATGCCTGTTCCTCCGCATAAGAGATGGCCCGGTCGTAGCCTTGCCTGAATCCCTTACGGATGCCCCGGCGAAGTGCTGACTCGTAGTAGGGGAGGGCAGCCTCCTTAAGGTTGACCCGGTAGGTCTCCGAGCGTTTGTATTGATCGAGTGCCTCCCCCCCGGCTGATTCCACCCTACCAGCGAGCTCGGCCTTCTCCCGCTCCACCTCGGCTAACCTCCGCTCGGCCTCAGCCATCTGCTTCTCCGCCTCGGCCCGATCAACCTCGGCCTCCATTCGAAGACGCACGCCTTCCTCTGCTCAGCCCAATTGCTCGGCGCGCTCGGCCTCCCAATGGCCATCTAGCTCGATACGGGCCAAGCGCTCCTCCTCCAGCAGACGACTCTTCTTCTCGAGCGACTTGCGGGCCCGAGCCAATTGTTCTGAAAGCATCCGGGCCTCTACCTGGCTCGCCCTCACCAGCTCCCTAGTCGAGGAGAGCTCCCGCCAAAGCCTGTCACGCTCCTCGGTGAGCCGAGCTAGCTTCCCA
Organism: Amorphophallus konjac; assembly: GCA_022559845.1. Classification (NCBI taxonomy): domain Eukaryota; kingdom Viridiplantae; phylum Streptophyta; class Magnoliopsida; order Alismatales; family Araceae; genus Amorphophallus; species Amorphophallus konjac. Next base: position 24,997 of record JAHNEJ010001032.1, read on the forward strand.
TCGGACGCGCCAAGAATCCATGCAAGGTTCGCTCGTTCTGAATCTGATCAAGCGTAAGCTTCATCCAGAGAGGGCCCTATCTGGGCCAAGATCAAGCCGCCCTCCATCACCAGCTCGAGGGCCGCGGGTGGGGAGCGTTGCCTGTGATAGGGTGCAAGGCCCAGATACAGAGGGGGGGGGGTGAATGTATCCCTCTTCAAATATTGCCTAATTAAATCTCTAATGCTCAGATATGCGGAATAAAAAAACTATTGCAGAAATATACTGAGAATACTTAGAAGGATCAAAGCAAGACAACAATTCAATTAGCCCTCACACGATCCTAAGCAAGCATCTAATGAGCGCAGCAATGAAACTAACACATAAGGAAAATCAGACCACAAGTGAACACCAGGATTTTTCAGGTGGTTCGGTCCACAGACCTACGTCCACCCCTCACTCCAAACCGGAGTGAGGCTTCCACTAGAAAGGGTAGAACAGCAGACTCAGTCTGCAACAATTGCTGCCAAATAGCTTGACCAAGGGAACAACCTCCCCTCTTCCTCCAAACCGGAGGGAACCACTAGTGACTCCCAGTCACTAGCAAACCAGAGACCGAGGTCTCTCTTCCTCCACCCAGGAGGGAACCCACAAGCGACACCTAGCCGCTTGCAACCGGAGGACCAATCCTCCCTTCGTCCAAACCGGAGGGGAACCCAGAGACCCAAGTCTCTCTTCCTCTGAAACCCAGAGGGAAACCGCTAGTGACACCAGTCACTAGCAACCGGAGACTCCCAGTCTCCCTTCTCCTGAATCAACAGGAGGAACCCCGACCTCACTAGAGAATCGGAAGAGCAACAAGCCAAGTGTAAAAGAAAAGAAAACAAGAAATGAAAATACAGCAATCAGAAAGTTGGAAATGTAATTCAAAATGTAGCTCTCACAGGAGCAAGTCTGACTTGGATTTGATCCAAATTCCAGTGAACAGATCTTCTGATGAATCCTCTTTCTTCTTCTTCACGAACCCTCTCTCTATCTCTCTTTCTCTTTTTCTTCTTCTTCACGAGCTCTCAGTCTATCTTCACTCTTCTTCTTTTTCTTCCTATTCTCTCTGCTCTTCTTTTCTTTTCTACTTCTGCAACTTCTTTCTTCTTCTTCTTCTTCTGCTCTCTGCCTCTCTGCTGCTCTCTCCTTCTATCTCGATCTCAATCTCTTTTTCATGATCAGTCTTCTTCTGAGGAAGAAGCTTTGCATTTATAGCAGCAGCGGCTAGGGCGTGTGTAGGGCTTGTGCCCTCTTTGTCTAGAGTACACCTCAGATCACGTGCCAGGTGCCAACCTCAGATCACGTGCCCAAACATTTTCTTCTCGAAGGATGTATCTGTCAAGCAGTCATACGAAGATATTAGAGGGATGTACTGAGTTGGTTCAGGCTTTTAACAAAGTGTGTACAGGCATGATGCAGCATTGAGTGTATAGACTTGAAGTGAATGCGATGCAGACACAAGAAGTGTATAGACTTGAATGCTTGGAAAGAAATGTATAGACTTCGTCTTGAAGGATATGCACATATGCACAATAAACATAGATTGAAAGACTAAGCCACAAGCAGATCATGTATAGACTTGCTGAACAACAGCATAACCATATCAGTAATGAATGTGCAGACTTTGTATTGAAGGATGCACAATAGAATGAAAGTATGCACATTGAAAGCATGAGATGCTCAGACAAGCTGTCACCGAATGTACAGACTTTGTCTTAGTGTTTATGCATGAGTTTGTCAACGAATGTACAGACTTTCTATGTTGCATGCACAAGACGCTAAGAGAGACGCTGTATAGACTTGACAATGCATGGACTATGCACATAGACGCAACAAGACTCTGTGAGCGCCAAGCCGATGTACAGACTTTGCGAGCGCCAAGTCGATGTACAGACTTTGCGAGCGCCAGGACCATGTACAGACTTAGTGCAAACGGGATGTGCAGACTTGCTATGGGTAGATGTGTAGACTTAGTGTTATGCAGCCAGACAAATGAATGCAGATGTACAGACTTTATGTGATGCCATCCGAAGCATGTATAGACTTAGAATGCATGGAAGGGATTGTACAGACTTTGTCTGTGTGTATAGACTTTGATGCCCAAATGCAATGTATTGACTTGTGTGTGCAGGGCAGACAATGTATAGACTTTAGAGTGAATGCAAAGCTAGAGCATAGCAACACACAATGTGCAGACTTCGTGCAATGCATGGACTATGCACAACGAATGTATAGACTTGAGTGATGCACAACCATATGCAATGTATAGACTTGGATGTGCTGCAAGGGCTGTACAAACTTGAAGAAATGCATGCAGCGATGACAATGAATGGACTTGTGTGTGCAGGCTGTACAGACTTGATAGCGTGCATGCTGCAAGGCAATGGCTGTACAGACTTGACCGATCTGGCTGTACAGACTTGATGTGTGTGTGCTAGATAATGTATAGACTTTGGAAAGCTTGAAGCACAGAGACACTAAGTAAGACACACCGATGTACAGACTTTGTAAGACGATGCGTGCACAGCCATTGATGAATGTACAGACTTGATAATGCAACCTAGGGCGATGTTCAAACTTGCTGAACGAACGATGCCCAAAGGAGACGGTGGATGTACAGACTTGGGCTGTACAGACTTCAACTCAAATATGCATATGAGACGCTGAACGATAACAATGTATAGACTTCACGCGATGTATAGACTTAGTGTTCTGAACGTAGGTAAAGATAAGGAGAGTATAGACTTGAACCCGTGCATGCTATGCGATGTACAGACTTGCCAATGTACATACTTGCTATGACATGAGTGCAAACGACACTAGTGTATAGACTTGAATGGTCGAAGCACACGATGTATAGACTTGATCAATTATCACTTAATGGATGCATAGACTTAGGCAAACGATGTATAGAAGGAGACGATGCATGCTGTACAGACTTAACATGAGACGCTGCATTCTAGCCAAAACGCTGTACAGACTTTGGATGCTTGTGTATGCATGAAGGCAATGTATGGACTTTGAACGCGTGCAACATATGGTGCAACAAAACCCTGTACAGACTTAATCAATGTGTAGACTTGGCATATGCATGAAGATTACAGCAGAGAATGTATGGACTTGCTGTATGCATGAACTACCCTATACAGTTCATATGCCCAAAGCAGAACAATCATTCAGACACAGATGTTCATGATATGCTATCATCAAAATCATAGAGTTCAAAATCATGTCACAGATGTTCAGATAACTCATAGTGTTTACTATCATCAAAATCACAGGGGCACAATAGCCTATCTCCTCCCTTCACCACCTTCGCAGCTATGCTGTAACATCATTGATACAGAGGGCCCCGGATGCCCAGCCTCTCCAGAGCCGCTGAAATAGGGACCTCCCCTCCGAGAGGCATCCCCTCAGGAGCCACCGGCCGGCCGGCCCGGATCGAGCTGCTGCTTCATCCAACCCTCTTGCCTCGGTCGGTTGGGGCTGCATCGCCTCTCCTCGTGACCCCCCGGGCTCGACCAGCTCGGCCCCGACGTCACCACCCGGAGTGCTGTTTACCTTGATCGACGCTCCAGTCTCGGCCGCGGTCCTAGAGTCGCCCGCTTCGGCCCCGACCCCCTCGACTCCTGCTGAGGGAGAGCCGATCCAGCACCACCGCCACTAGCAGAAGCGGCCCCGGCCCCCTCAGCTCCTGCTGAGGGGAGAGCCGATCCAGCACCGTCGCCACCAGAAGTGGCCCTGGCCTCCTTGGTCCCCTCTTGCTCGGCGGATGGGAGAGCCAACCCGACAGGGTCGGCCCTATCTCGCTCGGAAGAGGGGAGAGCCACCGAGCCAGAGTCACCTTCGATAGCAGGGTCAGACCCAGCCTTCTTGGCCCGCTGCTTAACCTTCACGGCATCTCGTATCATGCCCTCCACGGGATCTTTGCGCTTGGACCCCTGCGGCCTGGAAGACCCCTCCCGGGCCATCCCCTTGCCCTTATCTCGGGCTCGGGAACGCCCCTCGGGAGCTCGCGACTCATCGGCAATCGAGTCATCGTCGAGATCGATCACCTCCCGCTCGACCGCAGGTTCCTCCTCCATAGCCGACCGCCTGGCATCTACGTAGAAGAAGATATGGTCAGGAAAAGAAAATGGTCTCATCATCCGACGATGAAGCTGATTCGTGGCGCCCGTACCTGTCGGCCGTAGCCGCGTGAGAAGGCACCGCTCGATGTTCTCCGGAGTCACCAGCTCCTCCGTGGACTGACGACGCTTCAGCAGAATGGCCGCATACTCCTCCACATCCGAAGAGAACTCATCCTGCGTCGGAGGAATGTTCGGATGAAAATTGGGGATTACGGGACACCTCCAAGTCTCCTCCACCGAAAAAATTCCCACCCAGAAGAACTGAGTTTTCCACCCCTTGTGAGAAGAGTCCTTCACAGCCAAGGAGACACAGCTCATGTTCCTCCTCGCCTGAATGAAATATAAGCCCTTCCCGGCCGAGGAATGCGCCTTCAACTCAAAGAAATAATAAAGGAGGTCCAAGGAAGGAGGAATCTCGCACTGACGGCAGAGGATGCGGAAGGTGGAGAGAAGAAGATAGGAGTTGGCCACCAATTGTATGGGAGCCAACCGAAAGAAATTGAGAAGCTTAAGAACGAAGGGCTCGAAAAGAAGACGAAACCCTCCCTTCCACGACAGAAGGAAAGAACAGAAATGACTCGTACGAGAATCCAAGCTCATCTCATGTGGGGGAGCCGCAGCGAAATAAAACTGATAAGGTAAGTGAAACTGGTGCTCCAGTCGTTTCACCTCCGCCTCCCCCAGCTCGTTGCAGTTCGGAGCCGGCGGTATCACCGTCGCCCTCGCCTCGTGCTCACCCTCCCACTCTTCGACCTCCAGACGCTGGTCCGCCATGGAATCTGAAGAGGAACTTGAAGAGAAGTGCTCCCGAGACTTCGAAGACTCTATAGGAAGAGGAAGCTGTCGAACCGCTTCTGCGGTTATCTCCGCCAACTCTGGGAATGCTGCTGCAAGCCTCTACTCTTCCGTCGTGTCCTCACGATGCATCAAAGAGCCCCAAAAGGAAGCATGAAGGAGAGTAAAACCCTAAAACGGAGGGAGTCTGGAACGACAACAAGCGCACAATGCCTATATTTTCACGCGGAAGGCGGCGCGTTGTTCCGACCTCCGAGAAAGGGGGGCCCCTTCATTTCAAATCCGTCAGGATTATCATTATTACGGGCCCAGGTGACCACGACACGTGGCTTCTTAACACCACCAGATCTCCACCCACCCGAGCCACGCTGGTCCAAAACCCTAACAACTACTCTTCCGAGCCTGCCAAGGCTCAGGAGTAGGAGGGGGACAAGTGGAGAGGGGGATTTCTGTAGCCCATTTAAGAGCAAGCCGAACTAGGTCCATCAAGATCAAACGAGGCCCAGCTCATCTAAGTGACCGCCTGTAGGGCCCACTTAGCATAAAAGTCCAATAAGATCACTCAGGATCAAGCACTTCCTCGGCGGCCATCAGGCTCGGAAGGCCCGAGCATCGGTCAGGTCGAAGGAAGACCCATACCTGATCTATCCTCTCGCCGGGATAAAGGCTAGCACTCAGCCCCCACTCCGATCGAGCCTCATCCGAGTTATGCCTATCGCCCGGACAGGGTTGGCACTCTTCATGCTTGGATCGACCGATGATTGCTTATCCACGCTACCGTTGAGAGCCCTTTATGAGCAGGAGTTCACAAGGATAAGGGACCCACGACCCCTCAAGGCTATAAAGATCCCATGATGAGGACATAAAGAGCCCACGTTGAGGACGTAACTCCCGCCTGAAACTTCTCAGCTTACGGGACTCATGAGGCCGATGCACTATTTAAACCTGGGACTCCCTCCAGCGAAAGGTAAGGCCAACACATGCCTAAAACTCCCTGAGCAGGAACCACTTCACCACCTTGGTGGAGAGGGATCTCGTGCATCTCCTTCCTCCTCCCTTCATAGCTTCCACCACTGCTCTACTGACTTAGGCATCGAAGGGTTTTCCCCAGGGAACCATCCCTGGGCCCCCTCTGATCCGTTTCCCTTCCATGCAGTTCACTACCCGGTGATCATCTACCTCAGCTCAAGTCCAGTGCGAGATCGCCCCTCTTCAAAGCCCATTTACCCTCTATCTCCCAGTGAAAACCCTAACCCTAGCAAGCTCAATTTCGAGCGGAGGTGACGTGACCCGGTCAAGCGTGAGTTTCGCGCGCGAGCAATTTCCACGACTCTTTTCGCCCTTATCACATCCCTAGACTCTACCCTAGCTCTATAAATCGAACCCTAGAACTATCGAGAGTTCCCATTTGCTGTGACAACCGGCGGCGTGCGCGTTCGTTGGTGGAGACGTAGGGTTTTGGAGCGTGTTTCCCTTGTAGTTCCAGCACTAGCATCCCCTTTTCGTTCGATTTCAGGTAAGTTCTCACAGACTAAATGTTAAATTAATTACACCATCTTAAGCGCCTTCGAGTCCTCTTCATTTTGATACCAAATAGCCTAAATTGTATGCAGCATAGCGTTCACAATTAGTTTTTTTTCAAGGCATGTTTAGTTAGGGTTTGACAGCCTTCTTGCAGGCTAAATCCCTAATTAAGCATGCAAACATGCGCGGAATTTCGTTCTCCTTCTGTTGATATCGTTTTGCCCAAATTTCATTGACTATACTGCACAAATTTTAGTTATAATTAGGGTGTGACGGGGTTCATCGGAGGCCAGCGTAGAGATCCTGGTTGCGGTTGCACCAGGAACCGCCGCTAGGTTTAGCGGCTACTCGATAGACCGCCAGGTTCCTATTTTGAACTCGCCCTATAGCGATTGCAGGTTGACCGCTAACCAAGGTTAGTTGCCCCTTCTCTGACCGCCAGAAGGGCTCGGGTTACAATTGTGTCAATGTGTTTTCGCATGTAATCTCTCCTGATTAGACAGCATGATTCGAGTAAAAATACACTAAATGACTAGGGTTATATGGAATGTTTAATAAGGCAATTTATCTGTGGTTCATGGCTATTGAATTGCTATATTTTTCTCCTTCAAGGCATGGCTTAGTAAATGATCCTCTTGATGCAAAAAGGTAGTTAAATGTGATTAATCTATCCATGATTGCATTAAATTTATGCAGCCCTATCACTTATTAAACTGATTTGTGTTTAATTGATCAAGTTGTTGACAGTCATGCCACTTCGGTGGTATTGACTGACCGCTCTACACTCGATTTTCACATTTTCATAGCCTCAATCTTGTAATAGTTGGGACTCTTCACCGGATACTCCTTCCGTCGGACTAGGACCACTATTATGAGATCTCCGAAAGCCCCCGCGAGCTTGGGATTCCCACTAGGACGTCGGGCAGGTTGTACCACTAAAGCATGAACCCACCAACTTGACTGATTCATGTTTGGGCGGACCGAATTCATGACTGTCCTGCCCTATCTTGATCGTAAGGCAGCCCAGTTGGGACCGATACCCTCAGGTAGCGGCCATGGCGCGACTACCAAACGTTTCTGACCTGCCCTTATGCTAGTTTTCCAAGTCGACTTATCCTTGTTCCAAGTTGACCTAGCCCTGTTCAAGTCGACCTAAGTCTCCTCATTTGGCCCGGGGATGTGTGTGCTTGACTCTGGTTCGGTCCCACCATGCCTCAGGCTGACTGAGGATCAAGAAAGTCACTGTCTTGCCTTGCTGGACCCAACCCAATATCGGCCTCCTTTGGACCGCAACCTTCCTGTAGCGGCCCTCTATAGACCATTTTTCACCTTTTTCTTCGATACGTCGACCTGTTGACCCCTCGAGTCCTCGCCGCTCTTATTGACTGTCCGCCTATTAACGGTCCAGTATAGACCGCTATTTGCCTTTAGCAGTCATGGCATGACTGCAACCATGTGCCAAAACCTGCTTTTTCATGTTTCTTGTATGCTGTGGCAGCCGTGTCAAGGGTAGCCTTGGGCGGTAATCAACTCTCTTTCATGATCTCTGATTGTGAACCTTGACTCCAAAGTCATGTTCCTATGACTTTTTATCCAAACTTATTTGGAATACCTCTTGATCTTAGTGATAAGTTACATGAACTTAACATTGGAATTCTTGGCCGATTCCATTAAATGTCTAGATTGTTACTTGGGATCTTGGATCCGTCACTCAGTGCCAACGCATCATAAAGGGCCCGGTTGGGTCCTGGGAGGAGCGCCCGAAAGTACTAGTGCCCCGGGGAGTTTGTAATGACAAGATGTGGCATTGCACCGAGTACTTGCTAGCGTGTTGTCTATGGCATTCATTTCTAAATGAAATTGTGACTCTGCGTGACTTGCTATAACTGCGTGCTTGCTTCGGCCAATTCATGAGATAGTGCTATACATTGTTCTTTCCCTGTTATTCCTTCCATTCGTTCCTTTCCTTTTATGACTTTAGTTCACTGTTATTCATGTTAATTTCATGCTCAATGATTTCATGCGATAACATGCTTAAATTGGTTAACAACTTATACACTATTTATTAGAATCTACTGAGAGTTCGCTCACCCGATTATTTCCCCCTTTCAGGTAGCTCTGGCGAGGATACGCAAACTGATGGGGACGGGCAAGAGTGAAGATCTACGAGCGAGCCAATTAGAAGTCTTTCCTGGTGGCAGTCTTAGTATAGATTGTGTTAGAGATGTGTCGTTATGTCCAGTTGTAAAGAGTTGTAATTTGTTTTAGTCACTTCAATTGGGTCTATATGTATGTCTTCAGCAAACTTGAATCAATTATTTTTGATTAGTGGAGTTGGCAGTTTATTTGAGTAATTCTATTCCCTTTTATTCGACGTATTTAATTATGTTATTGCTCTGATTGTCATGAGTGATCATAACGACTATGTTCCGATTTTTCAGCATCGGGGTGTGACAGTTTTGTGGTATCAGAGCCTAGGTTTTCTAAAGTCCCTAGGTAGTGTTAATAGAACGCGTGGCCTTGGTAAAGTCTATCATTCCAACCCAGTAAGATGGGGTAGAGACTTGGGTTGAGTTAACTAATGAATTCTAAAAGAGATTTCGATAGGTTGTTTCTAATTAATTTCCCTACACGTAGGAATCTATTGCAATGGCAGCTGAGCGCATGCAGTGGCGAGATATGCAACGCACGGTCCAGGGCTTGACTCGGGCCTTACAGCAAGTAGAGCAAGGCGGCGCGCATCATGGAGCCAGTGATCTCCACCGAAACTTTCGAGGCTTGAATCCCTCACGTTTTGGTGGCACTGCACACCCCGATGAGGTAGAACATTGGCTGAAGGAGATGGATCGGATCTTTAGAGTTGTGCAGTGTGGAGACCAGGATCGAGTCCTCTTGGCAACATTTTAGCTGGAGCGAGATGCACGTGCTTGGTGGGAAACTATGGAAGCCATGCTCGGTAATAGGCGTGCAACATGGGATGAGTTTAAGGAGTATTTTAACAGCAAGTATTTCTCGGACCGTGTGCAGGAAAAGAAGGCGGCAAAGTTCGCTACTCTGAAACAAAGAAATCTATCAGTTGCTAAGTACGAGGCATAGTTCGCTCGTTTGTCTTATTATGCACCGCATTTGGTGACTACGGAGAAGATGAAGGCCAAGCGGTTCCTTAATGGGCTGAAGCTTTACTACATTAATCAGTAGGCACCGATGGAGATCCACAACTACACTAAGATAGTGAGGAAAGCACAAGTTCTTGAAGACACCATGGAGATAACGGAGCGGATCTGGGGAAGAGACAAGAAGAAAGAACATACTACCAGTTTTGGGAATTTCAAACCCACTAATGGCAAGAAAAGACCCAATGGCGGGTCCAGTTCATCACAGGATAAGAAGCCGAGGAATGGTGATAGGAAGGCAGGTTCGACTGCCCCGTCCAAAGTCAACTGCAGGTATTGTGACCGGCCAGGTCACAAGATGGAGGAGTGCTGGCGCAAGCTAGGTACATGTCTGTATTGTGGTAGCAGGGACCACATGATCCCTGAGTGTCCTCTTATTTCTGATCAAGCTTCACCAGATAAGCCGCAAGGAAGCCAATGGTGGCAGGGCAAGCTCCAAGCCCTTCAGAATACCGAGTCAGAAGCCACCGAGGAGGGTGGATTGGTTGAAGGTGCTCTTACTATTCTCTCTAGGCCAGTGTTTGTTCTCTTCGACACCGGAGCAACTCATTCATTTATTTCTCAAAATTTTGCTAAGTTTGTATCTGTGGAACATGTGTTGATGAATTCTTGATTAGAAATTGAAACCCCTATTGGTTCGGGTTCGGCTATCAAGTATTATTATCCTTTTAGTGAGATTCTAGTTAATGGTCAGAATTTGCCAGTTGATTTAGTATGTATGAAGATGACAGATTATGATGTAATCCTAGGAGCGGATTGGTTAGCTAGATATGGAGCTAGTGTTCATTGTAAGTTAGGTTCAGTGTGTTGACACCCATTTTATGACCAATGAGTTTGGTCATCTCCTTATTTAATTGTTATGATGTCCCCAGTTGTTCACCGATTATTGGGTCATTTTTAGTTATCTTTTTGGGCTTATTTTATGGGTCATTCTCCATGGTTGGGCCTAGCTCCTTTGATTTCTCGTCGTTGCATCTTATTGGGCCTGTATATGGGCTGATGAGGATTTTATTGTGGATTAACTTTAAGATTTATCAATTTTTATCTCTTTTTCCACGTCTACTAGCCTAGCGATCTATCGTACGACCGTTAGGTGGGCGGTGATGGTCCTTTGGTAGACCACTAGAAGGCGAGTGTCCGGTTGGGTCTCTTTGATCTTATATTTTTCTGGACGAATGATCTTAGCGGTCTATCGCTAGACCGTTTTCCTGTCCCTTGCGGTCTATCGCAATATCGTTTGTGAAGGCCGAGAGTCCTACTTCGCTGTTCTTCCTCTGCTTCACCGTGGTCGAACTAGAGTCCTTGTTTTGATGATTTCTCCTTGAAATCTGATCTTCAAAACCTTTTGTTTGTTTCTATGGACTCTTGAGAGTATTATCTTTGAGGTTTATCTGGTTTCAGGCCTATTTTCGAGTCATTATCCTTCCAACTTGAACCTAGGGTTTGAGGGCCTATAAATCGGACTCTTGACTTCATGGCTTGAAGAGGAGATTTCTGGAGCTTGCCACGAAGTGCTGCTGCGTTCTGGAGCAAGTACCAACCAGGGAGAAGCTATTTTTACGTCCATAAGGCTTCTGGTCAAGGGATTATCAAGTTCCTTTGGTTTAGTTTTGAGTCTTTTTCTTTAGTTTTGGTCTTTCCCTCTTGCATTTTCATAGCATATTCCCACTTCTTTCTCCACGTTCTCTGCGCTCACACTACATTTTTAAACATCCTTCTCTCTTTTCCACGCCCCATAAGGGTTAAAAAACCACCAACCCCAGGTATTCACCCCTTCCTTTTATGCACTTTAGCTTAGATGCATTATAGATACTACATTAGTCCCAATGGCTTATTGGGTCATTTTTCTTTGTGTCTACATTCTCTTGCAGGTTTACAGGAGTTATTGCACGAGGCCCAACTCTTCTGGCCGGCTAGGAGGGGTGGAGATCCAAGTTCCACTTCATTGTTCTGGGTGCTCTTGCAGTCATTCATCAGACCATTTGCAGATATCTGGTGGTGTATCGTAGGACCGTTTATTATCTTCTAGCGGTCGTCTGTTAGGCCATTTTTCGCTACAGTATCTGGGTTTTCTCTCTCCCGTGGTGGGTGGCTTCACTCGGCTCTTTCCAAGGTACATATTGCAGTTTTACTGTTTTATTTACTTTGGTGGCGATCACATCATTCTTTACTTTGCACATTGATCATCTTGCTTGTCTTCTTTTACTTTAGTTGTTCCACACCCCAGTGTGTTTGCTTTCATCTCCTTGCCCCACGCCTACGGCGTGTGTTTTTATCTCTCCTTTTACATTTTTGCCATATATTTGATGACATGCCCATATGCTTTGACTTCAGGTTGATTGCTTGAGTTATTGCACCACTTGCTCATATATTCACGTTCACACATACATTCATATTCATCACACTCACACATCTCGCAAAAGAGAGAGAAGGGAAGAAACATCAACAACCCTTATTTTTTGGCGATCACGGTGGGACATCTAGTGCCAATCGTGCTGAGCCTCTGTTTGACCTACTTCTGTTCATTCATCCTAGTTGCCATTGTGTTTTCCTCGGGTTTTTCATTTTATTTCCTGTTGTTTTTCTGCTCTCTTGTCTCCCTGGCGGTCTACAGTCCGACAGTTTCTGGCACAAAAGTGGTCTAGAAATAGACCGTCTTATCTCTGTGACGGTCTCATCTTAGACCATTTCTCCAGGTACAGGTACACATCCCGAGGTTGTTGTTATTTTTGCAGTTTTTGACCGTGTTGTAATTTTTGGGTGCTATCTGGTCTCCTCCTGTTGTTGTGGCACATATCTATATCATTGTTTGCATAATTGGTTGCTAGTTTCTAGGCTAGAAATTGCATGCACCCCAGTGCACATAGGATCATTCATATTCATATCATAGTTGCATTTCCTATCTTGGTGTGTGAGCCTCTCACCTCCATATTCCTTGGGGTCGATTAGGTGATCGCATCAGGGACCCCCGTATGTCCCCGCGAGCCATGGATTCTCTCACGGACGTCGGGCCGGTTGTACCTTTGCCCACCCAGCGTCTAGGTTGCATAAGTGAGGGAGAGTTTACACTTAGCGTTAACCAAGTCCCCATATCCTTTCCTATTGGAACCTATTGTTGGAGAGCACATTTTAATTAAAATCACTAAGGTTCTAAAGGACAAACAAGTAAAATATTGGTGCATCATTAAAACTTGGTTGACTTTGAGTGCCTCTCATCCCTTTCTTGTTTTCATAAATATTGGAATTAGTTTGGTCTAGTCACTCATTTGTGGTTGTTTTTGTTGTTTGCTTTTTTTTCAAGGTGTTACATTGCATGTGGAGTTGTTTTCGTTCCTTAGAGTCATCTCCTAGGGGCAATTCCTCTTTCACGTCTTACTCCAATCCCTTGTTCGAGTCAAACATGTCTCCTTCTTGTGAGACCCATTCATTAACGGATCTTTACCGATATTAATGTAGGATTTATTCTGTGAAGTTAGGCGATTTTTATGGAATTTATGGACTTTTTCTAGCATTTAATCGAATTACTTAAAAAGGTTTTAAGAAAATTAATGGGCATAATTACAATTTCACTTAATTGAGGGTTTAGAGAGCAAAATAAGGTTAAAAATATAATAAAATATATTTTAATCATTTTTTTAACCCATTCGATCACTCCGCTCTCTCTCCTGTTCCTCTTCTCTTTCTCCCCCCTTTCGACCGAACCTGCAGGCACCCGTGAACCGGCGACCCTCTCTCCCCCTTTCTTCCTCTCGGCACGCGCGACGACCCGACGGCAAGGGTGGAGGAGCCGGCGACCTCGCCTGCGAGCCTGCAAGGAGGAGGATCGCGGTGGCGACCCCGTCGGAGCCGGACCCCGGCGCGGAGGCGCGATCCCGTGGCGGTCGACGACGGCCCTCTCTCCCTTTCTCGCAGCCTTCTCGCGGCGAAATCGACATCTTCGGCTTGAAATCCGGAGGGGGGCGGCCTTCTTTCCCATGCTAGGAGCGATGGAAGCTTCCCCGCGACGCGAGGAACGTAAAGACGTCAACCCGAGTTGAACCGCGGAGTGTAGTGACGGCCGGGAAAAGGCAAGTCGTGGCGCTACCCTCGGCTTACTTGCAGTCGGAACGGATGTTTCGTCACGATTGAGGAAGGGGGATCGATGCCCTAGCTCGTTAGATCGTTCCTAATGCCATGCCCATTTTCGTTATGTTTTAAATGGCATGCCCATCATCTTTATGTTTTTGAAGCATTCACATCGTCTTTATGTTTTTGAAGCATGCCCATTATCTTTATATTTTTAGAGCATGCCCATCGTTGCTGAGTTCATAGACGATGAATTGTAGTATTATGATGGTGGAATGGCAGGGAACAGGTTAAAAATTATGATTCCCATCGATTTGGGTTGACCGGGAGGCGGTCCTGTTACGATCCCCGTGGATTCAGTTCTCCGGTAAGGACCATGTTGAGATTATTTCAGATTTTTTAACGGTCCGCCCATAAACCATTTATTGACCCGAGCGGCTGACATTTCGACCGCGTAAATATTTTAAATCTGAATGGCTGTGGAAACTTCACGGCCAGCCCATTTACCAGCACGCATCAGTTCGTTGTTCGACCGCGTAAGACTATAACGGCCCTAGTTCGACCGCTTGTTCTGCAATTTTTGCGTGTTCGTTTAATTATGCATTTAATATCGCATCTTCGCCATGTTGAAGTTATTTTATAGACTGGGCCGGTTTTATTTCAACCGTTTAATTTCACAGATTTTAATTCTTAGCATATTCAGTTAATTATGCTTTTAATCTTTCATATTTGCCATGTTTAATTGTTATCATAAATTATGGCATGTTTTTAGATCCCAATAGAATTATATTCTCTTTCCTTGTGATGGAACCACTAGTCGTAGCCTAATGACCTTCTGTGTCGATCCCACCTGGGAGAGGTGGCGGGGTAGTCCCGTTTTACGGTTTTTAAGCTAGTTTAGTGGGCCCCGATCCAACCGTAGCGTCCAACGGAGGGGAATACTAGCTAGAGGCCTGGCTCTAGGCAACGAGTCAGTGTGTACACAAGTGGTCAGAGGCTTAGACTGACATTGATGAGTGTTACTCTGACTAGTTACTTACTTCTGGTATTGTTACGCGTCTCGCTTGTCGCTATCTAGACTTGCGCAGATGCTTGAGACGCAGTATAAGTCGTCAGTGGACGCATCTGGTTTCTTCTTTCTGGTGGTCTCCTCTCTCTCTCTCTCTCTCTCTCTCTCTCTCTCTTGTCACTTAGAAATGATTGAGTTATCATTCTATTGGTAGATTTCGAGTACTTGCATTTAGTTAAATTTTAAATTATAATTAGCATAGTAGTTAGCTGTTCTTAAACTGATTAGATAGTTTTACAGCTTTACTAGATTGTCTTTTATTTCTGCCAATGCACACTTTACTATTTTTGCATGTTTAGTTGCGAGGTAGGGATCCGCGTAACCCCTACTGAGTCTGGCTGTGACTCACCCTTATTCTTTCAGGTGAGTAGCAACAGCCATCGTCCGGAGCTTCCCGTGTTTTTGACGATAGGTCTTAGCAGCCAATAGTGGTCTGTCTGTCAGTGAGTCCTTTTCTTGTACTTTTGACCGGGGTATGCCCCGTGTAGTTGTACTTTTGGACTTTTGTTCAGTTGTCGGACTTGTACATTTATGAATCTAGACTATTATATATATTTATCACTCTGATAGTTTATTTGCTTCCGTTTATAATTCAAATTGTTGCTATAATTAATATTGCACGCATGCAATTTTCATTTGTTATGCATCCCCTTGACAAACTCCTTCAACCCTTACGGGGCCTCATCAGCCTCTTGGGTGGCTTCCCCGAGTTCTTGGTATCGGTTAATCGATGATATCGGTTTACCGGTATCTGGATCTCCCGGGTCGCCACAGTTGGTATCAGAGCGGTGTTGAGGATTTGTATAAGGAATTGGAATTGCATTAGTCCAGAACAAGTCCATGTGAGTCTACTACTACTAGCTTAGGATGTTTTCCGTGATTACTGATGGATTTTCTATTATTACGTGTTTTCTTATAGATCAAAATGCCGCCTCGTAGAAGGGCACGTGTACCTAAGGAGGAAAGTGGCACTTCTCCTCCTCCGGCTAATGTACCAGCTCAAGTTCAAGCTGATCCTGCTCCTGAAGCTGATTTGCCTCCAGGTGGCCGTGGTAGGGCATTAAAAGAGTTTTTGCTGTTCCACCCACCGACTTATGAAGGACAGGCAGATCCTGATGCAGCCAGAGTGTGGCTTGATGCAACTGAGCGTGTATTCCGTTTTATGGAGTGCACAGAGGATGAAAAAGTCATGCTGGCCACATTCCAACTTCAGGGAGCAGCACTCTCGTGGTGGACCACGGAGTGGGAGGTTGCTTTCAGATCCCGTCCGCTTCGTCAGATCACATGGCAGGAGTTTGTTACAACCTTCGAGCGCACTTACAGTCCAGCTTACCTCAGAATGGATAAGATGCACCAATTCATGGAACTAGCTCAAGGTGACATGACTGTGCTGGAATATCGGAATAAGTTCATGTAATTGGGTCGGTATGTGCCCCACATTCTTGCTGATGAAGGTTTAAAGATTGAGCAATTTCTTCGAGGATTAAAACCAGAAATGAGGCAGCCTTTGATTGCGACCAGAGTCGTAGAGATAGACGCAACATATTAGGCAGTTGCAGCTTTAGAGCTTGACATGGCTAGATCCTGAGGGCATACTCAAGCGGCGTCAGTTCAGCCGAGTTTGAAATTTCAACAAGCCAGTCAACCGTCTGTGGCAGGAGTTCCACCTGTTGTACCTACTGCCAGTGGTGCTTCCTTTTCTAAGCCCAAATTTAAGAAGTTCAAGAAGTTTAAAAAGCGGTATGGCAGTCAAGCATCTTCGGGTACCGCACAACAGCAATCAACACCTTCTTTTCAGCAGCGCCAGGGATCCGTGGCGAGTCAGCCGAGGCAGTGTCCGAGATGTGGTGGGAGCCACCCAGGCAAGCCATGTTCAATGCCGATGGTTTGCTTTGGTTGTGATCAATCGGGACATGTGGTTCGAGATTGCCCCCTGAGATCGAAACCAATGCAGTTTTCTTAATTTTCTCAACTGTAGCCATCTCAGTTCAGACCTCCTCCACCACCTTAGTCACAACAATATTATCCTCAAGCTTCAGTGTCTTCTTCCCAGCAGTCTACTGCAGCAGGCAAAAAACAGAAAGGGAAGGTTTCTCATATCACCCGTGCTGAAGCTGTGGCGTCTCATCTCGTGGAAGGTACGATCATGATTTATGGGCATGCAGCTCGTGTCTTATTTGATTCAGGTGCTTCTCATTCATTTATTTCTGAAGATTTTATTGCGTGCATTGAGGAGCCGACTTCTAAAATAACTTGTAAGTTACTTGTTGAACTACCTTCTGAAGATTTCATGTTCACTCCTCTCTGTTTGGAAGAGACACCTATTATTATTGGTAATCAGTAGTTGCCGGCTAGATTATATGCATTGCAGCTGGTCGATTATGATATCATTCTGGGCATGGATTGGTTGGAAGAATATGGAGCCGTGGTTGATTACAGATCCAAGAAAGTTTATTTTCAGCCACATGGGAAACCAGCATTCTACTTCCAAGGTATTCGATCTCGTTCTTCTCGCTTGCTTATTTCTGCTATTCGAGCTTGTAGATTACTTAATGCAGGCTGTCAGGGATTCTTAGCTTCCGTGGTTGCTGTTGAAGCACCACAACAGGACATCAATGATATTCCTGTGGTTTGTGAATTTCCTGATGTGTTTCCTGATGAGTTACCAGGCTTACCTCTTCAGCGAGAAATATAAAAGGTGATTGAATTAATTCTAGGTACGGCACCTTTAGCAAAGGCACCATAACGTATGGCTCTAACTGAATTAAAAGAATTGCGAGCACAGTTGTTAGATTTGTTGGAAAAAGGCTATATCCGTCCTAGCTTTTCTCCATGGGGTGCTCCTGTTCTATTCGTGAAAAAGAAAGATGGAAGCCTGAGGCTATGTATTGATTATAGACAATTGAATCAGGTGACTGTCAAGAATAAGTATCCTCTGCCCAGGATTGATGATTTGTTTGATCAATTGCAGTCTGCTACTGTCTTTTCTTAGATTGATCTTCGATCTGGCTATTTCCAATTGAGGATTCAAAAATCTGATGTGGAAAAGACTATTTTTAGCACGCGATATGGTCATTATGAATACTTGGTTATGCCGTTTGGGCTAACCAATGCTCCAACAACTTTTATGGACCTGATGCAGCGTGTGTTCTGTCCATACCTGGATCAATTTGTTGTGATCTTTGTCGATGATATTATTGTTTATTTTGCTTCTGAAGAAGAACATGTGCAGCATCTCAAGATCATATTGCAGACTCTGCGAGATCACGAGCTCTATGCGAAATTTAATAAATGTGAGTTTTGGCTTCGGGAAGTTCACTTTCTGGGCCATGTGATTTCTGGCGATGGAGTTGCAGTTGATCCAGCTAAGATTGAGGCTGTTCTTCAATGGCAGAGACCGAGGACTGTGACAGAGATCAGAAGTTTTCTGGGTCTTGCTGGTTATTATCAAAGATTCATTCAAGATTTTGCACAGATTTCCGCGCCAATGACTCGTCTGACATGCAAAGATGTACCTTTTGTCTGGTCAGACCAGTGTGAGCAGAGCTTCAACGAATTAAAAATACTTCTCACTTCTTCTCCAGTGCTGGTATTACCTTCTAGCTCGGGTGGATTCGTGGTTTGCACGGATGCTTCTCGAGTAGGTTTGGGTGCAGTGCTTATACAACATGGTAAAGTCATAGCTTATGCATCCCGATAATTAAAGCATCATGAGGAGAATTATCCAACTCATGATTTGGAGCTTGCAGCGGTGATCTTTGCGTTAAAAATCTGGAGACACTACTTATATGGTGAGAAATTTGAGATCTTTACAGATCATCAAAGCTTGCAGTATGTGTTTTCTCAAAAAGATTTGAACCTTCGGCAGCGCAGATGGATAGAATATATGAAGGACTATGACTTCACCCTTTCCTATCAGCTAGGAAAATGAATGTTGTGGCTGATGCTCTGAGCAGGAAAGTGCAAATTAGTCATTTGCTTGTTCATGAATGGAAGTTGTGGGAACGGTTTCTTAGTGAGACATTTAGCGTGGACATTCCTTCTGATCTGATGGTAGCTGTGTGTGCTAGTCTTGTGATGACTCCAGCTATTTATCAGCAGATCAAGGAAGCTCAGCAGGCAGATTCTAATTTATCCCGCATCATAATGATGCATGATGTTGAATTTGATGATGACTTAGTGGTCAGCTTCAAAGGCCGACTGTATGTTCCTACTGTTGATGAATTAAGAAATACCATCTTGCGTGAAGCCCATGGATCCCGTTATGCTATTCACCCTGGCACTACCAAGATGTATCATAATCTAAAAAGCCAGTTCTTGTGGCCAGGAATGAAAAAGGATGTAGCTGCATTTGTATCTAAATGTTTGACCTGCCAACAGGTTAAAGCTGAGCATCAAAAGCCCGGAGGAATGCTTCAACCTTTATAAATTGCAATGTGGAAATGGGATCATGTCACGATAGATTTTGTGGTGGGTTTACCTCGGACTTCACAGGGCTTCGATGGAATCTGGCTATTGGTTGATCGTCTGACAAAGATAGCAAGATTATTACCAATTAAAGTTACCTGGAGTGTTCAGAAATTGGCCGAGCTTTATGTTCAAAAGATTGTACCATTGCATGGAATTCCGATATCAATTATGTCAGATCGCGACCCACGGTTTACTTCTAGCTTCTGGCGCAACTTTCAAAAAGCGTTGGGCACAGAGTTAGCTTTTAGTTCAGCGTATCATCTACAGTCAGATAGTCAGTCAGAAAGGACTATTCAGACTTTAGAAGATATGTTGAGATCGTGTTGCCTAGATTGACAGGGTTCGTGGAGTCAGCATTTGCCACTTGTGGAATTTGCTTATAATAACAGTTACCACTCCAGCATTAGCATGGCATCGTATGAAGCTTTATATGGGCGTCCTTGTCGTACACCTTTGAACTAGTTTGAGTCTAGTGATAGATTGTTGATAGGACTTGATATGGTTCAGCAATGTACTGATGTGGTTCCCTTGATCAGGCAGAAAATGCTAACAGCTCAGAGTCGACAGAAAAGCTATGCAGATCAGCGCAGGCGACCATTACAATTTGAGCTTGGAGATATGGTGTTTGTAAAAATATCTCCGATGAAAGGTGTTATTAGATTTGGGAAGCGTGAAAAGCTTAGCCCCCGTTATGTTGGGCTGTTTCCTATTCTGGAACGTGTGGGCCAAGTGGCTTATCGACTTCAGTTGCCAACAGCGATGCAAGCAGTCCACGATATGTTTCATGTTTCTTAGTTGAGAAAGTATGTTCCTGATGCATCTCACGTGCTCGATGATTCAGTTTGGCCTGAAGTGACTGCAGATTTGTCTACGCCAGACTACCCAATTAGAATTGACGATCATCGTAAGCAACGACTGCGGAATAAGGTAATTCCTCTGGTAAAGGTTGTCCTGCAGCGTCACTCTGGTAATGAGGTGACATGAGAACGAGAGGATGAAATGCGTCAGCAATTTCCTTTTTTATTTGAATAAGGAATAATTTCATTCAGTTCTCTCCTTATCCTTCCTTTTAAATTTTGAGGATGAAATTCCTATTAGGAGGGAGGGACTGTGAGACCCGTTCATTAACGGATCGTTACCGGTATTAATGTAGGATTTATTCTGTGAAGTTAGGCAATTTTTATGGAATTTATGGGCTTTTTCAAGCATTTAATCGAATTAGTTAAAAAGCTTTTAAGAAAATTAATGGGCATAATTACAATTTCACTTAATTGAGGGTTTAGAGTGCAAAATAAGGTTAAAAATCAAAAAAATATTTTAATCATTTTTTTAACCCATTCGATCACTCCCCTCTCTCTCCCATTCCTCTTCTCTTTCTCCCACCTTTCGACCGAACCCGCAGGCACTCGCGAACCGGCGACCCTCTCTCCCCCTTTCTTCCTCTCGATGCGCGCGACGACCCGACGGCCAGGGCGGAGGAGCCGGTGACCTCGCCGGCGAGCCTACAAGGAGGAGGATCGCTGCGGCGACCCCGTCAGAGCCGGACCCCGGCACGGAGGCACGATCCCGCGGCGGTCAACGGCGGCCCTCTCTCCCTTTCCCGCGGCCTTCTCGCGGCGAAATCGACGTCTTCAACTTGAAATCCGAAGGGGGGCGGCCTTTTTCCCGTGCTAGGAGCGACAGAAGCTTCCCCGCGACGCGAGGAACGCGGAGACGTCAACCCGAGTCGAACCGCGGAGTGTAGTGACGGCCGGGAAAAGGTGAGCCGCTGCGTGACCCTCGGCTTGCTTGCGGTCGGAACTGACGTTTTCTCACGATTGAGGTAGGGGATCGATGCCCTAGGTCGTTAGATCGTTCCTAATGCCATGCCCATTGTCGTTATGTTTTAAATGGCATGCCCATCGTCTTTATGTTTTTGAAGCATGCCCATCGTCTTTATGTTTTTGGAGCATGCCAATTGTCTTTATGTTTTTAGAGCATGCCCATTGTTGCTGATTTCATAGACGATGAATTATCGTATTATGATAGTGAAATGGTAGGGAACAAGTTAAAAATTTTGATTTCCGTCGATTTGGGTCGACCAGGAGGTGGTCCGGTTACGATCCCCATGGATTCAGTTCTCTGGTAAGGACCATGTTGAGATTATTTCATATTTTGTAACGGTCCGCCCATAAATATTTTAAATCTGAATGGCGGTGGAAACTTCACGGCCAGCCCATTTAGCAGCACGCAACGGTTCGTTGTTCGACTGCCTAAGACTATAGCGGCCCTAGTTCGACTGCTTGTTCTACAATTTTTGCATGTTCGTTTAATTATGCATTTAATATTGCATCTTCGCCATGTTGAAGTTATTTTATAGACTAGGCCGGTTTTCTTTCAACCGTTTAATTCTGACATATTTTAATTCTTAGCATATTCAGTTAATTATGCTTTTAATCTTTCATATTTGCCATGTTTAATTATTATCATAAATTATGGCATGTTTTTAGATCCCAATAGAATTATATTCTCTTTCCTTGTAATGGAACCACTAGTCGTAGCCCGACGACCTTCTGTGTCGATCCCACCTGGGAGAGGTGGCGGGGTAGTCCCATTTTACGGTTTTTAAGCTAGTTCCGTAGGCCTCGGTCCAACCGTAGCGTCCTACGGAGGAGCTAGAGGCCCGACTCTAGGCAACGAGCCAGTGTGTGCACACATGGTCAGAGGCTTGGACTGACACTGACGAGTGTTACTCTGACTAGTTACTTACTTCTTGTACTGTTACGCGTCTCGCTTGTCACTATCCAGACTTGCGTAGATGCTTGAGACGCAGTATAAGTCGTCAGTGGATGCATCTGATTTCTTCTTTATGGTGGCCTCCTTCTCTCTCTCTCTCTCTCTCTTCTCACTTGGAAATGATTGAGTTATCATTCTATTTGTAAATTTTGATTACTCGCATTTAGTTAAATTTTAAATTTTAATTAGCATAGTAGTTAACTGTTCTTAAACTGATTAGATAGTTTTACAACTTTACTAGATTGTCTTTTATTTCTGCCAATGCACACCTTACTATTTTTGCATGTTTAGTTGCGAGGTAGGGATCCGCGTGACCCCTACAGAGTCTGGCTGTGACTCACCCTTATTCTTTCAGGTGAGCAGCAACAGCCGTCGTCCGGAGCTTCCCGTGTTTTTGACGGCAGGTCTTAGCAGCCAGCAGTGGTCTGTCTGTCAGTGAGTCCTTTTCTTGTACTTTTGGCTAGGGTATGCCCTGTGTAGTTGTACTTTTGGACTTTTGTTCAGTTGTCGGACTTGTACATTTGTGAATATGGACTATTATATATATTTATCACTCTGATAGTTTATTTGCTTCCGTTTATAATTCAAATAGTTGCTATAATTAATATTGTTGTGCCTCTATGGTCATTTGATATTCATGGTTTTGATAATGGCTAAACACTATAAGTCATTGATGTTTTCCACTCTCATTTGACTGAAATACTTGATGCTTTCTCGTGACAGTTAAGCCAAAGAATGGAGTGGAGATGGCAAAAGTGAAAGCCTAATGATCGCGCCCAAGCAAGGATGAAAATCCCTTCAAGAAGAGTCAACACTTGGTACAAAAGGTCGATGCACAATGAAGCATAGCCAAGAGAACACAAGGTCAAACACTCCGTAGAAATCCTCAAGATTCTGCCAAGTTTGATGCCACAGACGTGAATGGGAAGCTAATGGGATTAAGGGACTGAAGGGGAGAAACCTGGGATTTTCCCAGCTAGCGGTCGCCCGCCGGTCCAGGACCGGTCGACCGGCAGCAGCGGTTGACCGACCAGTAAGGGGCGGGCAACCGATTTTGCCAGCAACGAACTGATCTTCACCTGTAAAATTTTGGTCGACCGCCAGCCCCGATGCAGCAATGTTTGAGTTTATTTTCCACCTCAAGGCCAGCCCCTTTCCTTGTATTTCTTTAATCCTAAAGTCACCTAATCTCCTATGGATTGTGGATCTGGTCTGGGGGGTGTCTATTGACCATCCAAAGAGATATAAAACTCATGCAAGAGGGTTAGAAACCCTAGTTGATCATTTGGATCAAAGGAGATCAATGGAGGCTTGTGGAGGCTGTTCAAGGAAGAAGGTAGTGTAGCCGTGAACAGTACTTCGTGCAGAGTTCTTCATCCATTCCAAGGTATTCAAGCCTAGATCTAAAGCCATCAACCTCCAAGCAAGTGTAGTAGCAAGCAAGCCCTCAAGGGAGATCAAATCTGCATCCTTAAACCTCTTCATCAACTCAAGGGGATCAAAAGGAAGATCAAAGCTACATCTAAAACTCTCTCCATCAACTCAAAGGGATTCAAGGAAGATTATCTCACAAGGAAGAAGATACCATTGAAGCATCAGATTTAAGCTCCAGCAATCTCAGACAAGATCTATTTCATTTTAGCATGTCTCTATATCTTGTTTGAGCATTTTCATCTTGTTCTCTTTCTATTTCGTTCAAACTATTGAAACTGAAGATAGTCCCTACCGGTGGTTAGTAGGAAGGCAATCGGAAGTTGTCCGATCTGCGGTGTTGACGTCCCTACCTGTGGTTAGTAGGAAGGCAATTGGAGGTCTTTTTGATCTGCAGTTCAGTGCGTTGCACTAGTGAAGCCTCATCGGGTTTGGTGAGGGGTGGACGTAGGACTGGAGATTCAGTCTGAACCACCTAAAAATCTCCTGTGTTGTGGTTTGATTGTACGATTGTTTTGTGCTAGATGCATGCTTAGGTTCAATCTCTATATTACTTATTCATCCTACTAAGCCAATCGTTGTGTCCTTCGCTAAGCTAGTTATATTCCGCTGTGATTCTCTTTATCTAGCTTGAAAGAGGGGTGTTCTGCGAAAAGAGGGACAGATCTATTCACCACTCCCCTCTAGATCTGCTATCCACTACTCAACAAGTGGTATCAGAGCCTAATCTCTCATTATGGGGTCCAACGACCTTGAGGGAAATGGTGGATTAGAGTCCAATGGTTTTTTACCTGAAGGACATTCTATGAATAGGCCTCCTTATTTTACTGGAACTAATTATCCTTATTGAAAATATCGCATGCAGGTGTTCATTCGCGCCCAAGACTATGAACTTTGGCGAGTGATCAGTAAAGGTCCGTATGAGCTTACGGATGATGAGAACTTGTGGACCAAAGAACAAATAAGAAAATTCACTGTCAACTGGAGTGCTAAACACATCATGCAATGCTCACTCCATCCAGTAGAAGTCTCAAGAGTGGCTACCCGCACAACTGCAAAACAAATGTGGGACAAGTTAGAGGTAATTTACGAAGGAACCTCTCAGGTACGAGAAATAAAAGCCAATATTTTAGTTTCTGAATATGAAATGTTCAGGATGAGGCCTGATGAGTCAATTCAAGACACGTATGCTCGCTTAACTCTGCTTACAAATAGTCTGACTGATCTGGGAAAGAAATATTCAGAACAAGAAATTGTGAGGAAGATTCTCAGATCACTGACTCTAGCATGGCACACAAAGGCTACCGTGGTTGAAGAATCCAGAGATCTCGCAACTACTAAGGTAGATGAACTCATTGGGTCATTGATGACCTATGAGATCAACCTTAAGAACAAAGAGGCTGAGGTGCCTAAAAAAAAGTCCCTAGCTCTTAAAGCAGGACCCAACGGTCAAAGCACTTCAGATGAAAGTGAGGCTTCTGCAAGTGAGCGAGATGAGGATGATGTAGCCATGCTCACACGTAAGTTCAGAAAATTTCTAAGAAAGGAAGGTAAGAGCTTCATGAGAGGAAGGTCACAGGTAAGGAAAAGTTTCAAATCTAATTCTAAAAACTTTAAGAAAATTGACAAAATCATTTGTTATTCTTACAACAAACCAGGGCATTTCAAGACTGACTGTCTGAAAAATTCAGAAAAGTTGACAAATGGAAGGGCAAGAAGAAGAACAAGGCTATGGTGTCCACATGGAGTGACGAGGAAGAAAGTGATGGTGAAACTAGCTCTTCGGATAAGGAAAAAGGAGATCTTTGTCTCATGGCCAGAGGTGACGAAGAAACTGAGGTAAACTCTCCTTTTGAAAATTACACAATTGATGATTGGGAGGAAGCATATATACAGCTCATGGAAAAATATGACATGTACAAAAAGGAGAATAAATCATTGAAAATAAAAATTAACCTATTTGTGCATGATCATGATATGAATGATAAGATTGCTTCATTTGAAACTGAAATTGAAGATCTTAAAAAAATGATTGAGGATTTGGAAGAGGGAAGAAAAGAAATGATTGACTTGGAAACTAAAAATGAAGACTTAAGAAATGAGATTGATTGCATGAAGCTAAAAATGTAAACCTATCAAAAGGACAACAAATTGAGTAATGAGAAATATGAAGCTGTCAAACAAGTCAACACTCAACTCCTTCAAAACATTGAAAACCTACAAAAAGAGTTTAAGGATAAACAACAATCATTGGAAAAGTTTGTAGATGGAAGAGAAAACCTAGATGCATTGCTAGGTACCAGAATAAACTTCAACAAGGAAGGGTTGGGTTTTGAACCCACAAATAAAAGGCCAATTGGGTTAAAAACTGTCACATTTGTTTCCTCTTCTGATGCTTCCACCTCAAACACAACACCCAATCTAAATTAACAAAAACATAGTGATAAAGGAAAAGAAAAGGTTGAAGTGGAAACCACTGAACTCCCCAAGATGAAACCTCAAAAGTCTAAGAAGAGTCAACCATCCCCACAGCATAGGTCGACACTTCCTTGGCCATCGCCCACTCAGGCCGCCAAACAAATTTAGCCTTCTAGATGCCATTGTAACTGGGTTGCACATTCATACAGGTCGACACCACCTTATTTTTTGGGCAATTGTTATTCCTTTGTTCACCAATCTTATAAGTTTCAAACCCCTAGGTGGCAAAATAGTTACTTTCAACTCAAAACCAACAAGTGGCCTCAATGGGTTAAGAAGCAAACTTCCTCAAATGCCCACAAAATCCATCAAAGAGCCTCTAAACAGAAAGTGAGTGTCAAAGCTGAAAAGAAAAACCAAATCCCTGCTCTAAGTAAACAAAACATGAATGCTCGGAAGGTTTAGATTCCAAAAGAGATGGTATCATGTTTTGAAAATCTGAAGAAGTTGGTGGGACCCAAGTTTTGTTAGGTTCCAAACCCCATTGCTTAATTCCTTGTGCAAGAGTGTCTTGTAGCCATGCATAACCGATGGTACCTTGATAGCGGCTGTTGAAGACACATGACTGGAGACAAAATAAAATTTTGTCTCTTGGAGGAAAAGGAAGGAGGACATGTCACATTTGGAGGGAACAACAAAGGAAGAATCATTGGAACAGGTAATGTAGGTAAGAACCTCTCCAACTCAATTGGAAATGTGTTGCTAGTTGAAGGTTTGAAATACAACTTACTCAGCATAAGTCAACTGTGTGATAAAGGTCACAAAATGTTGTTTGACTCTCATGAATGTAGAATCCTTGAACCAAAATCTGACAATGTAAACTTTTCTGGTAAACGAATCAACAATGTTTACATGATTGACTTAGATGATCTTGCTCACATAAACCTCTGTCTTGCTGCACCAAAATCTGAGCTTGCATGGTTATGTCATCGTAGACTAGGACATTCTAGCTACAATGTCTTACATAAGTTTTTAAAGTATTCAATGGTGAAAGGTTTGCCTGGACTATCTTTTAAACAAGAAAATAAATTGTGTGATGTATGTGCCCTAGGTAAACAAACAAGAAAATCCTTCAAGGGAAGATCTGAAAATATGTCATCCAAACCACTCAAGTTGATTCATATGGACTTCTTTGGTCCAACCAAAACTGCTAGTTTAAGTGGTAGAAAATATGGATATGTCTTGGTGGATGATTTCTCTAGGTTCACATGTGTTTTTTTTCTCACACATAAAAATGATGCTTTTGATGAGTTTCAGGCACTCTATATGAAGACAAAGCAGGACGGTGAGTTTAAAATTTCCCAGCTTCAATCTGATCATGGTGGAGAATTTGAAAATACTGAATTCTATAATATTTACAGGGCTGAAGGCATTTCACATCGATTTTCATCACCAAGAACCCCGGAGCAAAATGGTGTAGTTGAAAGAGGAATCGAACACTCATAGAAATGGCAAGAACAATGCTTGCCGAACAACAACTTCCAAGGAGGTTTTGAACTGAGGCGGTAAACACAGCTTGTTAAATTATCAATCGATCTATGGTAAGGTCACACACCAAAAAGACTCATTATGGGTTACTGAAAGGTAAAAAACCTTCTCTCACACATATGAAAGTGTTTGGGTCAAAATGCTTCATCCACAATAATGACAAAAGAGATTTAGATAAATTCGAGCCCAAGAGCGATGGAGGTATATTCCTTGGATATTCTGATAGATCTAGGGCTTATAGAATTTACAATGTTAAGAGTCAAACTATGGATGAATCACCCCATGTTTCCTTTGATGAATATCATGATGATTCTAAAAATGATAACTACTGCAGGAAAAATGATGAAGATGGGGAATTCCTAAGCATGAAGGAAAAGAATGATCCTCCACAAGAAGAAACATGAGAAGATGGTGACCTAGCTGAATCAAGCAATTCAAGAGATCAAGCTCCAGGAGAAGGTAATGATTCTACAGACATTAGAATTCTTAAGGATCATCCTTTAGAAAATGTCATTCGTAGCTTGAATGATCCACCTAGAATAAGGTCACATTTTAGAATTGTGGAAGAATTAGATCAACTTACTATTGTCTCCTAGATTGAACCCAAGAATATTGATGATGCATTAAAAGATGAAAACTGGATAAATTCAAGGCAAGATGAATTAATGTCACGCCCCGAACTGATAGCAGTGGAACGTGTAGTTCGAACGCGGCAGTGATACAGTCGTGAATAATCAGAGCATACATAAGACACAAAATTTCCAAGGCCAGACAATATGGACAAAATATAATCTTTATTGATAATCAAATGTCAATTACATAAATGGACTCCACTTATGTGGGAAAAAGAAAAAGACTCAAATACTTTATAAAGGGAAAAGACTCAAGGACAAGATAAGACTCAAGAAAACTAAAAGACACCGGCTTGCTTTTTCCACAACACTCAACACTCTTGTCCTTCCCCATCTGTTGGACTATCTTCAATGTCGTTACCTGAAAAATGTTAAAGATAGGCTGGTGAGCGAAACGCTCAGTAGGAATTACATCTCTCATCAAGCAGAATATAAGTGATTAGCCAATTAACATGTTCATGACGATGCAATGCATGGAACTAGAAAATCATGACTATCAATCTAACGAGAAAGATGAATATTAAGGTCAAAGGTAGTTACGAGCTCAAGAGAAATAGGGATGAATCCCCATGCAGAGTCAAGGACAAGCTATCAGAATATAACAAGGACAGATACTTAGATGAACATAACTTCAGAATTGGCCAGAATATAATAGAGTTTCAATAAATATAAGTAGAATTAAACAATCTAGCAGGATATCTAAATTAACAGAATAACCGAATAACAAAATATCAGATTAACAGAATTTGCAGAATGACAGATATAACAGAATAACAGAATATAACAGTTGTACAGACTTTGGTGCAATGCCACACCCAGAATTCCCATGGTTTACAGAATTGGACTTCCGTCCTACCAGGCACTGAAAAGTCGCGGACCCACAACCCTTAATGTTTCAGAATCAGATTTGGCCAAATACAGAGTCAAAGGGTTATGTTCTTGAATTGATGACAAGAAGATCCTAAAAGGAGTAGAGTGTCAAGACTAACGGAAAACCAAAGTGACACGGATCGGATCCCGAGGTTTTTAGGGTACAATCAGCTCAGCTTCCTTGAGGGAATCCAAGGCTAGCGGAGACTTACGGAGGTCTCAATGACTAACTTGCCATTCCAAAGGAACGGAATGTCCAACGGAGGGCTCGTATGTCACCGAGAGTTGAAGTGTATATGTGAATCAATCATGAAATAGGGACTCCATCTACGGACGTGAGATGGGAGTGCCAGAAGACCCGCGGTATAGGTCAAAATCGGAAAAAAACTGCGAGAACATGAATGTGTTAATTATAGAATTCATGTCCATCTAATTCTATAATTAACTATAATTAAATA
Organism: Amorphophallus konjac; assembly: GCA_022559845.1. Classification (NCBI taxonomy): domain Eukaryota; kingdom Viridiplantae; phylum Streptophyta; class Magnoliopsida; order Alismatales; family Araceae; genus Amorphophallus; species Amorphophallus konjac. The sequence goes on from JAHNEJ010001032.1 coordinate 54,379, forward strand.
AACTTATATTATTTGACGTCCGTGTGTAGTGTCATTTATTAATTAGCGTCCACTTGGAGGGACGTTAATTCTATGATTTTTAACTTAATTTATTTAACAAAAATTCATGTCAATATCTATTTAATTGAATAATTTCAAAAATATACATTCAAAGACACATTGATTTATTTAAAATAATTTAAAGAAATAGAATATATGATAATTAGGAGAAAAATTCAAGGATTCCAAATATATAATTTTTATAATTTTCTTTTGTATAGTTTAGTAGATATGGATTTTCAAGGATATGGTTACAATATATATATATATATATATATATATATATGTATGTATATATATATAGATATTGATTTAACGACTTAATGTGAAGGCATCAAAAAAAATCAACGCCACAGAGTGTGTCGTCATTTAACAATTAGTGTCAACTCTTAGGCCCTCTCGTTTCTCGACGTAACCACGTCGGAATGGAGCTTATAATATACCAAAATGACGGGCTCGAAAAATTCTACCTAACCGGATGTTCAAAATAATTTTTCGTTGAGAGATGAGGGATCTTGAGATAGGAGGCACGGAAAATAATGCAACCACTCTCACTACCTCGGTCTTCACCCCAATAACATACCCATAAAATTTCATGACAAAAGGTCACTCCGGCGCCACGAATAAGCCGACAAATCAAAAACTCCATAACTAACTAGTTATAGTGTTCAATGTATAAACTTGATAATTCACAAAGCTATTGACGACATGGTTAAAGTCGCCCAATTGAAATGACGGAAGGGATTTTGACGCTATTCACTGATTTCACGACCATGTAATGGTCGCTGTTTACTTTATATGCAGAACAGTAAGAATAAAGTATGCAAACGATTTAGTGTCTATAGACTTCAAATATTAATTAACCCATGATGTATGTATTGTTAACGAGTTTAGGCTGGAGAGAGAGAGAGAGAGCATCATGGTATATGCAGAGATCGTTTAAGGTTCAATTGATTAATGTGTTTTGCTTGAAATATTGAGAACACTTAAAAGAAAATTAGAGACTATGAACCCACGAAAACACAAGCATGCTGATAGTATCACGTGTGCGTATGATCCTTGTTAACAAGTTTAGCTGTCAGAGAGATCACCTATGGAAAATTAGAGACTATGAACTCAAACACAAGATATAAGCATGCTGTTTATGATCGTAAAAACATGTATTATCTTTGTTAATTGAGTTTAGCTATCAGAGAGAACACCTACCTTTCGGACGATTAAATAGATGAATAGTGAAGAACTAGATTGCTGCTACGGCACTCTGTTTCGAACATGGCAAATCACAGGAAGAAGAAGAAGTAGATTCTTCCATAACAAGAGCAATAACTGCAGCAGGTGGCAGCAGGACGTGGAAGAAGAAAACGCCGGGAAGAAGCCCAGCAACCCACGAACAGTAGCAGCAGTAGCGTGGTGTTGCACTGCCACTAGGGTTTTATTTATAGGAGAGGGAACCTATGGAAAACTAAGAGTCCTAATGGGTTTGAAATGTCCAAGTAATGATTCTAACGGTTTTAACCCTTTCCATGCAAATCCCCTCCCTTGCCAAACTATAGCCGCTTTTCCTATTAATTTCCTTGAAACCTTGAGACTCCCATACAAATCGTCGATGTGTTGAAGGTTTGGCCTTATGAGAAAACTGCTATTTATATATATATATAACCCATTAGATGTGTAGACGTTGCCCCCCCTTTTACCTGTTGATCTCAAACCCTCAAACTACTTCGAACGTAACATGAGTTTTGGATATTTTCAAAACCCTTACCATGGTTTAAACGTGATCCGGTGGTGGGCATTAAAAGCCCATAGTATATATTTCTTCATAGTTCTCCCTAAGCCCACTTGTATATGGTTTTTTGATGATGTCAAAGGCTCATATATATCCTTATCTCTACATCTTTATAGGGCCTATATTATCCATATATCCTCTTACGTGATTTCCTTGAAGGCCCAAAAGTCTTAAAGCTTCTTCAAAGTCCATCCCATTTTATGTGTTAACAGGAAACCAAAAGAGAAAACTTGTTTATCATAAAGCCCTTTAAGGCCCATTTATGTAAAGCCCGTTGATTGGGTTAAGACACTCACGTGGGCTTGTCAGTTGGGCATTGTTTTGGGGTTTTTATAAAACAATATATGTTTTAAGCCCATTGTTGGTATGAGTCCGAGTTTTATGCATTTTTTTTAATTTAATGGGCTAGCTAATATTGCGACTCCTTTATTTGGCTGTTAAGATATAATTTGAGCATTAATTCCCATTAAGAGTATAACCGATTATTTCTAAGAAAGTTTTAATCTATTTAATAAATTTTATTCCTAACATTTCAGGGGTGCTACACCCTCCTCCACTTAGAAGAATTTGGTCCCCAAATTCACATGAAATTTATTTCCAAATAACAGTGGGGTATCTAATTCTAGTCTCTAATCATCCACAAGATCACATAAGCTTACTTGCAACGCAATCTACATCTTAAGGAAAACTAGGCTACGGTTAAGGGGTACCTCTAGTCACTTTATTGTGAGCAGGCTCGATTTGTATCATTGCTTGCAATTGTCCTTGACGTCACTCATTATTACGATCATTTGCCTGCTGAGGTTGATCTTTAGGAAGGGGACAGTCAGCTACCTTAAGCTCCTGGCTTCCACAACGAAAGCAAGCTCCGTTCTTCCAGTAACACTTTTTAGATTTGTGACCATCATTCCCACAATACTTGCACTTTGATTCCTTAGGCTTCTTGCCATTTGGAACGTTGTTTCTCTCATTGGGCCTCTTGTTGCCATTACCTTCTTTCTTCTTCTCCATTCTCGCCTTAACCTTGTCGGATAATTCCATAGCGTCTTCCAGTAATTGAGCTCTCTTAACCATTTCAGCATACGATTGAATATCCATTGGTGCTAATTGGGGTATGTACTGCAATCTTAATCCATTCAAGAATCTCCTAGCTTTCATCTTATCCGTTAGGATCAAATGAGGTGCATATCGAGACAACTTCAAGAATTGGGCCTCATATTCTGCCACAGACATGCTTCTTTGTTTGAGCGAGGCAAATTCTCCTGCCTTTCTCTCCCGAACTCTCTCCGAGAAATACTTCTCATTGAAGTGTTCTAAGAACTCTACCCATGCCATTTGATCATTTGGCAAGGTCGCTTCCACGGACTCCCACCAAGCCCTTGCATCCTTCTCAAGTTGAAATGTTGCTAAAAGGACCTTATCTTGATCCGAGCATTGCATTACTCGAAAGATTCTCTCCATCTCCTTAGTCCAATCTTCCGCCACATCAGGATCAGGAGTTCCACTAAATCTAGGGGGATTGAGGCTTCGGAACTCACGATGCAACTCTCCAGCTCCACGATTGGCTCCACCCTCGGCTACCCGTTGAAGAGCCTGAGTCAATCCTTGAACTGTTCTTTGCATCTCACGCCATTGGGCACGCTCGGCGGCCATTGTTATCTATCTAGTTATACAAGGCACAAACAATCTCATGTAAGAATATCAAGTAATTCTCGTGAAATTTTACTAAGCTGTCTTCATAAGCTAATCTTATTAGTATTTTAATTTCCTTTTTAGCTCTTAACCCAAGGTTCTACCCAATCTCACCGAGTAATGATAGAATTGAACCTAAAACTTATGGCAATCTATAGACAAGACCTAGGGTTTAATAAACCTAGGCTCTGATACCACAAACTGTCACGCCCCGAACCGATAGCAGCGGAACGTGTAGTTCGGAACGCGGCAGTGATACAGTCGTGAATAATCAGAGCATACATAAGACATAAAATTTTCAAGGCCAGACAATATGGACAAAATATAATCTTTATTGATAATCAAATGTCAATTACATAACTGGACTCCACTTATGTGGGAAAAAGAAAAAGACTCAAATACTTTATAAAGGGAAAAGACTCAAGGACAAGATAAGACTCAAGAAAACTAAAAGACACCGGCTTACTTTTTCCACAACACTCAACACTCTTGCCCTTCCCCATCTGTTGGACTATCTTCAATGTTGTTACCTGAAAAACGTTAAAGATAGGCTGGTGAGCGAAATGCTCAATAGGAATTACATCTCTCATCAAGCAGAATATAAGTGATTAGCCAAATAACATGTTCATGATGATGCAATGTATGGAACTAGAAAATCATGATGATCAATCTAACAGGAAAGATGAATATTGAGGTCAAAGGTAGTTACGAGCTCAAGAGAAATAGGGATGAATCCCCATGCAGAGTCAAGGACAAGCTATCAGAATATAACAAGGACAGATACTTAGATGAACATAACTTCAAAATTGGCTAGAATATAACGGAGTTTCAATAAATATAAGTAGAATTAAACAATCTAGCAGGATATCTAAATTATCAGAATAATCGAACAACAAAATATCAGATTAACAGAATTTGCAGAATGACAAATATAATAGAAAAAAAGAATATAACAGATGTACAGACTTTGATGCAATGCCACACCCAGAATTCCCATGGTTTACAGAATTGGACTTCCGTCCTACCTGGTACTGAAAAGTCGCGGACCCACAGCCCTTAATGTTTCAGAATCAGATTTGGCCAAATACAGAGTCAAAGGGTTATGTTCTTGAATTGATGACAAGAAGATCCTAAAAGGAGTAGAGTGTCAAGACTAACGGAAAACCAAAGTGACACGGATCGGATCCCGAGGTTTTTAGGGTACAACTAGCTCGGCTGCCTTGAGGGAATCCAAGGCTAGCGGAGACTTACGGAGGTCTCAATGACTAACTTGCCAGTCCGAAGGAACGGAATGTCCAACGGAGGGCTCGTATGTCACCGAGAGTTGAGGTGTATATGTGAACCAATCATGAAACAGGGACTCCATCTACGGACGTGAGATGGGAGTGCCAGAAGACCCGCGGTATGGGTCAAAATCGGAAGAAAACTATGAGAACATGAATGTGTTAATTATAGAATTCATGTCCATCCAATTCTATAATTAACTATGATTAAATAAACTTATATTATTTGACGTCCGTGTGTAGTGTCATTTATTAATTAGCGTCCACTTGGAGGGACATTAATTCTATGATTTTTAACTTAATTTATTTAACAAAAATTCATGTCAATATCTATTTAATTGAATAATTTCAAAAATATACATTCAAAGACACATTGATTTATTTAAAATAATTTAGAGAAATATAATATATGATAATTAGGTGAAAAATTCAAGGATTCCAAATATATAATTTTTATAATTTTCTGTTGTATAGTTTAGTAGATATGGATTTTCAAGGATATGGTTACAATATATATATATATATATATATATATATATATATATATATATATATATATATATATATTGATTTAACGACTTATTGTGAAGGCGTCAAAAAAAAAATCAACGCCACAGAGTGTGTCGTCATTTAACAATTAGTGTCAACTCTTAGGCCCTCTCGTTTCTCGACATAACCACGTTGGAATCGAGCTTATAATATACCGAAATGACGGGCTCGAAAAATTCTACCTAACCGGACGTTCAAAATAATTTTTCGTTTGAGGGATGGGAGATCTTGAGATAGGAGGCATGAAAAATGATGCAACCACTCTCACTACCTCGGTCTTCACCCCAATAACATACCCATAAAATTTCATGACTAAAGGTCACTCCGGCGCCACGAATAAGCCGACAAATCAAAAACTCCATAACTAACTAGTTATAGTGTTCAATGTATAAACTTGATAGTTCACAAAGCTATTGACAACATGGTTAAAGTCACCCAATTGAAATGACGGAAGGGATTTTGACGCTATTCACTGATTTCACGACCATGTAATGGTCGCTGTTTACTTTATATGCAGAACAGTAAGAATAAAGTATGCAAACGATTTAGTGTCTATAGACTTCAAATATTAATTAACCCATGATGTATGTATTGTTAACGAGTTTAGGCTGGAGAGAGAGAGAGAGAGCATCATGGTATATGCAGAGATCGTTTAAGGTTCAATTGATTAATGGGTTTAGCTTGAAATATTGAGAACACTTACAAGAAAATTAGAGACTATGAACCCACGAAAACACAAGCATGCTGATAGTATCACGTGTGCGTATGATCCTTGTTAACAAGTTTAGCTGTCAGAGAGATCACCTACGGAAAATTAGAGACTATGAACTCAAACACAAGATATAAGCATGCTGTTTATGATCGTAAAAACATGTATTATCTTTGTTAATTGAGTTTAGCTATCAGAGAGAACACCTACCTTTCGGACGATTAAATAGATGAATAGTGAAGAACTAGATTGCTGCTACGGCACTCTGTTTCGAACAGGGCAAATCACAGGAAGAAGAAGTAGTAGATTCTTCCACAACAAGAGCAATAACTGCAGCAGGTGGCAGCAGGACGTGGAAGAAGAAAACACCGGGAAGAAGCCTAGCAACCCACGAACAGTAGCAGCAGTAGCGTGGTGTTGCACTGCCACTAGGGTTTTATTTATAAGAGAGGGAACCTATGGAAAACTAAGAGTCCTAATGGGTTTGAAATTTCCAAGTAATGATTCTAACGGTTTTAACCCTTTCCATGCAAATCCTCTCCCTTGCCAAACTACAGCCGCTTTCCCTATTAATTTCCTTGAAACCCTGAGACTCCCATACAAATCGTCGACGTGTTGAAGGTTTGGCCTTATGAGAAAACTACTATTTATATATATATAACCCATTAGATGTGTAGACGTTGCCCCCCCTTTTACCTGTTGATCTCAAACCCTCAAACTACTTCGAACATAACATGAGTTTTGGATATTTTCAAAACCCTTACCATGGTTTAAACGTGATCCGATGGTGGGCATTAAAAGCCCATAGTATATATTTCTTCATAGTTCTCCCTAAGCCCACTTGTATATGGGTTTTTGATGATGTCAAAGGCTCATATATATCCCTATCTCTACATCTTTATAAGGCCTATATTATCCATATATCCTCTTACGTGATTTCCTTGAAGGCCCAAAAGTCTTAAAGCTTCTTCAAAGTACATCCCATTTTATGTGTTAACAGGAAACCAAAAGAGAAAACTTGTTTATCATAAAGCCCTTTAAGGCCCATTTATGTAAAGCCCGTTGATTGGGTTAAGACACTCACGTGGGCTTGTCAGTTGGGCATTGTTTTGGGGTTTTTATAAAACAATATATGTTTTAAGCCCGTTGTTGGTATGAGTCCAAGTTTTATGCATTTTTTTTAATTTAATGGGCTAGCTAATATTGTGACTCCTTTATTTGACTGTTAAGATATAATTTGAGCATTAATTCCCATTAAGAGTATAACCGATTATTTCTAAGAAAGTTTTAATCTATTTAGGAAATTTTATTCCTAACATTTCAGGGGTGCTACAATTAAACCTGTTTGAAAGAAACAAAGTTTGGCATCTTGTTCCTAGACCATCATCACAATCTGTCATAGGCACTAAATGGGTTTTTAGGAACAAACTCAGTGAGGATGGCAAGATCATAAGAAACAATGCTAGATTGGTGGCTCAAGGGTATAATCAAGAGTTTGGGGTAGATTTTTGAGGAATCTTATGCCCCAGTTGCTAGACTTGAGGCCATCAGAATTTTACTTACCTTTGCATGCTCTCTTAGAATAAAGCTGTATCAAATGGATGTAAAAAGTGCTTTCTTAAATGGTTTGATCAAAGAAGAAGTCTATGTTAAGCAGCCCCCTGGCTTTGAGAACTCTAACCCTGCAGATTTTGTATACAAGCTAGACAGGGCGCTTTATGGACTGAAGCAAACACCAAGAGCTTGGTATGAGAGACTAAGCTCGTTCCTCATTGAAAAAGGGTACACATGAGGTAACGTTGATCAAACACTTTTCACCAAGAAGCAAGGTAAGAACATCTTGATTGTTCAAATTTATGTTGATGATATTGTGTTTGGTTCTACTAAATCTGAAATGTGTGAGGAATTTGCTAACCTCATGACTAGCGAATTCGAGATGAGCCTAATGGGAGAACTCCAATTTTTTCTCAATTTGCAGGTCAACCAAGGAGAAGATGGGTGCTTCATAAGTCAAGCTAAATACATCAAGGAGCTGTTGAAAAGATTTGACATGACAAGCTACAAAATAATTACAACTCTAATGAGCACCACAACATCACTAGATTCAGATGAAAATGGTAAATTAGTGGATGCAAAAACCTATAGAGGTATGATCCCTCTTTGCTTTATTTGATCGCATCTCGACCAGATATTTAGTTTAGTGTTTGCCTTTGTGCTAGATTTCAAGCTAGTCATAGAGAATCCCACTTGACTGCAGTCAAACGTATCCTTAGATATCTTGTCGGCACTCAAGATTTGGGATTGTGGTATCCGTCATCATGTGATTTATCTCTTATATCTTATTCTGATGCGGACTACGCTGGATGCAAGCTAGATCGCAAGAGTACTAGTGGCTACTGCCAGTTTCTGGGCGGGTGTTTAGTTTCTTGGGCCTCCAAGAAACAACACTCGGTTGCTCTCTCAACCGCAGAGGCAGAATATGTTGCTGCGGGGAGCTGTGGCACCCAAGTGTTATGGATTAAACACCAACTCTAAAACTACTTAGTGGATCTTGGTTGTGTCCCGATTCTGTGTGATAATACCAGTACTATCAACCTTACAAAAAATCCAGTCCAGCACTCTAGTACCAAGCATAGTGAGATTAGGCATCACTTCATTAGAGATGAGGTCTTTAACAAAAAATTTGAACTGTATTTTATTGATACTCTAAATCAGATTACTGATATCTTTACCAAGCCCTTGTGTAATGACAGGTTTACAGCACTCAGAAGGGAGCTTGGTCTTTACAGACCTAAGGCTACTAAAAATTGAAATGATGATCTTGTTCAATTTAGTTGTGTGTTTTTGCAGATTGGTTTTCATGCATTGTTTATATGTAATTATGTCATTTTGCATATGGTGTAGCATTGCATGCAATCTTGATGCATAATAAAGTTGAATTCATGTTCACGATGCATTGCATGGTTTGTGTAGCATCATTCTTACATGAGTATGGTATATTAAATGTTGATGTATGGAAAGGCAAGCTATGCTTGTCTAGAAGCACTCAACATGCGTGAGTATTCACCTCCGCCAAGTACCATGCGCCATTGTCGCATATAGGTCATATAGTAAGGGGGAGTTGTCTCTTTTAAGCATTCATGCATATGTTTCATCTTCATTCTGTTGCCATTAATAAGTGTACAACCATGTGTTGGGTCATGCATTTCATCTCTGCCAACTTCATGTTTGACCAGGTCAACCCCTGCATGGTACAAGTCAACCTCTCCTTGACAATTGTCATTGCACTTGATTGCAAACATAACTCCTTGAGTGCATCCATTGCATATCGTTAGGGGGAGTCTTATTGCTTTTCTTAATCATTTACAATCTGAACTTCAATGGCCTCCAGTTTGAATATGAGATAATGAGACAGATAGAACTATGGTGTAAGAGCTTTCTATTATATGAACTGATGATTGTCCATCCAATGAAAATGGTTCAGATTCAATGATTTCCTTGAAGTTCTGAAATATTTGTTATGAAATTATCTATGTTCTGTGGTTTTAATAGACCTTAACTAGAGATTACTTATTGTGCCTTGAATGACTATCCTGAATTTTGAAAATTTAAAATTCATGACAACTTTGGTGATACTCTAGAGATAAGTATTATTTTTAAACACCTTGATGAGCTGAAATTCCTGAAAGTCAATTTGACAGAGCAATGATATTGTTACACGGAGAAATATGTCACGTCATCATATCAAGTGACGAATGATATGTCATGAGGTGCCCCTATTATCTCTATTTTATTTATATTGGACTCTAGGCAGAGCAATGGTACAGTTGCTGAGAAATATATCAACTCATCAATGAAATGAGATCAGATATGTCATGAGGTGACAAAGCTATCTCTGTTCAATCTGAAGCATAACAGTCAGTCTTACCAAATACCTAGGAATACTGGCATCTAAACAATGTATATTCTTACGGCTAGGAGGCATGTACTAGACTCGATTGCTCGTAACATATGAGTCATGTGCCTTCAAATGCAAAAGATGATGAAAAATAGTGCTGAAATCATTAAATTCCATGCTTTAGTCATGCTTATTTAAACTCAATACTAGTTTGTGTTATTCCCTTTGTAGTTATTGAATATGGATGTATAAGACGAGGGAAGGTTAAACACTGCCATGATATGCACTTCTAGTTCATTTCTATTAAAACAAGCATGTAGATGCTTTTCGAACTTTATTGTTGATCTCGGATTGCATTACCTTTGAACCATGAATATTAATCACGACATGTTTCCGGTTTGCATATAATGGCTCGCTCTCAACTCCTATTCAGCTTTGGTCTTTCAGACTTTTGTCACCATCTCTACCTTATCCCTCCTTTTTGCTGTTGTCAAAGGGGGAGAATCTTTTGTGTGAGTTACCTTTGTGAGTTGCCTTTGTGAGTTGTCAAGAAATCCCTTTGTGAGTTGTCCCAGGGGGAGAATTTTTTTTTTGTGAGTGATGGGAGAGAATACCTTTGTGTGTGAGATGGGGGAGAATAATGTGTGAGACGGGGGAGAATAATTTTTGACGTTGCTGATGGGAGAGAGAGAATTCATGCTCATCCTGTTCATCTCATGCCTACATTCATGGACGTATTTGCATAGCATTCACATGCTCTGATCATCCATGCATACATATCCGCATTCACATGCTTATACACTTTACCATTTTGGATATTACTGTCAAATAATGACTCACAGTGTTGCCATCATCAAAAAGGGGGAGAATGTTGTGCCCCTGTGGTCATTTGATATTCATGATTTTGATAATGGCTAAACACTATAAGTCATTGATGTTTTCCACTCTCATTTGACTGAAATACTTGATGCTTTCTCATGAAAGTTAAGCCAAGGAATGGAGTGGAGATGGCAAAAGTGAAAGCCTAATGATCGTGCCCAAGTAAGGATGAAAATCCTTTCAAGAAGAGTCAACGCTTGGTACAAAAGGTCGATGCACAATGAAGCATAGCCAAGAGAACACAAGGTCAAAGACTCAGTAGAAATCCTCAAGATTCTGCCAAGTTTGATGCCACAGACGTGAATGGGCTGCTAAAGGGATTAAGGGACTGAAGGGCAGAAACATGGTATTTCCCCAGCCAGTGGTCGCCCGCCGGTCCAGGACCTGTCGACCGGCAGCAGCGGTCGACTACCCAGTAACGGGCGGGCAACTGATCTTGCCAGCAACGAACTGATCTTCACCTGTAAAATTTCGGTCGACTGCCAGACCCTACCGGTCGACCGCTAGCCCCGATGCAGCAATGTTTGACTTTATTTTCCACCTCGAGGCCAGCCCCTTTCCTTGTATTTCTTTAATCCTAAAGTCACCCAATCTCCCATGGATTGTGGATCTGGTCTGGGGGGTGTCTATTGACTATCCAAAGAGATATAAAACTCATGCAAGAGGGTTAGAAACCCTAGTTGATCATTTGGATCAAAGGAGATCAAGGGAGACTTGTGGAGGCTGTTCAAGGAAGAAGGTACTATAGCCGTGAACAGTACTTCGTGCAGAGTTTTTCATCCATTCCAAGGGATTCAAGCCTAGATCTGAAGCCATCAACCTCCTAGCAAGTGTAGAAGCAAGCAAGCCCTCAAGGGAGATCAAATCTGCATCCTTAAACCTCTTCATCAACTCAAGGGGATCAAAAGGAAGATCAAAGCTACATCCAAAACTCTCTCCATTAACTCAAAGGGATTCAAGGAAGATTATCTCACAAGAAAGAAGATACCATTGAAGCATCAGATTCAAGCTCCAGCAATCTCAGACAAGATCTATTTCATTTTAGCATATCTCTATATCTTGTTTGAGCATTTTCATCTTGTTGTCTTTCCTTTTCGTTCAAACTATTGAAACTGAAGATAGTCCCTACCGGTGGTTAACGGCGGAGGCACGATCCCGCGGCGGTCAACGGCGGCCCTCTCTCCCTTTCTCGCGGCCTTCTCGTGGCGAAATCGGCATCTTCGGCTTGAAATCCGAAGGGGGGCGGCCTTCTTCCCATGCTAGGAGCGATGGAAGCTTCCCCACGACGCAAGGAACGCGAAGACGTCAACCCGAGTCGAACCGCGGAGTGTAGTGACGGCCGAGAAAAGGTGAGCCGCGGTGCAACCCTCAGCTTGCTTGCCGTTGGAATAGACATTTCGTCACGATTGAAGTAGGGGGATCGATGCCCTAGCTCGTTAGATCGTTCCTAATGCCATGCCCATTGTCATTATGTTTTAAATGGCATGCCCATCGTCTTTATGTTTTTGAAGCATGCCCATCGTCTTTATATTTTTGGAGCATGCCCATCGTTGCTGAGTTCATAGACGATGAATTATCGTATTATGATGGTGGAATGGCAGGGAACATGTTAAAAATAATGATTCCCGTCGATTTGGGTCGACCGGGAGGGGGTCCGGTTACGATCCCCATGGATTCAGTTCTCCGGTAAGGACCATGTTAAGATTATTTCAGATTTTTTAACGGTCTGCCCATAAACCATTTATTGACCCGAGCGGCTGACATTTCGACCGCGTAAATATTTTAAATCTGAATGGCTGTGGAAACTTCACGGCCAGCCCATTTACCAGCACACATCAGTTCGTTGTTCGACCGCCTAAGACTATAGCGGCCCTAGTTCGACCGCTTGTTTTGCAATTTTTGCGTGTTCGTTTAATTATGCATTTAATATCGCATCTTCTCTATGTTGAAGTTATTTTATAGACTGGGTCGATTTTCTTTCAACCATTTAATTCCGACAGATTTTAATTCTTAGCATATTCAGTTAATTATGCTTTTAATCTTTCATATTTGCCATGTTTAATTGTTATCATAAATTATGGCATGTTTTTAGATCCCAATAGAATTATATTCTCTTTCCTTGTAATGGAACAACTAGTCGTAGGCCGACAACCTTCTGTGTCGATCCCACCTGGGAGAGGTGGCGGGGTAGTCCCGTTTTACGGTTTTTAAGCTAATTCCGTGGGCCCCGGTCCAACCGTAGCGTCCTACGGAGGGGAATACTAGTTAGAGGCCAGGCTCTAGGCAACTAGCCAGTCTGTACACACGTGGTCAGAGGCTTGGACTGACACTGACGAGTGATACTCTGACTAGTTACTTGCTTCTGATACTATTACGCGTCTCGCTTGTCACTATCCAGACTTGCGTAGATGCTTGAGACGCAGTATAAGTCATCAGTGGACGCATCTGGTTTCTTCTTTCTGGTGGTCTCCTTCTCTCTCTCTCTCTCTCTTGTCACTTGGAAATGATTGAGTTATCATTCTATTGGTAAATTTCAAGTACTCGCATTTAGTTAAAATTTAAATTACAATAAGCATAGTAGTTAGATGTTCTTAAACTGATTAGATAGTTTTACAACTTTACTAGATTGTCTTTTATTTTTGCCAATGCACACTTTACTATTTTTGCATGTTTAGTTGCGAGGTAGGGATCCACGTGACCACTACTGAGTCTGGCTGTGACTCACCCTTATTCTTTCAGGTGAGCAGCATCAGCCGTCGTCCGGAGGTTCCCGTGTTTTTGATGGCAGCTCTTAGCAGACAGTAGTGGTCTGTCTGTTAGTGAGTCCTTTTCTTGTACTTTTTGCCGGGGTATGCCCTGTGTAGTTGTACTTTTGGACTTTTGTTCAGTTGTCGGACTTGTACATTTGTGAATCTGGACTATTATATTATTTATCACTCTGATAGTTTATTTGCTTCCGTTTATAATTCAAATTGTTGCTATAATTAATATTATTATTCCCCTGTGGTCATTGGATATTCATGGTTTTGATAATGGCTAAACACCATAAGTCATTGATGTTTTCCACTCTCATTTGACTGAAATACTTGATGCTTTCTCATGACAGTTAAGCCAAGGAATGGAGTGGAGATGACAAAAGTGAAAGCCTAATGATCGCGCCCAAGCAAGGATGAAAATCCTTTCAAGAAGAGTCAACACTTGGTACAAAAGGTCGATGCACAATGAAGCATAGCCAAGAGAACACAAGGTCAAAGACTCAGTAGAAATCCTCAAGATTCTGCCAAGTTTGATGCCACATACGTGAATGGGGTGCTAAAGGGATTAAGGGACTGAAGGGGAGAAACGTGGTATTTCCCCAGCCAGCGGTCGCCCGCCGGTCTAGGACCGGTCGACTGGCAGCAGCGGTCGACCGCCCAGTAAGGGGCGGGAAACCGATTTTGCCAGCAACAAACTGATCTTCACCTATAAAATTTCGATCGACCGCCAGCCCCGATGCAGCAATGTTTGACTTTATTTTCCACCTCGAGGCCAGCCCCTTTCCTTGTAGTTCTTTAATCTTAAAGTCACCTAATCTCCCATGGATTGTGGATCTGGTCTGGGGGGTGTCTATTGACCATCCAAAGAGATATAAAACTCATGCAAGAGGGTTAGAAACCCTGGTTGATCATTTGGAGCAAATGAGATCAAGGGAGGCTTGTGGAGGCTGTTCAAGGAAGAAGGTACTATAGCCGTGAACAGTACTTCGTGCAGAGTTCTTCATCCATTCCAAGATATTCAAGCCTAGATCTGAAGCCATCAACCTCCAAGCAAGTGTAGAAGCAAGCAAGCCCTCAAGGGAGATCAAATCTACAACCTTAAACCTCTTCATCAACTCAAGGGGATCAAAAGGAAGATCAAAGCTACATCCAAAACTCTCTCCATCAACTCAAAGGGATTCAAGGAAGATTATTTCACAAGGAAGAAGATACCATTGAAGCATCAGATTCAAGCTCCAGCAATCTCAGACAAGATCTATTTCATTTTAGCATGTCTCTATATCTTGTGATGCAGGACGGATGACTCGACTGGGCTAAGACGTACGACCGACTCGGATTGCGGCCAGCACTAGCACATTAAAGGCAAGCTGGGCGGCTGACCACCATGGCGTTCTCTGGGTGGAGACGTCTCTCAACAGCAACTCTAGGTAGCCCGACGATCATCCCTTGTGAGGGAAACGTGGGATCGCAGTGGTTAAGGAACCACTATCGCCTAGGGTGGTGTAGTCCGAGCTCGGTGCTCAACTGGAGCTAAGGAACGGCTCTCACTCACACACAATCGCGATAATTGAAACTAGCTAATGGCTCTAATCTCACAAACACAGTATGATAGATCATATACTAAACCAGCAAGGTGATATAGGAACGAATTGCGTACCTCCACGACTAGGCGTGGGGAAGAATTCCCGGCCAAATCTGACACCCCCAATACACACACGTAATAAGTTTACAATTTTAGAACTTAATGCTCACTCCACGCAGGGAGGTAAAGGGCTACAAACACCAATTTTGGGGTTGCTGGAACCCGGGTTGATTGGCAGCACTCGCAGGAGGCGAGGGAAGCGAGTCGGAGCCGATCGGGTAAGCCGATTGGAAGCCGACTTGGTTCTGCGCGCGCTGGTCACCCTGTACAGCGAACTTGCGAAGGCCGGTGCGCCAAGATCCAATACTCGATTGGAGTTCCGTTTGTTGGAGAACATCAACGACAGGACGAAGATCATCTGCTTTAAAGGGCACGATCAGATGATTTCAGATCTGGGCGCAGAAGCAACTTTTCTTAGCTTCTGGTTTCATGCACTCAGAACTGCACAGGAAGATAAATAATTACTGAAAAATCCATTCCTGATGTCGGAACGAGGCACCGTTTGTGGGAGCTTTTCAGTGATGTCCAGCGAAAGGCACAGACCAGAGCGCTTGCACAGATCTGCATGGGAGGAGGCGTGGCAGCTTCGGGAATTCGGCTCTGATGTTGAGTCAAGTCTGCATAGATCAGCTTGCGCGATCCCACGAAAATCGTCGCCACAATCAGCATAGATCTCGGATCGACACGAGATTGGCGGCAACGCGAAGAGGACTCAAAATCCTATGATCACTCTGAAAGGCAGCTTCAGATGGCATGGGAGGAGGTCTATGGAAATTTGGGATCAAGAAACTCCAGATCTGGATAGCAAGCTCGGGCAGATCTGCACGACGTCACGAAAAGAATTGTTGCCGGCGATCCAGAGCTCCGATCGACGCAAAACCACCTCCAGATTCTTCCAGACTCACAGAAGCTTCTCTGAGAATTTTTGTGGGGCTAGATGCGAAGTGGATGGGGAGGATAGAGGGACGAGTCACACACCCAAGATAAATCCCATCACAGGATTTGGCAGGGCATCACACCCAAGGGGAAAAGAAGAGAATCACTCTCTTAATGCAATTTTCTCTCACAAAAGTTTCATTAACTTCTGCAATGACACTATACATATGTTTAAATAGAGGGATGGCAAGGGGAGGGGGAGGGGAGGGGAGACCAAGGGGGGGACAAAGACACACCTACCTTTGAAAATCAAAGGGGAGAAGGACAAGAATGGTAGGTGGCAGCTTCTTCCTTGGACCAAGAGAGGGGGGGCGCCCCTTTCCAAGCCACCAAGCCACCATGCATTAATCCCCCTTTACACTTAGCCATGACTTAGACATAACCCCATTTCACATTGGTGACCCATTCACACTTGATCCCTGTTCACACTATGCCCTTTTCACACCTAGCCACTAGACTCATGGACCTTTTCACACCTTGGCCCATTCACATTGGTTAACCCATTTGACCCATTCATACCTAGCCCATGGGTTGGGCCCATTTAGAGGCCCATTAGTCAAGCCCAATACTATTCTAGCCCATTACAAGGTCATGAGCCCATTAGCGCCTTTTACAATAGTACAACCCCATAATTATCCACAAGCTCCAACTAGGGCCCAATAAGGCCAAACAAATGTGAAATAGAGCTGAAGGCTCGGCCGATGCGTCCACGTCCTCCGCGGGCTATCCGGGTCCCACCATGTCCTCGTCCACCGGCGTGTATAGTGGTGTGTGTCCGCACCAATTCTCCCTGGGTGGGAAGAACTTGACCCCGTCGAGTAAGGGTCCCGAGGCTTGAGCTCTCCGCATGTGATCAAGGCGTTGTTCATGATGGGGCATCCTCACAAACGCACTATGAAGTGTTGGTAGGCTCCGTTCCTGGTGGTGATCACCTGCTCATCCAGTATACAATCTATATGCTTGCGTTGAGGCTGGAAGAGGTGGACTCTCGAGTGGTGTGTCACTTACATAAGGAGGAGAAAGCCCAAAAACTCACGAGGGATCACCGCGAGGTTTCGATATGCTACCAGACTTGAAACATGGAATGTCGAATTGACACCATAGTCGTCCGATAGTTCAATGACGTACACATTCAAGTCCATGTGTTTCACGACTCGGAAAGGGCAGAATCGCGGGCCTAGAGTTGCTTTACGGCTCTCAAGGGGAAACCATTCAGGTAGGACCCTGATCATGACGTACTCTTCCTTTTGAACTCACGGATATGTAGCGTGCATCAGCTAACTCCTTATACGTGCATGGCTGGCCTTTCATTGGGATGATGACTTAATGCAAACTCCATATGCATGACAAACAAATTGTATAAGCAAACAGACACACACATTACCTTAGACAAGCCTAGACACCAAACAAACAATGCAATCCAAAGTTGGGGACTCTTAAACATCTAACATGAACCTACTGACTTTTAAATGGGGATTCAGAGGTTTGGGAGGATCACACCCAAGTGTACATGGCCCTGAGTACCCGGATTGACAGCATGCTCTTCTAAAAGCTCATCAAAGAACTCTTTCTCGAGTTCGGGATCCGCCTCATAGTCGACCATCACTAGCTCCGGTGTGGGGTCACGGAATGGAGTGTCCGAGATAGCCAATGATTCCTGAGTGGGACACTTGGCCGCAAAGTGGCCAATTCCACCACACCTATAGCACTGGTCACGTGGCCCTGTGCTAGAAGATGCTCCACCAGTCATTGGCCCCTTTCCCTTGTCTTCTCGACGGGTCGGTGGTGATGGGAGCTGAGGTCGGGCAAGTAATGTGGGCTGCTGGGGGTGTGGGGTGGGGATTGGTGCCTGTGGGCGAGGGAGAGGTTCCCGTGGAGGGAGGGACGAGGCCTGAGAGCAAAGGGGTCCTGGCGAGGAGGTTCCGGAGGATGAACCATCAGAAATTGGCTATAGAACTAGGTGTGGTCTGAGAGTCGGACCCACGCTGAGGGATGGTCCCCGGTCGCTGGACGGGAGCAAAATCTGACTTAAACTACTCTAATTCGAGAGCAACTTGATAGGTGGCCTCCATGGTGGTCACATTACGGTGAAAGAGTTCATACTGATAGTGGGGCCGCAGACCACGACGGAAGCGGGAAACAGGTATCATGCTCTCTTTCGAGATGTCACATCGTAAAAAATATTCATCAAACTCTGCGATGTACTTGGACACAGACATATCACCTTGGGTGAGGTTCTGCCACCGATCAATGAGCCGTTGACGGTACGAGGTGGGAAGATACTTAGTTCTAAGTCTATCTTTCATCTCATCCCAAGACTCAACCAGGGGCTCTCGACGCTGATAGAGCAAGCTCTCCACATTACGCCAATAAGTTTGCGCTTGCCCTAACAACTTCATTTTTGCAAACCTGACTCTTCGGAGGTCCGTCATTTCGAACCACTCGAAGTACCGGTCCATGCCGGCCTCCCAATCAAGATAGACCTTTGGGTCCAAAGACCCGTTGAAAGTGGGAGGGTCTGCTCGCACGGTCCTAAGGACTCTATCGTCCTCCTCATCTCTTGGCTGATGAAAGCCATGACGGCGTTGGCCATTCCCCCCATACGCATTATCAGACCCATAGTCTTCTAGACCAAGGTCATGATGTTGTGGTTCGACGGCCTAGTGTGGGGCGGATTGAGGAGCAGGTGCGTGCTGGTTTTGGGCCGCGGGAGCGGGTTGGACTTGGGCCATGGGAGCGGGTTTGACTTGGGCCACCGCGGGAGGAGGTGCGGGTGGACCCTGAGCCGCTCCAGGGGGGTCCCCGTGTGACATTCTATCTAACCATCCAACTAGATCTTGGACAGACCTGTCGGATGTCTCCATGCGTTCCTCCATGGCTCGAAGGCGACCATCCATATTTTCGGAGAAGTTCCGAAAGGTGGCTTCGGACCGGTCCATCCGAGCCATAATGGCCATCATTGCCTCATGTAAGGAGTGGAAGTCTCCCGAGGCGGCATCTCGTGGGTTAACCATAGAAGCGGGGCGATGGTATTGGGTACCACGCCGGGTGGGCATGCAAAGACATGAAGGTTGGAATGCACTAACTAGGAATCTAGACTTAAACTGATATCCGGTACGAGGCGGAGGTTTGATCCGAAGAACTCCTCACGCGAGTGAATCACCTTCCCGATAGGCGTAACCTAACGATCGGGCGACACCTTTTAATATACCAAATATTGGAATGCAAATGCAACCTTGGACTTAAATGACCCTAGACTTAAACCGACGCTCTGATACCAATTTGATGCGGGACGGATGACTTGACCGGGCTAAGACGTACGACAGACTCGGATTGCGGACAGCACTAGCACACTAAAGGCAAGCTGGGCGGCTAACCACCGTGGCGTTCTCCTGGTGGAGACGTCTCTCAACAGCAACTCTAGGTAGCCCGATGATCATCCCTTGCGAGGGAAACGTGAGATCGTAGCGGTTAAGGAACCATTGTCGCCTAGGGTGGTGTAGTCCGAGCTCGGTGCTTGACTGGAGCTAAGGAACGGCTCTCACTCACACACAATCATGGTAATTGAAACTAGCTAACGGCTCTAGTCTCATAAACGTAACATGATAGAACATATACTAAACCGGCAAGGTGATATAGGAACGAAGCGCGTACCTCCACGACTAGGTGTGGGGAAGAATTCTCGGCCGAATCTGACATATACTAAACTAGATGAGCTGCTTGAGATTCGGAATTACCAAGTGAAGTTCTCTACAAGGCTTTGGATGGTAAGCAACGTAGTATCTCTGTTTCATATCCATGGAAGCCAGGTATTTGTTCAACCTGTAAGTCTTTTGGCCACTCTCAAGGGCAGTGCATTCAGAAATATCCAATTCCAAACAAGGAAGTTCGACAGAAGGAAAAGATTGTTCCCAATTTAGAGGATTCACAATCAGTCATGTTAGCTAACAAGTTTAATGTCCTAGCATCTCAGACGGGCCAAAATGGTGATGAATCAGTCATTGTCAAGAATAATCAGCTTCAAGGTAAAGAGAAGCAGGAGAAATCTTCGCTAGGTAATTCTAATGTGAAGAATTTGAATTTGAATTTGAATTTGAATTGGAATTCCTCAGCAGCAACTTCCATTCTGAGGGCAGTAACTAATCCAGAAGTTATGTCGGATAACAACCTTCATTCAGATAATCGAGCATCTGCACAAAATGTCCCTTATCTTTTGGAGGAGGTTGAGAAATATCGGGAAGGTAACTCTCAGCGGCTTGATAAGGAATGGTTGCCTAGGCGATCAAAAAGAAAGGCCACTCAGTTTATTCTTCTAAGACTAGACGTTCTCCATAAACCACGTCTAGTATCATAAACCTCCATCCCAACTTTTGGTTTTGATGAAGATAATCAGCTGGAATGTGAGAGGACTTAATAAGACTGGCAGGCGTAGCCAGCTAAGTAATATTCTTCGTCAAGCTAAATGTGATATAGTAGTACTTATTGAAACTAAAACAAAGTCAATAAACTCTGCTAAATGTAAACAGAGTATTTGGCCAGACACTAGCTTTACATGCACTGAAGATGGCAGAGGAAGAATCTGGCTTCTTTGTGATCCTGGAAAGTACTGTTTTCAGACTATTAGGCAGACTGACCAGTTTATTCATGTTTTGGCAAATGATATTATAAGAGGTTCTTCATTCTATTTAACTGCGGTTTATGCCTCTAACCTTCTATCTCAAAGAAGAATTCTGTGGCAGGACCTTTTGGATCTGTCAGGTTTTTCTAATAATCTACCATGGATGGTTATGGGTGACTTCAACACTGTCCGATATCAATCTGAAAAAAGTGGAGGTAATCCTGTGCCAGAGGCTATTCTTGCAGAGTTTGATAGAATGATTATTACAGCAAATCTATGTGATCTTAAGATCACTGGAGGAAATTTTTCATGGAGTAATTGTTCTCTGCCACCAAATAGAATCCTTGCAAAGTTGGATAGATGCATGACCAATGTCTTATGGCTTAACAACTACCCGAACTCATATACTGAATTCTCATGTGAAATGTTTTTAGATCATTCCCAATTGAGAATTATCACTGAAAAGGAAATAAAGCAAGGTAGTAAGCCATTCAAAATTTTTCACATGTGGATTAATCATCCAGAATTTATTTCTATTGTTAGAGAAGCTTGGCAAGTGGAGGTCAGGGGCACAACTCAATTTATTCTCTGGTCGAGGCTTAAGAAACTCAAGGAAACTATGAAGAAATGGAACTACAACAACTTTGGCAATGTGCATCACAACATTGATAAGGCTAGCAAAGATTTGCAACTTGCTCAGCAATTGTTAAAAGATGACCCTATGAATGAGGTGAACATCATCAAAGAAATAGTGCAGAAATAAATATCAAAAAACCCTGTAGGATGAGGAGTCCTATGCAAGGCAAAAATCAAGGCAAAATTGGCTATCACTTGGAAATTCAAACACCAAATTCTTCTATGTAGCTTTCAAGAGTAGAAAGACTTTTAATTGTATAAGGAAGTGCAAGCTTCAAGATGGCAGTTATTCAACTGAATCTGAGGTAATCAAAAAACTGGCTGTACAGTTCTTCAAGGACCTACTGAATCAGCAACATCCTTCTTCAGGAAATAGGGAATTTATCCCAAACTCCACTGTCTCCGAGGAAGAGGCTAATGTGTTAGGCTCCATGGTTTCAGATGAGGAAATTAAGCAAGCTGTTATGCAAGCCCCTAGAAATAAAAGCCCTGGACCTGATGGATACCCAGCTGATTTTTACCAAGCTACCTGGTCTATTATTGGAGATGATGTTATAGTAGTAGCTAAGGAATTCTTCTCATCCAGTCAATTACTCAAGCAATGGAACTGTACATTCATATCTTTGATTCCCAAGATGGAAGGTGCTGATTCTTTTGAACAATATAGACCAATCTCTCTTTGTAACTTCATCTATAAAGTCATTTCGAAAGTGTTAGCTAACATAATTCAAAAGGTCTTGCCTGGGCTTATCAGTCACAATCAATCTGCTTTTATCAAAGGAAGAAATATACACAGTAATGTGTTGTTGGCAAATGACATTGTAAGGAATTTACACTCTAAGTCCAAAGGGAAAATCATTTGCTTGAAGGCCGACCTCAAAAAGGTATTTGATTCTGTTAACAGAAGATTTCTTTATTTTCTGATAAACCAAATGGGATTCCCAAACAACTATATTAAATGGATCTCCGGCTGCATTGAGGGACCTGCATTCTCAGTCCTAATGAATGGCACTTCACATGGCTTCTTCAACAATTCAAATGGACTTAGGCAGGGTGACCCACTGTCTCCATATTTGTTTACAATTGTAATGGAAGGCTTTACATATTTGATGAATAAATCAGTACAGATTGGTGATCTTCATTGTCTTTCAGTAGGCCTCTTGCATATCTCTCACATCATCTTTGTGGATGATCTCATCCTTTTTCTGAATGATGACCAAAACTCAATTAGTAATGTGAGACACATACTCAGAAGTTTTGCAGACTTGTCTGGTCTGAATCTGAATTCAGATAAAAGTAGAGTTTACATTGGTGGGGCTGTGCAGAATCAGGATGTTATTGTAAATCAGATTGGGATATCTAAAGGAGAATTACCTGTACCTTATATGGGTCTTCCTCTTCTTTCCAATTCAATCAGAAAATCCAACTGCTATCCTATTGTGGAGAAGATCAAAAGGAAGATGGATGCTTGGAAATATAGATTGCTTTCTAAAGCGGGCAGATTGGAACTTATAAGGTCTGTTCTCTCTTCTTTTTCCGTCTATTGGACTACTGCATTTCATCTACCAGCTGGGCTCATTCGAGACATTGAAAGAATTCTGTGCAACTTCTATTGGAATGGCAACTCATCAAAATCTGCTAATCATATGGTGTCCTGGATAAATATCTACAAGCCTAAAGTAGAAGGGGGTTTGGGAATTAAAAACTTGTCAGAATGGAACATAGCTTCAGGAGGTAAGTTGCTGTGGGACATTCTCATTAATAAAAAGTCATTATGGAATGATTGGATAAGGAACAAATACATGGCAAATAAAAGCATTTGGGACTATAAAATCCAGCCCTATTATTCATCAGCATGGAAAGGAATTCTGAAGGCCAGAAGTGTACTCCAAGGCCATATATCTTACATTATTTCTGATGGCCAGCATATAAACCTATGGACAGACCCTTGGATAAATGGTTATAGCATTAATCAAATGTATGGACATCATATAAGGTAGGATTTGATGATTAACAAAGGAGCTAAAGTGAGCCTGCTGATTTCAGAAGGGCAATGGAATCTGCCCACTGCCATGTCTGCAGAAATGGAAGAGCTTTGGCAAATTATTGAAGCAATACCAATTCGTAACAATGGCTCGGATATATTAAGATGGCATAACCATGTGGAGAACCTCAAGACTAAAACAATCTGGCAAGAGATTCGACAAAAAGGATATGTTTTCATCCCTATGAATGGGTTTGGAAAAATCCAACCATTCAAAATGCATCTCATTGCATTTGGCAAGCTGCAATTAACAAATTACCCACATCCGAAAATCTGCAAAAGAAAGGTTAAAATATGCCAAGCATGTGTGTTTTATGCAAAAAAGGAATAGACTATCAAGATGATATCTTCTTTGAATGTGCATTTTCAGGATGGGTTTGGAAACAAGTACTCATTCGGTTTGACCTTTCAAGACAACCGAAGATTGGAGTAGCACAGGAACTGATGCATCTACAAAATGAATTTCCAAAATCAGGGCAATTGGTCATCTTAGCCAGACTTCTCCTTCGAATCACTACTTGGAAGATTTGGAAGGAACGATGTGGAAGAATTTTTGAAGGCACCCATTCTATGGAAGCTAACATCTTAATAGATATTCTTGAGGATGCAAGAAGAGTTATAGAAGTTTAGAGCCATAAATCACTGAGTGTGAGAGAAAAAGATATTTTTAAAAGATTCATTCTTTTTCCTAATTAGCTCTGAGACCACAACCTATGTGGCCCTGAGCATGCTAGTTCTGATTTTCAGACTTCTGATGTACAATTTTGCTCTTAATTAATACATAGCTCTTTACTGATAAAAAAAATAAGTTTACAATTTTAGAACTTAACGCCCACTCCACGCAGGGAGGTAAAGGGCTACAAACACCAATTTTGGGGTTGCTGGAACCCGGGTTGACGGGCCGCACTCGTAGGAGGCGAGGGAAGCGAGTCGGAGCCGATCGGGTAAGCCGACTTGGTTCTGCCCGCGTTGGTCACCCTGCGCAGCGAACTTGCGAAGGCCGGTGCGCCAAGATCCGATGCCCGATCGGAGTTCCGTTTGTTGGAGAACGTCGGCGACAGGACAAAAATCATCTGCTCTGAAGGGCGTGATCTGATATTTTTAGATCTGGGCGCAGCAGCAACTTTTCTCAGCTTCTGGTTTCGTGCACTCAAAACTGCACAGAAAGATAAATAATTTCTGAAAAATTCATTCCCGATGTCAGAACGAGGCGCCGTTTGTGGGATCTCGTCGGCGATGTCAAGAGGAAGGCGCAGACCAGAGCGCTTGCATAGATCTGCAAGGGAGGAGGCGTGGCAGCTTCGGGAATTTGGCTCTGATACTGAGTCGGATCTGCACAGATCAGCTTACGCGATCCCACAAAAATCATCGCCACAATCAGCATAGATCTCAGATCGACACGAGATTGGTGGCAACGCGAAGAGGACTCAAAATCCTACGATCACTCCGAAAGGTAGCTCCAGATGGCGTGGGAGGAGGTTTGTGGAATGAAGATTGTTAGAAGGCCTATGAGGATTTGAAGAGTTATTTATCTAATCCTCTGGTTTTGCAACCTCCTGTCCCTGGGAAACCCCTTATCCTATACATTTCTGTCATTGAGGACTCCGTAGGAGCTATCTTGGCACAAGTTGATGATGAAGGCAAAGAGCAGGTAGCTTATTATCTCTCCAGGTTGTTTAACCCAGCATAAGCCAAGTACACTATCATGGAGAAGACTTGTGCCGCCTTAGTTTAGGTAGCTCAGAAGCTGAAACACTATTTCCTAGCCCACCCAGTTAGGTTAATATCTAGAATGGACCCAATTCGCTACCTCTTAGAAAAGCATGTCCTTTCTAGTAGGTTAGCTCATTGGCAGAGCTTCCTCTCTCAGTTTGACATCACATTTATCGTTCAGAAGGCAATTAAAGGATATGCCATTGCTGAGCATCTCGCTCATCTTCCCATCCGTTGCACGGACTCTATTCAAGACGATTTCCCTGATGAGCACCTCTCTGTCCTTACTCACCATCCCTTTTGGTCTCTGCACTTCGATGGTGTGCTCAATTCTCAAGGCCAAGGGATAGGGGCTGCTCTCCTCACTCCGGAAGGGGTGACGATTCCCTTTGCATATCAGCTTCGCTTTCCTGCTACCAATAACATTGTTGAGTATGAAAGTCTCCTAGCCGGATTGAAGCACGCCTATCTCTTGGGCGCGTGCTACTTAAACATCATAAGAGATTCTCAGCTCGTCCTGTGGCAAGTCCTGTCCACTTACCGCACTCGTGATCTAAAGCTCAAGCCATATCAGGATTTGGTCACTCGCTTGGCTAAACAATTCTATAAGATAATCTACATCCATACTCCTCGATCTCAAAACATTCTTGCTGATGCGTTGGCATATCTTGCCTCCTCCCTATCCTTCCCCCTCAGTCGCAGCACTAAGACCATTAGCATCCAGAGATTGGGTGCACCCTCTCTTCAGGATCCGTGGTTTGCCAACCTTAGGAAGACTGTAGAGGCTAAGGCTGAGAAGGAAGATTTGAAGGAAGTATCTTTAACTAAGCTAGAAGAGATTCTGGAGGAAGAAGAATTGCCCTGGTATCATGAAATCGAGCTGTATTGCAGAGACAGATCATTCCCAGAAGGGTCAAATGCTGAGCAGTGTAAGGCTATTAGAAGATCCGCCTCAAAGTACACTATCATTGGTGGAGAATTATACAGGCGTGCTCTCAATGGAATGCTTATGAGATGTCTCGATGACGATGAAGCTTGGAAGGTGGCCGAAGTGGCCCATTCTAGTGAGTGTGGAGGTCATGTCAATGGCTAGGCTCTAGCAAAGAAAATCCTTAGGCAGGGTTATTATTGGCCCACTCTAGAGGAAGATTGCTCCCTCTATGTCCGGAGGTGTCTTAAATGCCAACTCCACGCTGATAAAATCCATGCTCTAGCTTCATCCCTTCATCCTCTCTCTGCTCCTTGGCCATTCTTTATGTGGGCTTTCGACATTGTTGGCCCGTTCGGTGATCCCAATTCTCAGACTAAACAAAAATCCTTCATCCTTACCGCCACTAAGTACTTCACCAAGTGGGCAGAAGCAGAAGCGTACACCGAGATCAAAGCTACCACGGTGTGCCGCTTCATCTTAAAAAATATCATTTCACGGTTCAGAGTGCCAAGCAGCATCATCATCGACAATGGACCCCAGTTCATCTCTCAAGAGCTCTAGGACCTATGTAAGAAGTTCAATATTGCATTGCGTCATTCATCGCCATATTATCCTCAAGGTAATGGTCAAGTTGAAGCTACTAATAAAACCCTTCTAAAAATCATAAACAAAACATGTGAATCTCACAAATTCTTTGATTGGCCTGAACGTTTAGTGGAAGCTCTATGGGCTTACCGCACCTCCGTCTGTACTCCTACGGGGCAAACCCCCTATGCTCTCACTTACGGGATGGAGGCGGTGCTCCCATATGAGATCTTGATCCCTTCCCTAAGGGTGTAGCTCGATAAGGAACTTAATCTCGATGAACGTCGAGAGGCGTTGCTCGTCCAGCTGGAACTCTTGGATGAGAAGAGGATGAACGCAGCCAATCATGTGTCTGTTTATCAAAAGAGAGTTTCGCGTTATTTTCAAAAGAAGGTGATTGAACGCAAATTCCAAATAGGTGATATGTTTTTGAAACGTAAATTCATTTGGTCCAGGGGTCCTAGGTCTAAATTGCAACCTAACTGGGAAGGGCCGTTTATCGTTAAGCAAGCTTATCCAGGAACGCATATCGTCTAGTTAACGCGGAAGGTGAGGAGCTATCTCACGCCTGGAACGGGTTGTATCTTAAGCGTTTCTTTCCTTAGAGTCAGGCTGCCGAAGGCCCGGTAGTGAGATGCCTCTTTCCTCGATCATGAAGGAGGATTTCAAGATTGGCAATTCACATACTTCATGACATCCCTGGCTGGGTTTCCCAATTTTTGAAAACACTGTTTCTTCTAGGCCATGTTTGGGGGAAGTCAAGGTCCCTATCCGTTTCTCTCTTCGGCTAAATCTAGGGGCAAGAGGCTAATAAGTGGGTGATGACTAATCTAGACACCCTGATGAGAGGAGGTCTCAAATAGGGGCAGTCCATTATGACCTGATTCCACGAGAAAAAAGCAACAGACCAAAGAAAAGAAGGAGTAAAATAATGGTAAATAAGCAAAGTCCATCTCAAAAGACCATGGGCTCGAAACCTCAACCTCCAATAAAAAAATGTGTGTAAAACTAGGCATGGCAAGAGTGGCAGTACAGTTTTCCCGCGGGACGTTATGAGCCCGGTCGTACACGTGCCTGGAGTGGATGAAGGTTTGATGACGGACATAAAGTCCCGACGCAACAGACTGAATCTCTGAAAGGGTTGTCATGAGAACGACTCAAACCCTAAAAACTTCTATACCTGGCCTAGGCTTACCTCTCGAATTCTCTTTTTCTTTTTAGGACTGAAACATCACCCCGGGTATGGCCTCGATAGAAGCACCGTTATGCAGATGGGCCTTGGTCAAGGTTTGTCACTTCAAAAGCACGCCAACCTCCGAGATTCCTAGTGAGACAGGTAGGGCTCTCGTTGCCGGGACGAAATTAGCTTTCAAAATCAAAAAAAAAATCAGATATTTCGAAATCTAAAAATTAGATATTTTAAAATCTAAAAAATCAGATATTCCAAAATCTAAAAAAAATCAAATATTAAAAAAAACAAAAAATCAGATATTTCAAAAAAAAACTCAGAAAAATCAAATATTCAAAAAAAAAATCAAAAAAATACCACCATCTTTGCATAAGCATGCATTGCATTTTGCATCTTCTCATTATATTTTCGCCTATTTAATAAGGCTCCACCCCTTGACCGAATATCAAGAAATGGTCATTCTCTAACTTGCGGCAGGCAAGGGGTTGAGTCTGAGAATAGATCTAACTTATTTCCTTATTTGAGTGTGTGCAGACACATGTTTAATTCACTCAAGGTTCAAAGCTCACAGGATTCTCTATCCCTTGTCCCTTACAATCTAGTATTAGACCGGCAATTTCCCTGACAGTCCAGTAAGGGACCATTTTTTTTCTCCCGAAAGCCAAAAACTCTCAGTTTCTCGGAGCGTTATCCCTTAGCGGCCTTTTGTTAGACCGTTAACCAGATTCTGGCGACCTATATGATGACTGCATGTCTCTCCCGAAAGCCAAAACTCTTAGTTTTTCCTGTGCGTTGCCTCTGGCGGTCTATCGTTTGATCATTAGGCTCGGTTAACGGTCCTTCTATAGACCGTTTATCAGATTGAAAACTATGTTCTGGGTATTGTTATCCATTCATTCAAGATCATTCAAGCCTTTCATTGCACATATTTCAAATTGGTCTCCTTATTTCATCTAATCTAGTTCATTGAACATCATTCCATTGATCATTTTAAGTACATCAAGATGAAAAGCTTAAATTACATTCAATTTTCCATCCGTGCGGGGCCGGATCTTACGCAATTCCTTCACATAAGCATGGTACTCCTCTTCATCTTCTTTCACTTATGCTTGAAGGGTGCGTACCCGGCTGACCTCCCACATGGTCAGAGTGCTCCGGACTACCCGCTCGTCCTCCTCAGTCCCAATCTTCCTAGCTTGAAGGGGAGGGAAGTGTGATAGTGCAGCAACCGTAGTACAGGGTAGCCCAACCTGTAGATAGCACCGATGCAGGTTGTAGATCGCCAGGGTAGTATTCCCTACTAGCTGCAGGTCTAGGCTTGGTCGCCGAGATAATCTGAGGGTGGTGCCTTGAAGTGCTCTTTGTCGCATCGTGAACTTATCAATTGGCAAAGTGTTGAGGGAGAGGCGCCAATCATCCCGTGTTTTCTTGTCCGCCGTCCGGTACTCAACCTGTGAAGAAAAACCAGATGCACCTCCTATAAAGGATAGAGGATGGCTCCCGAATATGTGGCTAGCTGAAGGCATGTCCTCCTTGGGTAGAAACTTAAGTCTCACCCCCATCCAACACTCAAGGATGATCATTGACCCGAAGAGTGGTCCCCCTAGGCAAGCTGAACTAAGACCTTTATATAGGAAGGAAAGGACCGCTTGAGAGATGGATAAACCCCACTACAACCCACTGATGATGCTGAGATTTTGGATGTCCAAGAGGTGGTCGGTGGTAGAGAAAAGAAAGACCCCACATAAGCAAATTGAGGTAGCTTTGGCTATAGCTTCAAATCTCTCTTATTTTTACAATAAGCGATGATCCCATTGAGCTATGGGTATCAAATGAATATGGCATGGGCTGATCATGGTCCTAACATCTTTTGGGTTGTGAATGAAATCCCCTAATATGAGTGATGGATCTATAGGCTCCACCGTGTGGCCGACTAAGTCTTCATCCCCCACCTTGGTCTTAGGAAGGGCTAGGTGCCATGCCCTTAGGACGGAAAGGACTTCTAAAGGAAGTTCCTTTATCAAGGGAGCCACCCACTTCAGGTTAGAATAATATCTTGGGCCAGGAAGGAGTTGAAAAAAGATGGAAAAAGAAGAAAAGAGAGAGAGGGGAATGCCATGAGAAGAAATTAATGAAATGCATGACCTTTTGAACTTAGAATTGAACTTACCTCTCTTAAAGAGCTTGAACTCAGATGCTTGGGGATGGAAGTCAGCCGCTGTAGCTCCCCGTGCTCTTTCCTCGCCGCCTTTGGACTGGTATAGATAACCTCTCTCATGGCACTAGCTTCAAAGCTCCTCTTCTTGGTAAATTTGGGTAATTTTGATGAAGTTTCAAGGCTTGTAGCAGAGAATTTCTGTGAGCTACGAATTCTGGGGTTTAGTCCTAGTTATAGGGCTCTGATTTTGGTCTTAGTGCATTAGGATTAAGGTTGAGTAGTCTCGATTTGAGTTAGGATGGGTTTGGTGCAGATTGGGGACCCCTATCCTCGGGTTAGGACTCTCACGGAGAGTCCCGCTCGAATTTGACTGTATGTTCATCCTATCGGTCTATCGGGAGACCGCTAGCAGTCCTCAAACGGTCGTAAGCACGACCGCCTCATCCTTTCATTCACCGCCTCCCCTTCATCCCTTAACGGTCAAGATTTAGACCATTTTTTCCAGTCTGGCGGTCTTTCATTAGACCGTTTTCTAGTTCCTGTCAGGTTTTGGCTATCTTTCATCTTACTTACTCGTCGGTCCTGTTCTGCTCTCTCATCCTCTCCTGCTCTCTCTGTCAGTCCTAGGAGTCACTGTGAGTAAATCAGCATTTGCATTCCACACACCTTTTCATAAACAAAAAGACAAAAAAAATCATATATCATTAATCAAAAGAGCCATGTACATGTGTCCATAAAGAAACACAAAGTGCAATTCATGCCCCGGCTAGTCCCTCTCCTGGACCGCCGCTGTCCCCGGTCCCCTCACGCCTCTTCGTCGACGGTGCCATGGAGGTGCTCCCCTCCTCGCGGTGTCATCGTCTCTACTCCTCCTCCTCGTTCCTCCGATGGCCGGAGGAACCGATGAGATAATCCCGGTGCACGCTGCACACCCCGCTCTATGACACGCTATGGGAGGATCGTCCCCCCACTAGTCGGAGTGCTCTCTCCAGCGCTCTGATATCTGCCCTCAGCTCCCTCATCTCTGCCTGAGAGTCTGCTGCTGCTGCCGCTCCAACTCTGAGTCTCTCTACCTCTGCACGGAGTGTAGCAACCTCTGCCCGTAGTCCCTCTGTCTCCACTCCCAGCCGCTCTGCCTCGGCCCGAGCACGCTCCGCCTCGCCTAGAGCCGTAGTCAACTCCCTCGCCTACATTCATTCATGGTTAGTCATTTGCATTATCATAAGCATGTAAGTCAAAAGGAATTTGATTAGTTTGCTTACCCTCTCCATGAGAGTGGCCTCGGCCACCTCGGCCCGAGCTACCGCCCGAGCAAAGTCCGCGTCTCTCTCAGCCCGGTCTCCCGCAGGCTGTGATGAAGAGGCCGGAGCTTCTGGTCCTCACTATTGCGATCCCTCAGCTCGCTGCATTTAGAAGTCAAGGTCAGTCTCATAAGCATGATAATAAGTATGAATTAAGTTTAAGGTTCAGTAAAACTCAGCAGAAGGTCCAGCGTGTGCTAGAGCTCATCCCTCTACTGTACGGTGGAGTGGAGGAGGCCTTGGAGCTCCGCTATACATCCCTGGGGGTCTAGCTACAAGTAGAAAGTCACTGTGTCAGTGCATATAGGAACAATCAATTAGAAGAGCATGAGTTTAGAAATTCGTACCGGTCGTCGGACGTCGCGGAAGACCTGGTCTCCGTACCTCTGAGCATAGGCTCTCAAATAAGCATCATCGCTGTCAGCTCGGGCCTTCACCACCCGACCTCGGCATGTCCAATCGCGTACTTGGTTGATCGCCCAGGTAGTCCAGTCGATGTCGTCGCTGAGTCCCTTTGAGGACCGACCGATGCGCGCGTCATCTCGCGCTGGGAACTCCACCTCCGGCTGATGTACTCCACTCATCCTCATAATCAGTCAATGATGGAGCGGCTCGATGATGTTCAAACAATGGAGCCAGATCTCTCGTCCGGCATATGCATGGGCTACCTCCACCCAGGGCTGCCCCTTGTGACCCTCATCACGATAGGGTGTCCAGCGCACCTTAAAGACCATCAAGTCAAGTGTCAGCATTTAGAAAGCATTTAGAAGCATTTTAAAGGGTCTAAGTTTAGAAGCCTACTGATGCATATGGGGATGTGTCCAAGTCATCCTAGATCACCTGTACTAGGCGCCGGATCGATCCCATATCCCGAGCCGTCGACCTTCGCCTCACGATGGGGATCTGGTCCGGATGTACCTCCTTCCATCACCCGATGCCAGGGAGGTACAGATAGTTCCATACCTGCATTTGTCAAATGTCAGAATATAGCAATAACAAGCATTTAATAATCATAAGCATAAGCATTTAGAGTCAAGAATTGTTACCTGAAGGAATGGCGAGAAGCCGCCCAGCACCGTCTGCCGGTCAGTCGTGCTGAGCGAGTCAAAAAGGAAAGCCAGTGCTGCGGCTCCCCAGGAGTATCCTCCAACCCTGTCCAGGTCTCTCAGCAGTGGGAGGAGCCTACAACTCACTTTGTCAGCCCGTGTCGTGAAGAGAAGCTTCCTTAACATGAGCATCAAGAAGCGGCGCAGGGTGATGTCTCCCTTTGGTCTCGGTCCCACTGACACTCACTCGTGTGCTCGGTCTATCAGTCTCCCTAAGTGCTCCTCAGGCAACTCACCTACAGCTATCGCTGCTCCTCTCAGCCCTAAGCTCTCCTGGACAGTCGCTCTTGCCATCATCGAGGAAGGGTGCCCCGGTCTCATCAGCTCTAGCCCTAGCAGCTCCTGTGCTAGCTCCTGGTAGTCCGCATACATCCATCCTATCACTGGACCCCGTGTACTCTCAGTCATGTGATCCTCACGACGTCCTACAACGTTGGGATCATGTGACGCCATGGGAATAAGAATGCTCTGCTGATCGGGTCCCATCTCTCATGCAGTGCGTATAGCAAAGCTGTGTCAATCCTCATGACTTCTATGCTCAGAAGCTCGTTGAACCCCATCGCTGCTAATCTCTCTCTCTGGTAGTCCAGTAGTGCCTGGTACACTGCCCGGACCTGTAGCCATGAAATGCGGGTCCGCCTCTTCCCATGCATGCATTCAAACACATTAGAGTCAGTCTAGCATGTAACCCATCATTCTTTGCATTGCATTGCATTTTAATCAAAATCACAAAAAATCACCCTGATTCCCTAACGGTCGCATTTAGACCGTTTCTTTTCCCTTAGCGGTCTTGATTTAGACAGCCTGATCCCCTAGCGGTCACTGGAAGGACCGCTAGGTACCCAGAGAACGGGCAGTGTTTGCCTCGTTTCCCCAGGCTTTGAAAATGGCCCAAAGACCTACAACTTGTTCTAATGGGTCCCCAGACCCATTCCCCTCTCCATTCACACACATGCATGGCTTAAAACAAATTAAAAATATTTGTAGGGTCCACGGCCCACCTCCGATGGTCGCCGACCGACCGTCGCCGCCGGAGCCTCCTCCACCGTAAGATCATTCTCTTCACCCTCGGGAGCCTCTTCAGGGCCCTCTTCTACTGTGGGTACCTCTTCCTCCTCCGGTTGAGTCGCTGGCCTTTCTTCCTCCGCCGGTGAGTCCGCCGCCGCCATGGGCGGCACTTCCTCCTCTTCTATCCGCCGTTGAAGGCACTTCACGGCCCTTTTCTTCACCATGGTGGGGATGGGGGTGTGAAATGCATAGTGGTTGTCGGTGGGATGATCGCCGGAGTGGTTGGAGGAGTGGGTTGGTTTGATTGGAATGAAATGGGACGTGTGGGATGAATGAAACGCCCGTTCGATTTTTGAAATCGCTCAGAGCTTAGCGGTCTATCGCCAGACCGTTAGGTCTTTTCTGGCGGTCTTCATCTGGACCGTTTTCTATCTGAATTCTTCCCTCAAAGAATGTGAACCGCCCTTCTCTAGTGGTCTATCATTAGACTATCAGGGGTCCTTTAGCGGTCCTGGTCTAGATCGTTTGGTGTGAAATGGAATAATTACTTGATTCTTGATGCTATTTTGGAATGGTTTGTATCTCATTAGCACTTCATGCTTATTCTATGATATGGCTAACCTCTCTTTTCTTATAAAAGCTTGAACGCCATAACCATCATATCACATCACAGCTCGCCAGGCAGGTAAGTCAGATAAGTATCTCCACCCTTAATCCCTTAATGCATTACTATATGTTATCTATGATATATTATCTCGAGAATCGGCTGGTCATTCATGTGTTCTGGTATCTAATGTTCCCCTCTAACAAAAATGATGATGATCTAGGTGCGCATGTTTAATCGTTGGATAGGCCATTAGATTGGAAAACTTGGGGGACGATGGTTCTATCTTGCACGCCGTGGTTGCAGATAGTGTCTTGACCCTGATTTCTTCGGTCTAGCAATACTATTCTCGAGTATCTTGCTATTTTAACTTTCTTGGCATTTGTTTTGATGATTTCTATATTTTAGCCCAGCATGCATCATGCGAATCTTTGAGCATTCATGAGCCCTCATACTGTCTAAGGTGTCTCAGTAATGGTGGATAACTGTGTATCCATAGTCTTAAGTAAGGAGAGTCATTCCACTCTGAGTTGGAAGGTTTCCTTCGGTCTATTTGCTCGGTCGGGTTTTAGTTGAGGATTCGTGTCTAGAGTTTAGTTGCTCATCTCTTTACTTTTTCCGTTCGCTGCTCCGACTGCCTATCAGCTGTATGTTCCAGTGAGGAGGTTGGTCGTGACTTTAGTTCTTTTAGTTGTTAGTACCTCCAGGCATGCGTCATTCGGTTTGCCGTTCCTTGTGATTGCTTTGAAGTTTTTCGGAAGATTCCTATCGCTTGTTGGTTAAGGATGGGTGTTGGGCTACCTTAACGCCCACTTTTTAGTCCACTCCGCTTCATTTTCGCTTCATCTCCATGTTCCATTTCGCTTTCACTTCACCTCTGCTCGTTCCCTTGCAAAGAGGATGTTAAGGAGGGGCATCTGTTGACACCCGTTTTATGACCAATGAGTTGGGTCATCTCCTTATTTAATTGTTATGATGTCTCAAGTTGTTCACCGGTTATTGGGTCATTCTTAGTCATCTTTTTGGGCTTATTTTATGGGTCATTCTCCCTGGTTGGGCCTAGCTCCTTTGATTTCTCGTCGTTGCATCTTATTGGGCCTGGATATGGGCTGATGAGGATTTTATTATGGATTAACTTGAAGATTTATTGGTCTTTATCTCTTTTGCCACGTCTACTAGCCTAGCGGTCTATCGTACGACCGTTAGGTGGGCGGTGACGGTCCTTTGGTAGACCGCTAGGAGGCAGAGTGTCCTATTGGGTCTCTTTGATCTTATCTTTTTCTGGACGAATGATCTTAGCGGTCTATCGCTAGACTGTTTTCCTGTCCCTTGCGGTCTATCGCAAGACCGTTTGTGAAGGCCGAGGGTCCTGATTTGTTGTTCTTCCTCTACTTCGCCGTGGTCGAACTAGAGTCCTTATTTTGATGATTTCTCCTTGAAATCTGATCCTCATAACCTTCTGTTTGTTTCTATGGACTCTTGGAAGTATTATCTTCGAGATTTATCTGGTTTCAGGCCTATTTTCGAGTAATTATCCCTCCAACTCGAACCTAGGGTTTGAGGACCTATAATTAAGACCCTTGATTTCATAGCTTGAAGAGGAGATTTCTGGAGCTTGCCACGAACTGCTGCTGTGTTCTGGAGCAAGTACCAACTAGGGAGAAGCTGTTTTTACGTCCATAAGGCTTCTGGTCAAGGGAGTATCAATTTCCTTTGGTTTAGTTTTGAGTCTTTTACTTTAGTTTTGGTCTTTCCCTCTTGCATTTTCATAGGATATTCCCACTTCTTTCTCCACGTTCTCTGCGCTCACACTACATTTTTAAACATCCTCCTCTCTTTTCCACGCCCCATAGGGGTTAAAAAACCACCAACCCTAGGTATTCACCCCTTCCTTTTATGCACTTTAGCTTAGTTGCATTATAGATACTACATTAGTCCCAAGGGCTTATTGGGTCATTTTTCTTTGTGTCTACATTCTCTTGCAGGTTTACAGGACTCATTGCACGAGGACCAACTCTTCTGGCCGGCCAGGAGGGGCGGAGTTCCAAGTTCCACTTCATTATTCTTGGTGCTCTGGCGGTCATTCATCAGACCGTTTGCAA
This sequence comes from Amorphophallus konjac, assembly GCA_022559845.1. Classification (NCBI taxonomy): domain Eukaryota; kingdom Viridiplantae; phylum Streptophyta; class Magnoliopsida; order Alismatales; family Araceae; genus Amorphophallus; species Amorphophallus konjac. Next base: position 90,543 of record JAHNEJ010001032.1, read on the forward strand.
ATATCTGACGGTCTATCGTAGGACTATTTGCTATCTTCTAGCGGTCGTCTGTTAGGCCATTTTCCACTGCAGTATCTGGGTTTTCTCTCTCCCGTGGCAGGTGGCTTCACTCGGCTCTTTCCAAGGTACATATTACAGTTTTACTGTTTTATTTACTTTGGTAGTGATCACATCATTCTTTACTTTGCGCATTAATCATCTTGCTTGTCTTCCTTTACTTTAGTTGTTACACACCCCGGTGTGTTTGCTTTCATCTCCTTTCCCCACGCCTACGGCGTGTGTTTTTATCTCTCCTTTTACATTTTTGCCATATATTTGATGACATGCCCATATGCTTTGACTTCAGGTTGATTGCTTGAGTTAGTGCACCACTTGCTCATATATTCACATTCACACATACATTCATATTCATCACACTCACACATCTCGCAAAAGAGAGAGAAGGGAAGAAACATCAACACAGTCTCTTTTTCTGAACACCCCGAGCTTTCCTTTGTTGGTGTTAGGCATTCTAAGACTGTGCCACTTATTTCGACACTTCGGGCTGAGAAATTTTTAAGGAAAGGGTGTCAGGCATTCTTGGCCTTGGTCTCTTTGACCGATAGGAAGGAGTTGGAGCTGGAGGACTTCCCTATTGTCCGAGACTTTCCTGATGTATTTTCTACAGACTTTCCAGAACTTCCACCTGAGAGGGAGGTAGTTTTCTCTATCGATTTAGTGCCTTGCGCGTCACCAGTCTATAAGGCTCCGTACCGTATGTCCCCCGCTGAATTGAAGGAATTGAAGGAGCAATTGTTAGAGTTGTTGAAGAAAGGGTTCATTCGTCCAACTAAATCTCCGTGGGGAGCTCCAGTGCTTTTTGTTAAGAAAGAAGGATGGTTCATTGAGACAGTGTATTGATTATCGCCAATTGAATCCACTTACCGTTAAGAACAAGTATCCATTGTCGAGAATCGATGACCTGTTTGATCAGATATCAGGAGCGCAGTATTTTTCCAAGATTGATCTCCGATCAGAGTATCATCAGTTGCGAATCAAGGACGAGGATATCTTTAAGACGGCATTTCGAAGCAAGTATGGGCATTTCGAAGCAAGTATGGGCATTTCAAATTTTTAGTAATGCCTTTTGGTCTAACGAATGCTCTTACAGCTTTTATGTAACTGATGAATAATGTGTTCCGGCCCTACTTAGATCAATGGGTCGTGGTGTTTATCGATGATATTCTCATTTATTCTAAAATCAAGGAAGAGCATGAGGAACACTTGAAGATGGCATTACAGATACTATGAGATCATCAGTTGTATGGCAAATTTAGTAAGTGTGAGTTTTGGTTGCAAGACGTGTCCTTCTTAGGTCATATCATTACTAAAGATGGTATCGCAGTAGATCCCTCTAAAGTAGAGGCAGCAAAGAATTGGGTTAGGCTGATGAATGCAATTGAAGTTAGAAGTTTTCTAGGCCTAGCAGGCTATTATCGGAGATTCATTAAGGATTTCTCCAAGATTGCGATACCTTTAACTAGGTTGACCCGTAAGGAGAATCAATTCAAGTGGTCATAAGATTGTGAGAGGAGTTTCCAGACTCTAAAAGAGTGTTTGACCACTGCCCCATGCTGGCTTTGCCTTATAGAGAAGGAGGTTTTAAGTTTTTACTGATGCCTCGGGTGTTGGCTTAGGCTGTGCGCTGATGCAACATGGTAAGGTAATAGCCTATTCTTCTAGACAGTTGAGGAAGCATGAAGAGAACTACACTGTCCATGATTTAGAGCTTGTTGCAGTGGTATTTTCCTTAAAGATTTGGAGACACTACATGTATGGAGAAACTTTCGTTGTATTTTTCGATCATAAGAGCTTGAAATATTTGTTCTCCCAAAAAGAGCTTAATATGAGGTAGAGAAGATGGCTAGAGTATTTAAAGGATTTTGACTTCTCCATTGAGTATCACCCTGGGAAAGGTAATGTTGTGGCTGATGCTTTGAGCCGGAAGCCGATGGCTAAGTTGTCAAGTCTTATGCTACAAGAGGGAAGATGCTGGAACAGTTAGCAAGGTTAGACCTTAATGTGGATGAGAAGAGGAATCGGGTTGTGATCACCCAAATTCAGCTTCGCCCAGAACTATGGGCTGAGATTAAGACCTTGCAAAATAACGACCCTTTTTTTGTAGAGATCAAAGAAAGCTTGAATAGTCGCCCAGATTTTTCGTTGGCCGATGATGGCAGATTATTGTTCATGGGAAGAACTTGTGTCCCTGGTTTAGCCGAAGTGAAGAACAAGATCCTTGAAGAAGCCCATAGGTCCAAGTATACGATCCACCCTGGAGCTACTAAGATGTACCAGGATTTGAAGAGGACATTTTGGTGGTCGAGCATGAAGAAAGAAGTGGCTAAGTTCGTCAGCAGATGCTTAGTATGTCAACAAGTGAAAGCTGAGCATTTTAGACATGCCGGGAAGTTAAAGCCTCTCGAGATACCACAGTGGAAGTGGGAGAGTATCGACATGGATTTTATCATGGGTTTACCTAGAACTAGTGGCAGTTTTGACACAATTTGGGTGATTATTGATCGATTGACTAAGTCCGCGCATTTCTTGCCCATCAAGTCAAAGTGGACAGTAGGTGTGTTAGCTGCTTTGTACATGAAAGAGGTAGTGAGGTTGCATGGAGTGCCTGTAAAAATTGTGTCTGACAGAGACCCCAAGTTCACATCTCATTTTTGGAAAGGATTGCAGGAATCTTTGAGAACCCGTCTAAATTTTAGTACCACCTTTCATCCTCAGACTGACGGGTAGACAGAGAGAACAAACCAGATTGTAGAAGATATGTTAAGGGCTTGCATGATTGACTTTAGAGGTAGCTGGCATGAACATTTAGCCCTGATAGAGTTTGCTTACAACAACAGTTACCAGTCCAATATTCAGATGGCACCGTTTGAAGCTTTGTATGGAAGAAGCTATAGATCACCTTTGTGCTGGGATGAGGTAGGCGAGGAGCAATGGCTTGGACTAGATCTTATCTCAGAATCAACCAAGAGCATTCAGATTATCAGAGATCGTCGACAAGTTGCACAGTCCAGATAGAAGAGCTATGCTGACAATCGAAGAAGAGATTTGGAGTTCCAAGTTGGTGAGCATGTATTTCTGAAAATCTCACATACGAGAGGAGTCAGAAGATTTGACATCCGTGGCAAGCTGTCACGCCCCGAGGGCAGAAGGAACTCGATATGCATGATGAGTCTATATCAATCATGTCAATCAGAGCATAAGTGTATTCGACACACATAGACAGAGCGCACACAAGTAATGATAACCAAGTCCTTTATTAATCATAAACTTTCAAAGTACTTCTATTACAACTCTTGATGAAAGCACTAGGACTCAATAAAAGAAAAAGAAAGAAAAGACAGGACTAGATAACACTTTGATGGTTGGAATGGCTCTAAGCTCTTCACTCATGTCCATCCCCATCCGAATGAGTCTCATCATCAGAATTACCTGAAAAATATGGGAAAACACTAGGTGAGCGAACGCTTAGTAGGAATTATATCTCAAGTGCTAGCATGCTTTAAGTAAATTACATGTTGCATGGATGCAAGTAAAGCTATGCATGTTCGCATGAAATGACAATAGAGAGAGCTAGTGTATAGCAAGAGATAACTTAGGATGAACTAGCAAGATATCCAAAATTTCATGTAATTATATCAAGATAGGCAAGCATGTACGTTTATCAAGTCATGTCAAGAATTGGCTATCACGTTATCAAGCAAGCAAGTAAATACCCTTTCCAGACCACGCAAGTCATGTCATGTCAAGTCAAGTACAAGTACAAAATTGTGGAATGTCATTTATCTAGAACGACAAGTACTTCGGTGCAATGCCACACCGTGATCAATAATAGCACCCATGGGCACAAGTACTTTCGAGTGCTCCTCCCAGGACCAGATCGGGCCCTATATGCGTAAGTATTGAGTCATGTATTTTCGGCATCCACTATAGTTATAGCCAATATAGAATTCCAAGGGAATGCTCTTGTAGGAATTTTTAAGGTAGATCTTGTGGAATAGAATCACAATGATAGAACTTGTTACGTAGGGACATACTACGATCAAAATGGTACAATCACGATACTCATTGAAAACTGGGTGGAATTGGCTCCCTAGTGGGTGCCGTGATATCAAGAATAAGTGCTCATATACATATGGTTGCTCGTTCTTTGTACATGATAAGGTAGACAGAATTTGTGTCTACATAGAGGAACTAAATCCTTAAGGGATAGCAATGGTATGGTTTCCCATTTCATTAACTCAAGAAATATTCTCACGGTATCCAAATAGCATACCATGAGGGCCGGTATACCATGTTTCTTTAGAGTGACATGGCAATCAAAAAGTGTCATGGGTTTTAGTGGTACAACCTACTCGGCGGCCTTGAGGGAATCCAAGGCTTCACGTAGACTTACGGAGGTCTCTATGATAAAGTCACCAGCCTGAAGGAAGGAATATTCCGCGGAGGGCTCATTTATCACTGAGAAATAGTGGGGTAATCGTGAAACCATCGAGAAACGCGGGACTATATCTACGGACTGAGATATAGTGCCATATCGACCCTCTGTATGGGTCACCGGAAAACACTCGGAAGAAAATAATGAAATAGGTAAATGGCGCCTGAGACATGGCCACTATTTCAATAAATAACTACTTCTTGTTAAGGCATTCAATATTCAGAATTTCCATATATATATATACATAACTATTCTGAAAATTTTCTGCTTAGGGTGAATGGCGCCTGGGCAGCAGACTTCTTTTTAGTATATAACGCCCAGGTCAGGGGTGCTATATTGAAAGAGGGCAGGGTGACAGTCATTGTTTCATTCATGTGAAATTTGAACGTGTACATCAGCACTTTTTAAATAAAAAGAATTTTGTAGGAATGAATATAAGGACAGGTAGAGAAAAATAGCAGAATTCCAGATCTATGCTCATGCATTAGTTTAGACATCAGGATTCACAATTATTTAATTTCCAACATGAGTGTTTATTAATTATCTTAAGGATATAGCGACAGCGTATAGGGTCGCTATAACTATAAAGCACCCAAGACAAGGTCGCTATTTGCTAAAACATTGTAAAATCTTTAGAAATCATGCTATATGGCCTATATGCATGTATATAACTGTGATTTAGCACGTTTGGCTTCATACTTGAGAACACCTACCTCTTAGATATGTTTTGGGATGGCAGAACATGAAGAATCGAAAGAAGATATAAAATAACTACGTCCAAATAGCAGCACTCGAACAACAACGGCAGTGAAGATGATGATATGCAGCAACTGCACGGCGGGGATGGGAGGAAGATAATGAAGCTCATCGCACGTTTAACTGTAACCACTAGGGAAGAAGATAGAGAAAGAAACAGAGCTCTTTCTCGTCACAGGTCGTAGGAACGATAGAAGAAGAATAAGAAGCAGAAGGCTTCTTTCTCCCTATTCGGCGATGCAGCACGTAGGTAGATGATGGGAGGAAGAGAGAGCAGGCACGTTCCTCTTCATGCACAGGAGAGAATTCTCCTTCACGTACTAGCGGCTATAAGTTGACGTAGATGAGCATCAGTAACGGGAGTGCATTGATAGATGCCATGTATTTATAGAGATGGGAATCCTAATGGGGTTTGAGAGTTCGATCGGAATTAATATTTCCCACGTAATAATCATATTGAAACCAAACCTTCCTACGTATCAATCCTTCCAGATCGAGACCGTCTCGAACATCAACCAGTGTCCTACTTAGAATGAACCACGGTCGGCAGTTTCCATATTTCACCCTTAGTGAAATGGCGCCCAAGCAAGGGTCTTCATTTCATAGAATATCCCCCTAACAGGGGGCGCCCTTCACCTTTATACCCTGACACGATACGATTGTTGTTTTATAAGTGCATGAAAAAAGTACCCATTCGGAGAGTCTTTGTTTCTTGAATTGGCGCCTTGGGTAGGGGCGCCCTCTCCTTGGCCCATTTGGGTTTAGGTATAAGGCCCATTTGTGTATTGTGGTGTTTGTGTAAGTAAGGGTTGGGTCTTGAACATTTGCTTGTTTTAATCTATTTAGGATTTCTATTCCTTCAATTTACCAAGGTTGCTACACCCTCCCCCACTTAAAAAGAATTTGGTCCCCAAATTCAATCATGTTTTAGACGTGGAGGGTGCAGAGTACATACCCTTTAGAATAAGTCTGGGAATCACTTCTTCACGGATTCCTCGGTCTCCCACGTAGCTTCTTGTTTCGAGTATTTGTTCCATTGAACTTTGATCATGGGAATTGTCTTGTTCCTTAGTGTACGAACCTCGCGATCAAGGATCTTTAATGGCTTTTGTTCATACATGAGATCCTTTTGTATTGCCAGGTCACCATGATCTATGATGTGGAATGGATCGTGCACATACTTCTTTAACATAGATATGTGGAACACATTGTGAACTTCAGACAACTGAGGAGGCAAGGCGATGCGGTAGGCAACCTCACCAACTCTTTCCAATACTTCAAAAGGACCGATATATCTTGGTGTAAGCTTGCCCTTAACACCAAATGTTCTAATTCCTCGCCCTGGAGAAATTTTAAGGAAGACGTGGTCTCCTACTTGGAACTCGAGATCTCTCCTTCTTATGTCGACATAAGTCTTTTGTCTAGACTGAGCCATTTGAAGTCTTTCTCTAATTAGCTGGATCTTTTCTGTGGTGTCTCTCACCATGCCTGGGCCTAGTAGTTGTTTCTCGCCAACTTCATCCCAACATAAGGGTGATCGGCAACTTCTTCCGTATAATGCTTCGAAAGGTGCCATCTGAATGCTTGCCTGACAACTGTTGTTGTATGCAAACTCGACCAAAGGCAAGTGATCATGCTAGTTTCCACCAAAATCAATGATACAAGCTCTAAGCATGTCTTCTACCACTTGATTCGTTCTTTCGATCTGACCATCCGTCTGAGGATGAAAGGCTGTACTAAAATTGAGTCTTATCCCAAACGAATGTTGTAGACCCTTCCAAAAGTGAGAAGTAAAGCACGGATCTTGATCAGACACGATTGAAATAGGAACTCCATATAGTCTGACTATTTTCTTGATATATAAGGCAGCAAGGACATCAATTGACCATCAGCTCTTGATTGGAAGAAAGTGAGCTGACTTGGTCAATCGATCAATGATGACCCATATTCCATCATGACCTCCCTTAGATTTAGACAGACCCATTATAAAGTCCATATCGATATCCTCCCACTTCCATTTGGGAAAATCTAGAGAATGTAGCTTACTAGCAGGCTTTTGGTGTTCCGCCTTGACTTGTTGGCATGTGAGACAACGAGACACAAAGTCTGCTACATCTCTTTTCATGTTGTTCCACCAGAAGGTTTGTTTCAAGTCTTGGTACATCTTGGTAGATCCGGATGAATGGTGTACCTTGACCTATGAGCTTCTTCTAATATCTTCTTCTTTAGTTCTGGACAATCTGGTACACAAGTTCTTTCTCGGAAGAATAACCTTCCATCTGATGTTACCTTGAAGTCTGGTCGTTCTTCTAGCTTATCCTTGATTTCTACTAACACCAAGTCACTGTCTTGAAGTTTTTTTTATCTTAGAGAGTAGATCCAATTGTATCCTCATGTGTGATAGAGTAGTACACTGTTTCTCCTGGTCCATACTTATATTAAGTTTAGAGAATTGCTCTAGCAATTTCCACTCCTAAATCATACAATTGGCTAAGAGGGCTCTTGGCTTTCGACTGTGGGCATCAGCTACAGGATTACCCTTTTCAGGATGATATTGTATTGTAAAGTTGAAGTCCTTGAGATATTCTAGCAAACGTCTTTGTCTCATATTTAATTCCTTCTGCGAGAAGAGATACTTAAGACTCTTATGATCGGAGTACATGATGAATTGTTCTCCATAGAGGTAATGTCTCCAGATCTTTAAGGCAAACACTACCGCGGCCAACTCTAAGTCATGAATCGGGTAGTTCTCTTCATGCTTCTTTAATTGTCGGGAAGAGTAAGCTATGACTCTTCCTTGTTGCATTAATACACATCCGAGGCCAATGCCAGATGCATCGGTGTACAACTCGAATTTCTCTCCTTCAATTGGTAAAGCCAGAACCGGGGCAGTAGTCAAGTGATCCTTTAGAGCTTGAAAGCACTTCTTGCATTCTTCGTCCCATTTATAAGGATTCTCCTTACTGGTCAGCCTAGTAAGAGGAGTGGCGATCTTGGAGAAGTAATTGATGAATCACCGATAATAGCCTGCAAGACAAGAGAAACTACGGATCTCGCTGGCATTGGTTGGCCTTTCCCAATTCTTCAAAGCTTCTACTAATATCCAATCCTTGGAGATTACATGTCCTAAGAAGGACACTTCCTCGAGCCAGAATTCACATTTACTGATGTAATGCTCTGGATTCTTATTGGGTCTCTCGGATCCTTTTCGGAGAGTTTCGGATCACTTTTGTGGGTCCTGAGTTGAGTTTTACGATCCACGTGAGTTTTTCTCTCGTACTAGTTACGGAACCCTGTGGTGAGTTTATTTCTCAGTTCATCGACTCGAGAATGCTACAGTTGCGATGTACTCTTTGAGAGGATCGTTTTGACTATTTTTGCGTATTTTTCTGAATTAGCAGATTTTTGGGCTAAAAATCGAATTTTTCAGAAATTAGGAAAATTCCTAATTTCTTTTCTATTTATTCTTCTTTCACCTCTCTCCTCCCTCATTTCTCAATGCTCTTTCTCTCTCTCATTCTCTCTCCTCTCTGGTCTCTCGGCGCGGGGTGCACACCGTTGCTGAGCTGGCCGAGGTGACGACGCGATGGAGTGATCGGGACGCATGATGGGGCGACAGATTGAGCGTGGCGAGGCGCGATCCCTCGGTGGATTCTGAGATCGGCACGGTTCGTGTTTTGGCATTTTCAGTGTGGATTAGTCACTTCGGCGCACGATTTCTTTTGTGGAGGTAGGGAAATGGATCACCTACTTCTCTGTTACATTCCCTCGAAGTTTCATGCCGAACGGTGAGCATATGGGTGGGTTTTATCTTGTTTGGGTAATAAAATCATGCTTTTAAGGTGTTCGTAGGGTTCACCAGAAAATGGCGAGAGTTTTTAGATCAGTTGGTATCAATCGAACCCCTGGAATGTCAGCGTTCCAGATCCGCTGATTTTTTGTCGTTTGGTGGTCAATTGGGGCCGGTACGAGCCCGGGAACCCCGGTGAGTCATTTAGGGTCAATTCGGTGGAATTGCCCGTTTCAAGTTGTTTGTGCGTTGTTTTGACCCCTTCCAGAGTGTGGAAGGTCGGTATTATCATTGTGGTTGTTTTCCCCTTCGATCAGAATCGAACGGGGCGTGGAATCTGGCGTTAGGGCTCGGTTCTGCCAGTTTTCCGCCGTGACCGGGCCGGTCGACCCGCAGTCGTTCGCGGACCATGTTGGGTCCGGGCGTCAGTCCGGTCGACCGACCACCCTGGGCCGGTCGACCGACCACCCTGGGCCGGTCGACCGACCCTGTCAGGTTGACCGACCCCATGGGTCCAGTCGACCGGAATTTCATGTTTTTGTTCGTTTCGAGTCCTAGTCGGTCTAGTTGAGACCCAATGACCGACCTATGACCTCGTGAGTGTCCCGGACACCCTGTGAGTTTCATGTCCGTGTTTCCGGGGTGTCGGGAGGTGCCATGTTACTTCGATTAGCGTGTCCATAGGTGTGGGTATCTCGGGCTTTGTGTTATGCTCGATCGAGTCACCATGTATCGGTGTGAGGGCGGTGGGGTTTCCCCGCATGTGAGTGGCCTCCCTTGAGTTCCCGTCTGGAGGGGATGGTCTCGGTGGTTTGTGGTCTGCCTTGGTATTCACGTTACCATGGTTTTAGACCTAGTTAGGATTTTAAGTCAGTTGACCTTTATGTGTTTCTTCGCTGTAGCGCGCCTTTCTTAGGCCGCTACAAGTCATTTTGACTTAGGTCAATATTTTAGGGTGGTTAGTGTGGCGATTGTCTCTTGGACCACCTAGTCCGTGTGGCGGATCTATAGTAGACCACTTTGGTGGTTTGTCTGAATAGGTCGGTTCCGAGTTGACTGGGTTTAGCGGCCTAATCATTGACCGCTACAGTCACCTAGTGGCCTATTCTATGACCGCCAGTTTCTATTCCTTCATTTAATTCCTGCGTGTGATTTTTCGATGTGTTGGTTTCTTGGTGCCTCGGCTTGACCTCGTGGTCTGCCTATTGTCCCGTGGACGTCTTTTGATGTCTTATGTGGGCTATAACCACATTATCAGATAGCCAGGCGCACCCTGCTATTGGGTAGGTTTCTATATCGTTTCAGAGTTATTATTTAGGTTTTGGTCAACCCGGTGATACCCAATGGTTGACAAGTAACCTTATGTGTGTCTCGACTATTCTGGATGGCTCAAGACAGCAGTTCTGGATGCCTTGAGGTACTATCCTACATCAGTTTGCGTGTCCAGGTGCTTTGAGGGTCTTGATGATCCCTCAGGTCTCAGTGTGTCGTTTTATACGGATGTGTCATTTCTTTGACTTAGGATTAGACCGATTGGCGGCTTGTTCCGCTTTGTACGATGATCTTCACTCCCAGTCGTGAGACTCAAGGATCGTTTCATTAGTAGGTCTAGTTGCCCTGTCCTGAGTCATTCAACAGTGGTGTGCTACCTTGGTGCTTCGTAGTACATGCGACAGTGCTTCCTTGCCTGTCTATACTTCAGCACTCGTGCTTTGGAGTCTGTGTCTAGTGAGCCTCCACTAGTCGTAGCCTGGCGACGCGTTATGACGTGTGGACTCACCCGGGAGTGGTGGCGTGGCAGTTCTCGATATAAGGTTTGTAAGCTAGTTTTCGTTGGCCCCTGCTCAACAGTAGCGTCCTGCTGGGGGGAAAACTAGCTAGAGGCCTGGCTCTAGGCAAGAGTCGGTGTGTGCATACGTGGTCAGGGGCTTGGACTGATGCCGATGGGCGTTACCCTGTCTAGTCACTCATTACCATAGTCCTGTTCTGGTACTGAGCGTGTCTTAGTCTCTGTCGTGCTTCAGGCGGCATCCCAAGACGAGACACTTGTAGGCACAGCATAAGATGTCAGTGGACGCAGTTGGCTGTTCTTGTAGTGAGGAGGTGCTTCCGTCACGTGACACGTGACCCTCGTGTTTCTCCCACGTCATGACCTTTCCGGGTTAGCCCTCTCGTGGTCTTGCCCGAGGTCAGTGTTGTGTCATGTGCACGACGTTCTAGTCGTATGCGTGTGTGGTTGTGTCTAGAAGAGCGTGCACGGTAATCGGGTCGTATATGCTTCAGGGCATCTGTGTCTGTCTAGGCCTTTTCTAGGCATTTTGCCTATTTTTGTGGGCCCGACAGATCGGCAACTCCTGACTTTTTCAGATCATGGTTCACCTTCCTATTGCTGCCCGGAGTAGTTCAGGGAGCCGAGACTAGTTCGGCAGCCGCGCTTGTTCGGTACGACTTTTCCCTTTTGTCACGCCCCGAACCGATAGCAGTGGAACGTGTCGTTTGCTCGGAACGTGACAGTTAAACAGTCGTGAATGATCAAGAGCAATCGCATAAGACTAAAATAATTTTGAACAACAATAGAAATTTTATTTCTAATAAAAATCTCTTACAAGAACTTGTTTTTCCAACTTAAAGACTCCAACACAATGGAAAGAAAGGAAACGACACACTACCAGACTTAGACAAGATAACTGATTAAGAGACGATAGGCTAACTTAGCTAGACAATACTATCTAGACTCAAGAAAGATAAAAGACTCGGGTTCACTAATTTCCGAAGCTCGCTTGCACACTTGTCCCGCCCATGTGAGTCTCGGTCTGGCTAGCCACCTGATTACCTGAAAAATGTTGGAATAAAACAGAGTGAGCGAACGCTCAGTAGGAAATTATATCTCAAGAACTAGCAATGGGTTTAAGTAATTACAATTTTTTTCACATGTAAATGCAATATGGCTATGCATGTAGAAATAACTGAGCAAGTGAAATAAAACGAATCAATAGAATAACAAGTCGTGCAAACATCCAAGCGAGTCTTAAACAAGAGATATTCATGAGAGACTTTATAGATTATTGGCTATTTCACGCAAGTACTTTGCCCGTGTCGGGCCACGCTAGTAAAGTCACACAAGTCGAGTCACGCACGCAAGAAAGAGAGAGTGTGGAATGCCAAAGATCAAGAGAGAAAGTACTTCGGTGCAATGCTAGACACCGTGATCATTACAACTCCCATGGGCACTAGTACTTTTGGGTGCTCCTCCCAGGACCAGATCGAGCCCTTATATGCACAGCATTCAAGATAGATATAGACATCCACGATAGTTTATAGCCAATAAGGAGTTTCAAGAACAAGCTTTAATAGGATGATAAGATAAGATTTTTATGGAATTCAAGGGCAAGGCCCTTGAGTAAGGACATACTGGCGATAAAATCCACGCAAAGCACAAAAACCATGACATGTCGATAAACTGGGTGGAGTTGGTTCCCTAACTTGGGTACCATGACAATTAAGTGTCCATACATAGATGGTCACTCTTTTATATAGAATTGAGGTCCACAAGAACAGCATATTAATGGCATGATGTCCTCATCCCATTAAGAATATTCTCATGATATCCACTTAGCATAATGTCACGCCCCGAGCCGATAGCAGCGGAATGTGTCGTTTGCTCGGAACGTGGTAGTTAAACGGTCGTGAATGATCAAGAGCAATCGCATAAGACCAAGATAATTTTGAACAACAATAGAAATTTTATATTTCTATTATAAATCTCTTACAAGAACTTGTTTTCCAACTTGGAGACTTCAACATAATGGAAAAGAAGATAACGACATACTAACATACTTAGACAAGATGACTGAATAAGAGACGCCAAGCTGACTTAGCTAGACAACATTATCTAGACTCAAGAAAGATAAAAGACTCGGTTCACTAGTTTCCGAAGCTCGCTTGCACACTTGTCCCGCCCGTGTGGGTCTCGGTCTTGCTAGCTACCTGCTTACCTGAAAATGTTGGAATAAAACGGAGTGAGCGAACGCTCAGTAGGAAATTATATCTCAAGAACTAGCAATGGGTTTAAGTAATTACAATTTCCCCCATGTAAATGCAATAAGGCTATGCATGTAGAAATAACTGAACGAGTAACTAATCAAGAGAATAACACATCGGGCAAAACCTTCAAGCGAATATTAAACAAGAAACTTTCATGAGAGACTTTATAGATTATTGGCTATTTCACGCAAGTACATTGCCCGTGTCGGGCCACGCTAGTAAAGTCACTCAAGTCAAGTCACGCACGCAAGAAAAGAGAGATCGTGGAATGCCAAAGATCAAGATAAAGAGTACTCCGGTGCAATGCTAGACACCATTATCATTAAAACTCCCATGGGCACTAGTACTTTCGGGCGCTCCTCCCAGGACCAGATCGGGCCCTATATGCACAGCATTCACGATAGATCTAGACATCCACGATAGTTTATAGCCAATAAGGAGTTCCAAGAACAAGCTTTGATTAGGATGATAAGATAAGATTTTCATGGAATTCAAGGGCAAGACCCTTGAGTAAGGACATACTGGCGATAAAATCCACGCAAAGCATATAAATCATGACATGTCGATAAACTGGGTGGAATTGGTTCCCTAACCGGGTACCATGACAAATAAGTGCCCATATGTAGATGGTCACTCCTTTATATAGAATTGTGATCTACGAGAACAGCATGTTAATAACATGAGGTCCTCAAGAATCATCATAACAAAATTGATATAGAATTGGGGTCTACAATAACATCTCATTGATGGCATGTTTTCCCCCATTCCTTAAGATAATTCTCATATCATACATATAGTATAACATGAGGGCCGATATACCATGTTTCATTAGAGTGACATGGTAAAGATTGTGTAATGGGTTTTTAGGGTACAACCAGCTCAGTCGACCTTGAGGGAATCCAAGGTACGAGGAGTCTTACGGAGGTCTCTATGACTAACTCGCTAGTCCAAAGGAACGGAATGTCCAATGGAGAGCTTGTATGTCAATGAGAATTGAGTGTGATCGATGAAACATCGTGAAAACGTGGGACTATACTCACGGAGTGGAGATATAGTGCCGATATATTATATAACATATAAAACCATCGGTTAGCAGTAGCAATAAAAATATCAGTTTTCAGGAAAATAACGACTTAAGATAAGTCTTCTCTTAAGTAAATAACGCCTCAGATAAGGGCGTTATATAGGTATTTTCTATTTCCAGAAATTTCATATTTCAGTATTTTATGTAAAACACGCCTCCTTCAGGGGCGTTTTATTTAAATTTGACGACATACACTATGGTCGTCCATTCTTTTAATTCCATCTTTGCAGGAAACCTATTTTCTGTATTTTTCAAAAACGCGCCCTGTCAAGGGGCGTTATTTATATACTCACGCCCTAGTTCAGGGCGTTAGTTCACAAGTCACGACCCAACTCAGGTCGTTAATTCTTCAAGGGTCATGAACATTAGCGAAAATATATGTGTCAAGCAATTTTCAGGGATGGAATTTCATGGACAGGACAGGAACAATTATCAAATTTTCATGGATGGACAGGCAAACTAACAGGTAGAGACATGCTTTATTATAGAATCAGGATTTCATAGAAACCATATTTTAATGTGGGTATTTAATAATTTCACGAAATTAACGCCTAAGTACATGGCGTCTATTATGAAATTGACGACCTCTGTGGTGGTCGTTTCTTTTTAAAGTAGCGCCCTAGTCCAGGGCGTTTCTTTTAAAATTTACAGAAAAATCATTTTAGAATCACAAGAAAACTTATCTAACATGCATGTCATGTTGGTATATTTATTAACTATTGCTTTGGGCTACGTTGCTTGAGAAAACCTACCTGAAGACTTGAAGATTGATATGAAAGGGGGACATTGTTGCTTCACAGCAACAATAACCACAGTAGGAGGAAGAGAAGGCTTTGGTGAAGAACCTTTGTTCTTCGGTTCTGTAACTCCTTTGTTCTTCACGTACGCTGCCTTCTTAACCCATAACAGAAGAAGATGAAGAACTGTTAGTTCTTCACGTAACAGACGTAGAGAAATAAATCAGAGGAACTATTCCTCTCTCACGTACCTTGCAGATTCCGAACGCCAAATAGCGTTGAAGGGTTCGAGCAGTAGATTATTTATAGGGATTTAGGGAATCCTAACAATAGTTAGTGTTTGATTGGAAGTAATATATCCCTAATAGAGTCCTTGCCCTATTAAATACTTACTAGATTAACATAATCCTTCCCTGGATAAGCACCTGGGTCGAACGGTACACGAATGGAATTAACGACTTTGGTCAGGTCGTCGATTCTTGAATTGACGACCTGCTTCAGGTCGTTTCTTAATAAGCGCCTTGTGTAAGGGCGTTCTTTTCTTTAAAACACGCCCAAGATTGGGGCGTTTCTTGGCCTTACCCTTTTTTGACGTTGGAATTTGACGCCGTGTAGTGAGGGCGTCACTTCTTGAATAACGCCTTTGATAGAGGCGTTTATTATTAAATTAACGCCTTAATGAGAGACGTTATTTGCATCTTGGGTTTTATTCCTCCATTTAACCCTCTTCTTATTATCTGTATTATATATATATTTTAATTCATTTCAAATATTCATTTATCAGGGTTGCTACACATAACATGAGGGCCGGTATTACCATGTTGCTATATAGTGACATGGCAAAAATAGTGTAATAGGTTTTTATGGTACAACCAGCTCAATCGGCCTTGAGGGAATCCAAGGCTCGAGGAGTCTTACGGAGGTCTCTATGACTAACTTGCTAGTCCAAAGGAACGGAATGTCCAATGGAGAGCTTGTATGTTACTGAGAGTTAGCGGGTAAACGATAAAACATCACGAAACATGGGACTATATTCACGGAGTGGAAATATAGTGCCGATATTATACTTACATATATACATATATATATACATATATATATATACATATATATATATATATATATATATATATATATATATATATATATATATATCAAACCCTCGGTTAACAGGAACAAGGAAAACAGTAATACAGGAAAATAGCGACTTAGGTAAAGTCATTACTCATAAAATTAACGCCTTATACAGGGGCGTTTATTAACAATTTAACGACTATAATAGCAGGCGTCCATTATATTTATAACATTTTTGCATAATTGCCAATTTTCTGGAATTTCCATGAAACGCGCCTTACAGAGGGGCGTTAGTTTTTAATTCGCGCCCTGGTGCAAGGCGTTAGTTCTGTAAGACACAACCTTCATCAGGTCGTTAATTCAACATGTTCCAGGATTAGTACATGGTCAGGACAAGAAAATAACAAGATTTCTAGATATATGATCATGCATTAAATTTCATTACAGGTTACATAGATAATTAATTTTAAAGATGAGTATTTATTAATTTGCCTAAAATTGGCGCCTCTTGGGACGGGCGTCTGTTCTTGAATTAGCGCCTTAACCTGGGTCGCTACTTACAAAATTTCACAGAAAACCTTGAAAGCGCAGTGAAACTATATGCATGGTTTAACAAATAATATTGTTATCATTATTATGCTAGTTTGGGCTACAGTTCTTGAGAAAGCCTACCTTGATGACGATCGAGATGAAGGTACTGTAGAGAATATGATACTCTGTTTGAAACAGAGTCTCTTGAGAACTAGGTAACTGCTATCCTCTAGCAGTGAGGGTGGTAGTAGACGAGAAGTAACTTCTTCTCTGTTTCGAATGTAGAGAAATAACACAGCTCTCCCTCCCTATTCTTTAAACTGAAGAAGATGGAAGACGATGATGAACCTTACGTTCTTCAGCAAGACGTTGCAGACAACCTGCATAAGGAGGATGAAGAACTATCAACGTTCTTCATGTTCAAAACAGATTTGAAAAAGAATTAAGAAGGAAATCCTCACCACCAAGAGAAAAGAACCTCCTTCTGTAACTCACGCTCGGAACAGCATCAGCAAGAGAAAAACCTTAGGGTTGGCTCGATGGAAGAGTATTTATAGGGTTTTTTTTTTCAGAACCCAATAGAGTTAGAATTCGACTGGAAACATAAGTTTCCATGATAGAGTCCTTACTATAATCAATCGAACTCGTAGCAATCTAGAAACTTACCCTGGATAGTGTCCCAGGTCGAACGGAACTCAAATGTAATTAACGCCTTAGTCTAGGTCGTTAATTTTTAATTGACGCCTTGCATTTCATCGTTTTTAAAGAAATAACGCCCTTCTGTCGGGCGCTATTCACGATTTCACGTTAAGTTGTGCTAGTCACAATATTTGAGGATTTTTATCTTTTTTATTTAATTAGTTTTAGTTATGAACTTTTATGGGTAATAGTTTTCCATTTTTCTTGATTTTTCCATGTAATTAGTTTTTAAAAATTCCTTTAAATAAAAAAGTGGCACTATTCACTCACACTATTCATTCCTAAAGAATTGACGACGTGCCATACGTCGTTTCTTTCTAAAATGACGCCCAAATGGTTGGGCGCTATTCACTTTGGGCTCTTTATTTCTGGATTTTTATCTTTTTTCTAGATGTGATCTAGATGGGAAATTCTAGGGGTAATAGTTTTCTCTTTTTCTCTATTTTTCCATATAATTATTTTTCAAAAATTCTTAAATGGAAAAATCGACACTATTCATTTTAGAATAAAATAACGACTTATATCAAGTCATTTCTTTTTGAATTCACGACATTGTCATAGGCGTTTCTTATATTTTGGCATTTCTTCATGCCCCTGGAAGAAGCAAAATTGTGTTTATACTCTAGAAATCTCTATCCTCTTATGCTATTTATACTAATTAACGACTTAGTTGAAGGCACTTCTTACGAAATTGACGTCCGTGTATATAGGCGTCCATTCATTTTTAGCTTTTCAATTCGACCTCCAAAAGATCAATATCGTGTATATACCCCTATTCTTTTATAATATCCTTAACTATATACTTTATTTGACCTTTACTCATTTAGAATTAACGACTTATATTAAGTCATTTTTCATATTATATACGCCTATACTAAGAGGCGTCATTTAAGTTTTGGTCATTTCTCATTGCCCTTGAGAAGACCGAAATAGTATATATGTCCATTCTTTTATCCTTTATATATCTTTGATGCATTTAAATCTTATATATATATATCATTTCCCTTCTAATAAGGTTATGATACAGT
>JAHNEJ010002569.1:0-66549 GCA_022559845.1 Amorphophallus konjac
GCCCGTAAACACCAAAAATAGTGGGAGGATGGAGGAAATATCACCTAAATATGAACATGCACCCACCCAACTAACAAAAGAGCATGAAAACAAGCGTGATGGGCATTGGTATCCCACCGTGATCGCCAAAAAACTGTTGATTTATTTTTTAATTAGATTCCTATCCCACCCCCTTTAAATACATACATGCATAAACATGTGAATCAAAGACAAGGGGGATGAAAGGATAGAAATACTAACCGTGATCGCCACCAAGGATTAACAACGCCGCAAGGATGAAGAAAGGAGAGGAACAGTGCCGTGTACCTTGGAAAGAAAACTTGATCGCGCTTGAAACGGGGTGCGGGGAATTTGTGGATTCAAACCTCCTCTCCTTCCAGCCGGCTAGATGAAGAGGGCCTCACGTTATATTCATGCTCTCCTGTAAAACAAAGATGAAACACAAAGGTAAAAACCGATTAGAACATGAAGTGTAGAAATCTGCCCAAAGTGATAAAATAGCATGAATAAAAGGGGGAGAACGCACCGGGGGGAGGTTTTTAACCCCTGTGGAAGGGTGGAAAAGATAGGTGGGTGTGTTGTGCATGCGTGAGATTTGAAATCACGAGATTTGATTGAGAGAATAGAGAGAAAACGATGATGCAAAACGGAAAAAAACGCATGTGTAGCAGAAAGTGCAGAAAACTGTGATGATTTGTGATTTTGAGGAGAGGACAACTAAGAGTGTAGACCATGAAATCAAGCCCAGAAGGATGGAATTGAAAGCTAATACTTCCCTCTCCAAGATGGGGTTGAAGTTCTGAGTTGGTAGTGCAGCATGGCTTCGCCCCACGTCCGGAAAGAGCCCCCCGTCGCGACTGCGAACTGGGTAGTTTTTTTAGAGTTTTGCAAGAAAGCCTCATCTTCTTATCACGATTCCCGGAGATGGAGTCCAAGATAAATTGAGTTCTCTAGATCAAACTCGAGATAATACTAAGGACAAGAGATAGGAACAAACGGGGATCAATTCGGAGGAGGATTCTAGAAGATATGGCTCTTGGAAGGTAGCCCCGGAGCCTTATCTGCAGAGTTTTAGTTGAACTAGGATACTTAAATCCTGATCTTGTGACCCAGATCCCGAGAGATATTGTCAATGAAAATTTGATTCCTATGAACCAAATTCAAGAGAATATAAAGGGCTAGAAGTAGGAAAAAACGGGGATCAATTTGGATAAGCATTAAAGAAGTTATGGACTCTTCAAGAGGGCCGCGACGCACAGAAACGGAGCAGAGTCCAACATGAATTGGACTCTCAGGTGTGTGTAACGGTCTATCTTAGGACCGTCAGAGTTATGTAATGGAATAGGGTAGGTCCGTCACACTCTGGGGGTTGAACGGGGCGATTTCGGGCAAGTTCCTGTGTAACGCACCTATACTAGGCCGTCACATGGACTCTAACGGTCTAGGGTAGGACCGCCACATTCTGGGTGTTGAACAGGGTGTTTCGGGTAAGTTTCGGTGTGACGGTCTATCGTAGGACCGTCACACTGATGTAACGCACCTATGTAGAGCCGTCACATTGATGGAGGAAAAAAAAATGAGCAGACTGCGCACGACTTTAGAAATTGAAGCGTATCTCTCAAACGTGGCAGAACTAGCGAAAGTAGTAGAAGAAGAAATTGTAGATAACTGAGAGAGGAAACAGTTTCATGAAGAAAGCAAGTTGAGAAAATGATCAAAAGAGGGAGAAAATGGGGCTGGAAGAGAGAGGAAAATTCTGGGACATAGGTGAACAACACAGCACGCCGGAAAAATGCGAATAGCTCACAATCGGGGTAGAACTGGCCAACGGCGTAGAAGAATAAGTTTTAGATCTTTGAAAGTGGAACAACTTTAGTGAAGATAACTTTTTGAATATAGGACAGGAAGAGGGTGAAAAAGGACCACTTTCAGGACTACGCAGTGAGAGAGAGCCGATTACTTGAGGGAAGCCGACCTAAATGGGCCGTAAGTCGACTTAGAAGCCAGAATTTGATAAGATAAGCTCCAGGGCTCTAAGAAATCATGATCTCCAAGACTCAAAGGATAGGGAATGGTAAAAATGGGCTCAAAATCTATCCAAGGAAGCTCCAAAACAATGGCTAATTCGGGACATCAAAAATGATGAAGAAGAGAAATGACTCAACTTGCGGGCTAAAACGGGTGTCAACAATCTTGTCTTATGGTTATGCTCTGATTGACTCGACTGTCTAACTACCACATTCCGAGCAAACGAACACGTTCCGCTGCTATCGGTTTGGGGCATGACAGTAAAAGCCATCCTTTTTGCTGTGCAACCGTTTGCTTCCATTGACGGGCTGTTTTACTTGAATTTTCAGCCACCTATTGTATCATATGCTAGAATCTTTTATCTCCGTCATGTAGTGTTTTCCATAGTCAACATTCATTGCATTCTTATTGCATGACTGCATGTTCTGAAAGCCCTTTTGACATACTATTCTTGACATTATAAACCCTATTGCTATGATCTTCATTGCATTTTTACGACACGACTGCATATTCTGAAATTCCTTTTAGCATATCTTTTGTTACCATTCTGAACTCTTTGTGCTATAAGACCAATTATGGACCATAGAGACACTGCTGCCATAGAAGGGCTCGGAGCCAAACCGTAGAAATGCCCCTGTGGGGAGGCTCAATATATTTATGACCCCGAGGGCACGGGGGTGAAATCCTGGTGGTGGACAAGTTCCACTGGTTAAGGTGGGGAAGATTTTCCTCTGCTTTTAGGCAGTTAATCAAGACCTCATCGCCATTGCCTAGGTGATTTGGTATTCGTATATGACCTTCTAGTGGTGGTTTGGGCAATGTATCGCGGTCTTCTGTTCAGCTCATAACATCCGATAAATTTTGATCAGATTATGCCATTTGACTATGTTATATGTTATTTGGCATTTGTATTCGTTCTGTTAGATCTGAGCTGTCCTCTGAACCTATCATGGAAGATCTGAATCTTGTTCCTTTACGCATACATATTCCATTTAAGTTCTGAATAATGTTTTCAATTATGACTTATGTTTCCTTCAGACTGCACATAGATACATGTTGCCTCCTTGAAACTACTGGTTTCACTAAGACTTGGCATATAGATCATGTTCAGAATTTTTGCTATGCATTTTCACTACATGACTGGGTATCGCCTAGTGCACTGTTACATACCCTATCCATAGTTGTATACCAATCGGCGTTGCCCTCGTGATGTGTTTTCAGTGTTTTGAAACATGTATTTTATCTCTGAAACCATGTGTTCATTTTCTGCAATTTGGTAAGCCTTAGGGATTTGTACCGGTTCAAAGATGGTCAAGTATGTTATGCTTGTGTAAGAGGTACGTTTGAGTTTCTGAATGTTGCTAAGTCTATTCGTAGACTTACACTTGATAACTTTTCAGGCGAGTCTGCGGGTGAGGATGAGGACTTTGAGCCAAGTGAGTCCGAGCCGGAGGCCCGTGCGTGACCGTTGTTAGCTTTCTTTTCTGTCATTTGAGGAAGCCTGAGAAAGACTATAAGAGGCTTGAATTTATGAACTCTGGTTGCTTATTGTAACAACAAGTTGGAACTTAATTCCTGTTGGACTATTGTGATGTTGGTATTTGGTATTTAGATGATGTATTAAACTTCTTTCCGCTGCAAAGTTTGCTCTTTACTCATGTAAACCTCATCCCGTCTCCATTCTGTTGGGTGGTTCCCACTGTGGCGTTGCCTCCTATATTCGATGAGAGTGATATACTGGACCGAGTATAGGGTGGGGCGCTACAGCAAGTTTTATCTCAAGCCACAGAAATCTAAAGGAACAAGAACCAACCAAGGTTGAAAGAAACTCAAGGTACAAAGGCACAGGC
Source organism: Amorphophallus konjac (assembly GCA_022559845.1). Lineage (NCBI taxonomy): Eukaryota > Viridiplantae > Streptophyta > Magnoliopsida > Alismatales > Araceae > Amorphophallus > Amorphophallus konjac. The sequence goes on from JAHNEJ010002569.1 coordinate 3,879, forward strand.
ATGCACAGAAACCAAGAAAAGGTTAGTAAAAGAAAGGAAAATCAATTGTAGCAGAATTCTATTAAGACCTACAAGGTCAAGAAGGCTACGTTGACCCTCCGTCACAGTGGCATCGACCTCACTCAAGTTCAAATGAAAAAAAGCTCATACGGGAAGTTTCTTCAGGACAGGTCGACCTTACCTCATCAGTAGGTCGACCTCAGTCATCTTCCAGAACCGTTGTACGGGCAGTTTCTTCAAGACAGGTCAAACTTACCTCATCAGCAGGTCGACCTTAGGTGTCTTCTAGAACCCGTTATACGGGCAGTTTCTTCAGGAGAGGTCAACCTTACCTCATCAGTAGGTCCACCTCAGGCGTCTCCCAGAAACCGTTGTAAACACCGTTCTCCAAGGCTGCATCGACCTCACCTTTACAGGATGTCGACCTCATGCTATTCCCGGGAGCTCTTCTGCCTATTTCTGTCAAACACGCCAGTTCTTCTAGTAGCCAAAATAGCAACCGCAAACCTCAAAAAATATAATTTTTGAGGTCTGGAAAAGGCTCCTTGGTCAGTGGACTGTCCTCTTCATCATGAGGCTATAGTACAACCTTTTTGGGAGAAACCTTTTGGGAGCTACCAGATTAAGGAAAGGTCAGTTCTTCCTGTACTATACTTTTTACAATCAACCAATGGGATTTCAGTCCAAGGAAGGTACCAAGGACAAGAGGACTGTACCCCTCTATCCTGGGCCAATGAGAAAGAAGATCTAGCAGATCTCCAAGTCCAAGTAGCATCATTTCCTTTCCTACAATTCAAATGGAGGATCTTGGAGGGATATTTTTGTGCCCTTGCTGGAGCAATCAGATTACAGAAATAAGAATTGTTGAAAAGAAGAAATATCCTATTTACTTCTGGGCCAATCAGATTCATGTCTGGTTATTTTCCTTGTTATCCTGCTATCAGATATTAGGGACCAATCAAAAAGGAGGTCAGTGGTCAAACAAATCTTTTGTATTCCAGCCAATTGTAATGAAAAAACTTGGAGGGAAATTCCACTACCCAGCTCTCTATATATACATGAAGCTTCTGCATCAAGAAGCTGCTACTGCCTTGAAGAGAAAAGCCCACATCTCCCTTGAGCCTTCAACAGAAAATCTGTGAGAAAAAAAAGAAAGGAGTGTGGAGAGCAGCCCAACCCTGGTTCGATCCAAACCAGTGCTGAAAAAGGGAGAAGAAGTTGAAAGGAGTGCATCCCCTCCTTGCAGCCGGTCTGAGCCTGATAGAGCTTCAAGACTTCGATCTGAAGCCACCGTAGCCTTGTCCTTGTGATTGAGTTTCTATTTTCATTTGTATCTTCTCAATCTGTAAACCGTGTTTGTTTTGGGGAGTTGTCCCTGGGTTTTTTCTACACTTGCAGCTTGTTTTTTTCTTTGTTGTGTGTGTGTGTGTGTGTGTGTGTGTGTGTGTGTGTGTGTGTGTGTGTGTGTGTGTGTGTGTGTGTGTGTGTGTGTGTGTGTGTGTGTGTATGTGTGTGTGTGTGTTTGTTGAGGACTTCATCCTCGTATGGTAAAGCCTCATCAATTTGGTGAGGGGTCGACGTAGGTTGCGGGTCTGCAACCGAACCACCTTACAAACATCGGGTGCAATGGGTGTACTCTTGTGCGATTGATCCATCCCCTCTATCCCTATTCACAGATGTTTGCATGTTTCAGATCTTCACGGTTTGTGCTGTACTTGTGAACTCTAAGTATATACTCTAGCCAGCTTCAGACTAGCTCATACCGTTGTACTGATTCACGTATTCACTGGGAGTGTAAGGAGCAGCAGTTCAGTGTAACTGCTAAACTCACAAAAAGGGTGCGTCGACCTCACAGTGGTGCTGCGTCGACCTCAGCCCTCCCAACAACATTCTCTTGCTCCTCTTGCATTGTGTTGTATTCTCTTGGCTGAGCTGTATCTGTTGGAACCGCTATCCTTATTAAAGCGTGTGTCTTTTACACATCTATCTATAGATTGGTTTTCAACTGGTTTAGATTTTAATTGGGCCAAAGTTTTTGGAAGGATCTATTCAACCACCCCTTCTAGATCTGGTTGCACCCTAGGGGACCTAACACATTCTATACTTGCTCTCCTTTTTATTACCTTGACTTACTTGATCACCAAATGCTTGCATCTTATATCATCCTATTCATATTCTATGATTTATTATATTTCATTGGCATTAGCAAATTTACATGATCAACCTGTTAATCACGTAAAGATCCCTGGCAATAGAGATATAAATCCTACTGTGCTTCTTGCTCACCTAATCTTTTCTAACATTTTGCAGGTAGTATGGAAGTTGAAATGCACACCATTGTGGAAGGGGAAGAGTGACCGAGTGATGTTATATTAGAAGACACGAGTCTTTTCCAATGAATTAAGTCTAGCTTGTAGTTAAGAATCTTATACTTTGTGTCTTTTCTTTTAAATCTTAAAAGTGTACTATTTAGTCATCTCGAATTGTAATAACGAGTGTATTATTAATAAATAATATTTTGTCAAATTAGGTTTTACCAAGTTACTTCCTGGTGGTAGTTGACCCTCCAATGCTCTGCTTGACTCAACTGTTCGCTGCCACGTTCCGAGCAGTTTCCGCTGCTACTGATTCGGGGCGTGACATCTACCCACTTGTCAATCATAATGTTTAAAGTCTTGGAATTACTGGGTAGTGTATCTGCAAATGTGACTCCCATGAGTACACAAATGGGCAATGTTGAAGAAATGGCAAATGAGCTCCAACAGGCCATGATAGAAAAAATGGGCTTAATGGAAGGAAGACTGAATGAGCACCACCAAAGCATGCTCAATAGGATGGGAACCTTAGAAGATACAGTCACTGAGCTTCATCAAAGATAGGTTATTAAATTTAATTATGAGAGGCTTACCTCTTTAGTAGCAGAAAAAGTCATCTGGAACTCTGAGTCCGTACCTGTCTCACAGCCAATTGCGAGAACCAAGACAATCTGCCACAAGACTCCAAGAAAAAAAAAATCCAAGGACATCCTCTATTGTAAATCCGTCAACAGTTGTGGATGAACATCTTTTAGCACCTGTCTCTCCTGTCCAACAACACAACATTTAAAGACTAGTTAGGGCTGAAGTTAGAGACAAGGGAACTACAGAGTGGGTGGAAGTAGATGAGTGGGCAGCTATAAAGCAAAATTGGCTCTATTCCTTACACAAGGAACGGAAGGGAAAAAAGAAATCTACTATTGGGAAAAAGAAGATAATGAAAGGTACAATAGTAGAAATCTTGTGCTAGACAAAAGAAGTGTTGGGTTTCTTGGTGTAACCATAATCAAGAGGGGGGGTGAATTGATTACGCCCATTTTAAAAATCATAACTAGATGAAGCTCTGGTTTCAGCTTACAGCGGTTTCAACACAGCGCTTAGAAACAATCGAGCAAAACTTAGATACACTAAGTATCAGAGTGATCATGGTAAGGAGCTGGCAGGCTTGATGAAACAATCTGAAACTTTGGGTGACGGAAGGATCTACTGCACTATTGAGTAGAGATCTATCGAACACATGAGTGAGTGTGTGTGAGAAATGTGTGTAGTAGTGTACTCAAATTGGTGTGTGTGAAAGTGCTAACTTGAACCTGTGAATGGAGATAGAAGAGATGGACAAATGCACATGCATTCAGATATGAAGATAGGATTTTTAAGGTGGTTCAGGACCACAGTCTAGTTCCCTCTTTTCTTCACAAAGCTCAGGGCGTCTAATGTTGAGGACTGTAGCTCGAATAAGGTTCAGAGCCTCTTACCAGGTTTTTCCTGTGCCACTTGTTCTTCAAGGAGATAGGTCCATGTTTATAGAAGAAAGACGTCGAGAGTCCCCTTTTTCTCAGATCTGTTTTGTGATTGGTTCTACTCAAGACTATTTTTTGATTGGTTCTTGATAAAAAATGATAAACCATGGAAAGTGTCCTTTTTCCAGATCTATTTTCTGACAGATCCTTTTCACAAAAAGTAATATGACTGGCCAAGATAAAAAGGAAGGATCTTTATGCTAGGACCTTTTCAGACCTCGAGCCACGTGTCCTGAAGGCGTGTGCCATTGACTTGGAGTAAGTAAACGTGTGACTACTTGAAGACTCACATCTTTGTACGGAAGAGCTCAGGGCAGTCGACTGAGTATGCATATCCATCGACTGTGCTTCATTTTTGTCGACGCACCTAGTGGGGTGTGTCGACGCACTTCACTTGCTACGTTGGCTGCTGCATGCTGGACTGCGAGCCAGACCTGTATGTGTCGACACACCCTGCTGTGTATGTTGACATACTCTTGTAATATGTTCCTAAAGCTGCTGGCTACTAGCTGTTGCTTGCGCTGCTGTTACTGTTGGCTTCTGGCTGTTGCTAATGCATGCTGGATCACCAATTAGGTTGACCTACCATGAATGTTAGGTCGACAAAATCTGACCACTGATAGAGCAATTTGATCTGGAGAACCAAAGTAGGTTGACACACTTATGATGTGTGTCGACACACTCTGACTGCTTAACTCCTATTGCTCCTAAAACTGCTCATGGAATCAGTCTTGTGTTGACACACTGAGAGAATGTTATCGACGCAACTGAAGAACGTTGACCATATAACTGGTGCTGGATTTGAAGGTGTGTTGTTGCACTGAAAGGCTTGTGCCGACACACTTAGTTGTCTAAGGAGGCTTCAGCCCAAATGGCCCATGGACTTGCTCTGACAGGTCGACCCAGTGTTGAAGTAGGTCGACACACTTTGTTGACCGTGGTTGCTATTCTACTTCTTGTAGCTATGTAGGTTGACTTATTTGAGCAGTAGGTCAACTTACTAAACACTCTGACTTCTCAAAGATCTGGCCATGCCCTTACTTCTTGTAGCTATGTAGGTTGACTTATTTGAAAGCCCCTTGCACCTTGAGTTTCTTTCATCCTATGTTGTCAGAAGAATGGCATCTGGAGCTTCAGTTGACTTATCTCATTTCACCCAGTTGCCTCAACCATCTGTGGTTGTTTGAGTCCAGCTGCTTCCAAATTCCTGTCCAACTTCAAGATCCCTTGATCTGTCAGTATCACCTCCCCAATCTGCCTTAACATTGGATTCCCACTACCATATGCTGCCTTGTTATGACATTCTTCAGTTGTCGACACACCTTCCATATGTGTCGACACACCTTTCATTTCTATTAGCACTTTTCCACATCTGTCAACTTTTAAAATACTCATTGGCTTACATCATGAGGGGAATTAAAGTAATCATCATCAAAATGTTATGAATATTAAAGTTTCAAGATGAATAAGCATTTCACATGATTCAAGAGTTTAAACATGAGATTCCATGCAATGAATCTTTACTCTTAAGAAAAACTCATGAAGAGCATAGTAGCATGAAAAACACCATACACAGTGAATCATAGTTGGATCATTATCAGTACACAATAATGAATCAATCATAGTTGGACATCATCAAAATCACACAAGGACTACATATGTGCAACAATCTCCCCCCTTTTTGATGATGGCAACTGTGAGTCATGATGGCAACGAAGTTCAACAACGAGCAACTGTGAGCCATTCCCCTTGTTGCAAGCTCTTTCCCCTTGACTCAATTCTCTTCTGAATAACCTCTTTCCCCCTTTGACACATAATCTCAAGTGATGACTCATAATCTCTCCCCCTTTGACATCATCAAAATAGAAGAATGTATGGATCATTCAGGAAGGTGAGGAGCAAAGTAAGCATGAGACATTTTAGAGTAGGGGTAAACTAGTGAGAACCGGTTGAGGACAACAAAGTGCAGTAGAAATTGGTGGAAAGTAGTGTGAACCTATGAGCATGATAGCTTGTGGCAAGGATGAAGAATCAGATTGAATCCAGACATAGGCATGAATAGGCTTTGTAGATTTAGAGACATATGTAGCAATAATCAAGCAGTCAGATAGCCATTCATTCATTCAACACTCATGTTAATAGAAAGAACTAAGGCTCCCTCTTTGACATCATCAAAACACACACTCTAGACCCAGACACAATGTCACTGAGGTGGCTGAGGTGTAATATTCATGAGTGCTGGAGTAGGAACATAGACATGCAATGGAGATGATGTTTGAGGCGCTGATTAAGAGGGTTGATACTAAGTGGTATCCAAGTGTTGATGCAAGTATCAGGTGTTGAGGGGACTGAATAGCAGAAGAAGTAGAATGCAGAAAAATCATGAGGCATCTAACAAAGTTCGCATACCAGGGTTTTCATTTCTGAAAATATAACATTCTCCTTTTAGAGCCAAGTAATTCAAGACCATTATTTGCATTAATGGTTCAAAGTTCAAGAGCCCAAAATCTAAATGTAAAAACCTTGAAAATATGTTCTTGTATATTTAATACAGCTAAAATAGATCTTTTAAGACCAAAGTCCTTGCCCCCATTTCCTTTTCATCTTACTTAATGATTCCAAGAGACAGTTAGAAGGACTTTTATTTAGTATTGAAGCTAAACATTTTAAGGTGCATAATTTTTTTCAAGGTCAGCCTTGTGAAATTCATTTTCTCTTTCATAGATTTTTCATCTTGTTCATTTTTCAGGGACAGTTAGGTTCAGTTTACTTCTCTGACATTAGGAGACGCATTGATCAGATGCCAGACTCCTTAGTTACTCAGAGTTTTACTGACCATCCTATCTCAATCAAGAACAGAGGTGGCTTGTCACATCATGACACAGTCCACGTCACTTCTTGGGTGAAGGGACATGGTTTCTCAATGAATTTCAGCCATTGCTCTACCTTTTTTTTTTCTCAAGCATCTTTAAACAAGGTTAACTAGACCTTTACTTTATGACGCAGTTCTCATCACTTCTTTGATGAAGGGTCTATGTTTTCTCAGTTAGTCATAGTCATTGCTCTGTAGATTCAGTTTCCATTTTTTCTAGGCCTTTTCCCTTTAGATTCATCAAGCCATTTTCAATGTTTAAAAGCAATACTCAGTGTAAAGCTCTTTAACCAAGGGTGGCCTCAATACTTTAAATTTTTAGATTTCAAGAAGAGGTGAGGTCACAGTTCTTTAAGTCTATTTTAAGTCTATTCCATACACTGAGATAATCATTTTAAAGACCCTTAAATCCAGATTTAAGATTTATATACTCTAAACCATCAATTTATTTAGAGTTGGTCTTAAATATCAACAAGGAGCTCTAAGAGGAGAATATTGAATTTAAGCTCCCCCTGAGTATATAAACTCAGTCAGATTTAAGCAGGAATACTCCACCTCAAGAAATGATTTTCAATGAGTGCAATTCAAAAGAATGGGAGGAAATACACAGATACAAAATGATGTAGCAGGATATCAAGTGTTGTGTTTGACAATGGGAATGTAGACAGAGTAGACAACAAGTTAGGTCGACACATGCAACAATGTGAGTCGACCTGTTCTTCGAACAGAGTACCAGATGGAAATTAAAGATAAGCTTTCAGCAGGCTAGGTTGACCTAGAGTATGCCGTGGGTCGACTTGTTCTTCAAACAGAATACTAAACAGTCAGACAGAAGTAGCTTTTCACAAGGCTAGGTCGACACATAATGGTCAGTAGGTCGACCTATTCTACAAGTAGGATGATTTTCAAGAACTCTTCAAATTCAGATGACCGCAGTATTGACAAGATTTCAATTTCATTCATCAATTTTTTAAAATATAGGTCATGGCAGAACTTTCATTTAGCAACATAGCAATTGAATCTTTATTTACATATCAAGAAAGCAAATTCAAATGTGCTTTCAATTTTATTTTAAACTGAAACTCCTCCTTAATTGAACCATTTTATTCAAGAAGCACAGAGAGGAGGCACATAATTCCAAAAGGGAACAATTTTGTCAAACAAATCAAACTCCCCCTAACTATTTCATCAGATGAACTCATGTGTCTTCAGTACACATTCTGCAGTACAACTAGACTAACTCAACCCAGCTCCCTCTCAATTAATACACATGAAAACTAGGACACACTGACAACGGAACAAGTGTCCACATGATTGATGAATTAGATTCCAATGCAGCCAAGATAGACATCATCAATAGCAGTTCTTAACAATGATAAACCAAAGGCTCATATGGAAACTAAGAGTGAGATAATATTGGGTGGAACCACAAGTCTTGCAAATCATTAGCAATAAACTCATCATTAGATTAATTCTATCAACATAACAAATTCTTCATGAACCAAACATTTGAAAATTTTGATGTCTGGTACGGGGGAGTATAGACTCACGCATGGTGATAGTTTTCAGCTAGACCTAATCCAACCTTTGACAAATTACCATTTTATATACCAGAAAATCATGACATGTGAATGCAGATGTAGCATCATGAGAATTTGAAAGTATGTAAGGACCAAGGTATGCATTGAAAACAATATGAGAAGGAAGACAATTCAGATGTGAAGGAAATCAATTTAGATCAAGTATAATCTATCACACCCAATACATTTCTAGTACTAGGCAGAGAACTTGATCCGAAGATCTAACTGATGCATGGTGATAATTTTCAGACAAACCTACTCTGTCCTTCCATATATCACCATTATATATACCAGTTATTCAGATAGTTTCAAGATGAAGTTCATTTAATTAGAGATCGATCAAATAACCCAGTCAGATCTTTAAATTCAACCGCAGGAGGGTTTCCAATAGTTTAGAACAGAAATTTTAGTTTGAGCAAAACTTAGGAAGAATTAACTATAGCAATTCAAAGAGAACTTAACATGTAATATTAGCATGAATTAAAATTTTATTTCCGAACATGTGCCTTGAGCAGCCGTTTCTTACCGTCCTTTATTTAGTCTCAAGGCATTCCTGTAACACAAGTTCTCATTTGAATATTTTAGGTACCCAAGCCTTCTTGGGTCCTTGGGAGTTAGTGGCACTTTCTAACAGATGTTTTCCATCTTTCAGCAGCAATCAAGTCATATCATCATTCTTCATCCAGAAACAGTTATATATGATATGCCCAAACTCACCACAATAATGACAGCATGCATGCTGACTCATTTTTTTTATGTGCACAGAAATAGTGAATTTATGTGTGGGGGGGGGGGGGGGGTTTAACATTTCTAGTATGAGAATTATTTTTCCTCTTTATTAACCAACAGTTTGCTACAACATGACCCTGTTTCCCACAATGACAACCGTAACAAGACTGGGTTTTCTTGGTTGGTCCTTTATTGCGATGGAAAATAGTTTTTTTTTGTTTTTTGATCAAAGCAACTAGTGAGAGAAAGGGAGAGTGCACCCCTTTCCAGAGGAAAGGAATGTTCCCACTCCACCTTTCATGCCACTAGAAGTATTTTTATTTCATTAAAAGTGAGTAAGTACAATGGGGTGGGGGCCATGCCCTTGGAATTCAGGAAAGGTAATAAACTGTACAACTTGAATATAGCAAAGGGAAAAATCAGTGACTATATACGCCGGATGCGAACATTAGGAATGTGGGAGGCATTAGCCATGATATAGCCTCTAGCCATGAGAGGCAGCTCCCTAGAAGATGAGAAGATATTATTGCAGCCCACCAAGATAGCATAGTTCGCCAGAGCATCCGCAGTTTGATTAGCTTCCCTGTATGTATGCACAATGGGAACTTGTTGCAGTCTGAAAAAATACTAAAGCTTTCTCCACCATGGAAGGAAAGACCAAGGTGGGCTTCTATTTTACTGAAGAAGAGTAATCAAATCAAGTGAATCAGTGTAGATAATAGAGACCGGGATATTATGTAAATGAGCCAAACTTAAACCATCAAGAAGGGCCCTTCCTTCTGAAACCATGTTGGACCCATGTCCAAAATAATGAGAGAAACCCAATAGCATTTTCCCTTGAACAATTATGAAACATCCACCTCCCCTAGACATACCTGGATTGCCTTTACTTGCACCATCAACATTAAGAGCAAATCCTGTCCTGGGAGCAATCCAACAAACTGTGATGCAAGATAATCTTTTATGATTGATGGATATACCCATTGATTGGAGAATGCTTCTTAGTGGGTTACTAACACCACATTTGAAAGTAATTTGTTTCAAATTTTGGATAATGTCATCATGTATATGTTCAGCTATCCGAGTGTATTTAGTTCTGACTCCTTCAAATCTGATGCAGCATCTATATTTCCAAATTTCCCACACAATCATCATGGATATTTGCAGAGAAAGAAAACCTTGTGGGCTGTGAACAAAGGATTCATTGAGAATGCTGCAGAGCCGACAGTAAATGGAATTGAATTCCAGATGGGGATTAGCAATTAAAGGACCAAATTTGTTCCACAAATAAGCAGCTATTTCACTATCTATAAAAAGGTGATCAATGTCTTCAATAGCATGGGAAAATGAGCAGCAATCACACCGGGAAACAGTGTATATACCATATCTTTGGATCCGACTGTCCACAGGCACAGCATGATTGAGGAGTTTCCAGTAAAAAAGTGAAGCACGGGGAGGGAATTTTTGATACCAAATTTTAGTAGCAGAGACAGCAATCACCTGCCCTTTGATATAATCATAAGTAGACTTTATGCTAAATTTGCCTGAACTTGTAAAAGTCCATATTGGAATATCATCCCCTTCTTGAATAGTATAACTATATAGATCAGTCCTCATATTATGATCAGTAATCCCATCCCAGACCGGATGATGGTGATCAGCCAATACAGATTGGACAGAGCAGTTTTCAGACCAAGCATTAATCTGGTAGGATGAATGATCCAGCAGAGGTTTGTCCTTATACCAAGTGTCTTTGAAAAAATTGGTATTTGCACCATTAAAAACAACTTTACGCATACCTGCCAGGAGGATCACCTTGGCTTTTTCAAAATCTCGACCTTTAATGCCTGTTGGGAAAGGAGTTTTATAGTCTGAGATATGTTTCCCTTGAATGTATTTACTCCTGACAAATTTGGCCCATAATGAGTTACTGTGTAAAGAAGTCCATAGCTGTTTAACATAGGAACATAGTTGAATATCCCCCAATTTGTGAATACCCAGACCACATGCAGATAAGGGTTTACATACTTTCTCCCATGAAACCCACTGTTTTCTATGAGCAGTATCAAGTCCTTGCCACAAAAAGTTGGCACAAATTGTATCAATTTGCTTGTGAATTGAATATGGAATAGTAGTGGCACTGGCTGTGTATATGGGGATGGAGGATAAAATTGATTTGATTAATGTCAGTCTTCCAGCCTGTGAGAGAAATTTACTTTGCCATCCAGCTAATTTTGCATTGATTTTGTCAAGTAAAAACTTGTAATGAGGTGTTTTGATTCTCCCTTTAAAAAGAGGAATTCCCAAGTAGTTAATACTTCCAGTTTTATGCTGATATCCTATAAGCTGATGGATTCTATCAATGGCATGATTTGGCATGTGCTTTGAAACCATGAAAGAACTTTTATGAATATTGATGTTCTGACCTGAAGATCTTTCATACCTTCCCAAGAGTTTAAGCAAATGTTTAATGGAGGATATACTGCCATTCATGAATATAATTGTATCATCTGCATAAAGAATATGAGAGATAGGCATAACCTGTCGAGACAGATGATAATGTTGGCACTGTCCAGAATTGAATAAATGACTAAGACCTCTGCTCAAAACTTCTTCAGCTAAGATGAAGAGGGCAGGGGCTAGTGGATCACCCTATCTCACCCCTCGAGTAGATTTGAAGAATCCATGCAGTTGACCATTAAATGCAACAGTGTACCAGTAAGTCATTAAGAGCTGAGCAATAAGAGAAATGAATCTATTAGAAAATCCAAATTTCCTCATAACATTGAAGATAAAGTCCCATTCAATTCGGTCGTAGGCTTTAGCCATGTCTAGCTTGATCAAAATATTATGACCTCCGACCGGGCTATCTAATTCCATGAATAAGTCCCTAGCAAGCAGGAAGTTATCAGAAATAGCTTGGCCACTGATAAAGCCACTTTGCGGCTCAGAAATAATAGCAGGAAGAATATTACACAATCTGTCACAAATTGCTTTAGACACAATTTTGTATATGAAGTTGCATAAGCTAATAGGCCTGAAATCTGTTAGGACCGGTGCGATGGATTCAGAGGGGGGTGAATGAATCTCCCCTTTAAAAATTTCGCTCACTTCTCAAATTTAAGTAATCGAAAAGCTAATCAAATCTTCTGTTCAACTAGTAATCAAATATGTGGAGCACACCTATGCATTCATCTAGCGAAGACAGAAATAAGCATTCAAACCACAGTGCACAAGGGGTTTTTAGGTGGTTCGGTCCTCCAGACCTACGTCCACCCCACACTCAAACCAGAGTGTGGATTCCGCTGACTCACAGCTTGAACGGCTGGACATCACAGCTTGCCATACATCAGCTGGGCTTCACAGCTTGCCATCCGCTGAGCATCACAGCTTGCTACCGCTGGGCAATACAGCTTAGCCATCCGTTGGGGACTACAGCTTAACCCGTCCGAGGTATCCACCTCGCCCGCTGAGCAACACAGCTTGCTGTCCAGAGGAATCCTCCTCTGCAAAACCGCTGACTAACAGCTTGATGAAAGGTTCAAAAGAAAAACAAAAGCAAGAAACCACAGCAACAAAAAGCTGTAAACAATGAAGCACGAAATGGCTCTCAAGGAGCTGACTGGCCTGGATTTGATCCACGGTCCAGTAGAGACTAAACTTTAGATAACTGACTGCTTCTTCTTCTCAACTCTCGATCTCTCTTCCTCTTTCTTTTTCTTCTTCTTCTCTGCTGCTTTCATACTCTGCTCTTCTCTTTTTCTTCTTGTTCTCTTCACACTGGATCGTGCAGGCTCTCACTTCCTTCTCTGCTTCTACCCCTTCTGCTTCGATCGGACTTCTCTTGAGGAAGAAGCTTCATATATATAGCAGCAGCAAACAGATAGGGCATGTGGTCTCCATGATTCCCCCCAGAGGCCTCAGTCCACGTGGCAGCTTTTCAGCACAGTGGTTCCACGTGTCACGATCAGGGCCATCTTCTATTCTTGGATCACGTGCATCATTAACCTCCTTGAGCAGCAGCTTTGTAATAACAGACTGTTATCAGTATAGACTTAGCTGACATGAAGAACTGAATGCATCGAGTCTGAGTCATGGCCTGTACAGACTTGATGCACTAGATGCAGTGTGCATATAAGAGAAAGTGTGTACAATGAGAAACGATGCAAGAATGTATAGACTTTGAATGATGTAGACTGGGCATGTACAGACTTTGTGAATGAAAAGCTAAAGCATGTACAGACTTGCTGGTGTGTAATGCAGTATGCATATTTCAAAGTATGTACATTGAAGATGAGTGCCCTGACATGCCAAACGAATGTGTAGACTTCGCATGCAGCAATGTGCAGACTCACTCAAATGATGCACGAACACAACAGCAGGTAATGTGTAGACTCTGCTTTGAACGATGCACAATATATAGACTTGAACGCGTGCAAGCAGTGTATAGACTTTGAGCGCGTGCAATGTAGCAGCCAGCCAATGTATAGACTTGGCGTTTGTGTAGCTAGCCGTTGTATAGACTTGGCGTTATGAAGCACACAGGCTGTACAGACTTGGTCCAATGTACAGAGTCGAAGCATGTGAACACGACGATGTGTAGACTTGCTAGTGTATAGACTTGGTGAGCATGCAGCACCCAATATATAGACTTGCCAAGGGAATGTATAGACTTGGCAAGTGATACAATGTTCAAACGGGATGTGCAGACATTGTAGCATGCAATGTATAGACTTGACTGCACAGAGACACTAAGTGAGACACAACTTAAAAAGCACTGACTTGATGCTCACACGGCTGTACATACTTGCATGAGACGCTGGGTGAGACGCTAAGTGAGACGGTGCATGAATGATGACACAGGCTGTACAGACTTTGAATGATGCATGCAACAATGATGTACAGACTTGCTGGTGTGTAGACTTTGTGTGTGTGTGCGAGATAATGTACATACTTGCATGAGACGCTGCATGAAGAAAGGCAAACGGATGTATAGACTTGTGTGTGCGTTCATGCAATGTATAGACATTGTGTGTGCGTGCATGCAATGTATAGACTTTGACTTATGCATGCAAGACAAGGCTGCACTGACTTCATGTCGTGTGGAGTGTAAACGATGTACAGACTTTATGTTGGACCAACAAGACAATGTATAGACTTTGTGTTGAACCAACCAGACAATGTACTGACTTGCCTGCACAGACTTGCCTGTACAGACTTGATGCGTGAGCCACACTGACATAACATGTATTATGCAAAACATCTGCACAGACTAGAGCTAGCTTTAGCTCAGGCTTTAACTAGCCCTGCACATATTTTATGCGAAGACTTATGCTCTGAGTATGCTTATGCAGTGCCCAAGGATTGCTCAGACCTTTGACCATGTACAGACTTGACTGAGTATGCATGAAGAACATAGGCTGTACAGACTTCAGACTCAGCTGCGAACTGAGCTAAAGAATGTATAGACTTGATAATGCAATCTTGGGTGATGTACAGACTTGACTAATGCAATCTAGGCAAAACTCTGTACAGACTATATATGCATGAAGAACACTGGCTCTGGCTGTATAGACTTGATCGAATGAATCAACCGGAGGTTGTACAGACTAGCCACTAAGGAATGTGCAGACATGCACAATGAACTACAGCATAAACATATCAGCAGAGAAGCAATGCACCGATGCTATGCACATACCTTAAATCATGCACAAAACAATTTATGCACATCAGCTAAAACATCATCAAGGCATAAGGCATACAGATCAGCTCTCAATTGAAGATTAACCAAGTGATGACACTAATGTTGCTATCATCAAAACATCACTGCATCATCAAGGCACAAGGGGCACAACAATCTCCCCCTTTTTGATGATGAGAACACAATGAGTCACACAGACTCAGCAAACAATTCTCCCCCTTTGACACAATCAAAAAGGAAATGGTTTGCGAGTGGAATGAAAGACATATATGAAATCTGATACCAATTCTCCCCCTTAGAAACATGCAGAATGAGTACTGAAGAATAAAATATAAGAACTCCCCCTATCAACATGCATGATTGACTACTCTCCTCTTAAAGCAAATAATAACCAAAGCTCCCCCTGAGAACATGAGTGAAGTCAGGATGGAAGATTTCAACAGTGTGGAGAGCAAATAATCACAAGACATCTCAATGAATAATCAATAGCAAGATTTATGTTGATCAGGCTGTCTGGAATGAATCTGAGGGATTTTAATGCTTGCACCACTACAATAAGTCTTAAGAAGATTAGACTCTTCTATCATAAAGGGTTATGAATTGGCAACACAACCAATCTGATTTAATTTTGATGTATATCAAATTTTTCAAATTAAACTCAATACTCATATCTGAATCCAAGTTTTAATAAAGGTGAACCAAATAGTCAGATAACTCTCAAAACCAATCATCTTTATCTTACACACATGATCTCAATAGCTCCTTTGAAAGTTACATAGATTAGTATTGAGGTTAAACACTTTTACAAGAACATGAGTTGACAGAATTTTTAATATATTTTCATTTGAAGCACATTATATTTCTCCTAAGCAATTTAGGTTGATCAACACCTTTTTACATGAGGCACAACACGTCTCAGGTGAAGTGACCCAGTTACTCAGTGTGATAACTGTCATTACCTCTCAACTTCGAGAACAGAGTTAGCAATATAAGTGTCTTTTTACTTAAGAAGACACCTTGATCAGAGGCCAGACTTCCCAGTTACTCAACACAGAAATGCCATTGCTCTGTCAGGTTCTCAATGAATTTTCATTTTAAGTGACTATGACACTTCATGACTTGGGTTCACTCCATTTCTTTGATGGAAAACCCAGTTTCTCAGTGAACAAAGTCATTTCATTACTCACTGATTTTATTTCCTGTCAATTTTTTTTTTCAAAGTTAATGTTTAAACAACAATACTCACTCTATGTATCTTAACCAAAGTAGCCCTGATTTCAAATTCTCAGATATTTGATGAGTGAGTCTAAAGTTTTTATGACACAGATGGTTAAGATTTATTAAAGCTTATCATTCAGATATTTTCAATTCATTTAATTACAAATCTGAGAATACATTAATCTTATATCAGTCTGATTCAGTGGTAATTCTTAACCCTATATGATAGGAATTTCTACAAAGTTCTCAGACTGAATTGCATGACATGCAGCTTAAGTTCCTCAGACCGAATACAGACACAGCTGATCAACAATCACCACTAGACACAATCATTCAAACCAGCTAAGAAGAATGTGAAGGATGAGTGTAAGCTGGTGTAAGAGTCAATCACCAATAGAGAAGAGCATTAGAAGAGAGTTTATCAACAAATAGTAACTGAGTCTGGAATACAGACTGATTAGCTGTTTTAGTGAAGACAGTAGAGAATTCAATTGAACAACACATAGGCAAGAGAATGGATCAGATTACTAGACAAAAGGAGTTCATGAGGTGAAGAAGAGCTGAAATAGGAATGCTCCCCCTGTCTAAATGTAATGGAATATCTTTTTAGGTTTTTCAAAATTTTATGACATGCACTACTCTTCATATGTGCAGTATGTAACAAATCTGATAAAGAGAGCATGATGACCAAGCGACAGTAGACAAGCTCCCCCTGACAAAATGCATGATATGCAATGAAGGCACAACAATATGCACTGTGAACATGAGATGCACCGACTATATGCAAGACATGCAGCTACCTATACTCGGTGCAATACATGCATCGACTATGTGCACGATATGAACCACTCAAACTCGGTGCAAAGAAGATTTTTAAATTGATTTGACTGATTTTTCATGAGGAACAGGAGTTCTGAAGATGAGACAGAATATGTAGATATGGCAATGAATCAGATGGGTAGACAGGAAGAGTTCAGACAATTGACACCACTAAGGAATTTAGAAAGGCTCCCCCTGTCTATATGCAATGAATCACTTCTATTTGGAATTTTCAATATGATGATATGCAATTCAGTCACTACATGTATGCTTATGCAATGACTCTCCTTCAAATATTTCCTAAACATGAATGTCATGAGATTTATGCAGGGAATTTGACAAATATGTATCATAACAAGAATGTATAATGCATTCATCAAAGAATTTATCATGATCTACAAGCATCTGGAGCACTCAAATTCAGAAGACAGATTTTAAACTGAGTTTTCAGAACTAACCTGAATAGTCCACTTCTGGGGGTTTCACTTTTGAGTACCTTGGATTATTAACCCCTTTATTTATCGGCTTCCAAGGCACACCTGCAAAGATTTGATCATTTTGATCCAGTAGGAACCCAATTCGCCTTGGGTCCTGAAGTAAAAGTGACACCTCTGAATGGTGTTTTCCACATTTTCTGATACTTCATATCATCACTCATCATCAAGGAGCAATTATCCATACAATGACCTATCTGACCACAGTAATGGCATGATGCAGCAGATTTTAAATTCTTTTTATGCAAATTACTGTTGTCATTAATTCTATGTATCTTTGCATGAAAAATTCTGTTAACAGAATTAAGATTCTATTGATTGAAGCCAGCCTATTTATTATAACTTGCCAGCCGACAGGTTGCAGCCCTGTGGCCTGGCTTTCCACATTCAAAACATACAATGTGCTTGCTTCTAGAACCAAACTTCTTTCTATCGAAAATGTTTTTATTAACAGGGAAATTAACAAATCCAGAATTAGTTTTCTTTCCCTGAGCATGCCAGCAGAAGGCAGCAATGTGACCAAAATACCCACAGCAATAACATTGAATTTTCTTTTTCTGATCAGTAGAAGGTTTCCTAGGAAGATGATTTCTAGGATACATTCTAACATCATTTCTTTCATCATTTGTCAATGTTACACAGTTATGCATAATATGTCCTTCCTTCCCACAATAGTGACATGTTACTACCTTTTTATTCACATTCCCTTGATTGACAGAATTAACATTCGCATGAGAGTGTGAATGTGTGTGTGAGCAGTGAGCAGCATACACATGTAAATTAGGGACAGGTTTGGGCTTATTCATATTAACAATTTTCTTTGATTTTTGAAACTTCTTCTGATTTTTATCTGAATTTTCGGCTCTCTTTGCAGTGAATTGAAAGATAGAAGAACTAGATTGGTTAGCATGTTCAGAACTTTTCATGAATATAGTTGACTTCTTCTTTTCATTAGTTCGTTTATTGACAGGCACATAGCTGAGTCCTTCCTTCTGAAAATTCACCTTAGAGCCAAGCAGATTATTCAAATTATCCTTTCCTTTCACAAATTTAGACATAGAAGCTTTTAGATCATCAATTTAAGTTTGCAATAACACAATGTCATCTTCACATGAGATTATTTGATTATGCAAACCATCATTGAGTCTTTTCAAATTTTCATTTTCCTGCAGTATCTTCAAATTCTCATTAGCTTCTTTGTCAATCAAAATTGCCTTACCCTTTTCAATATCCATCAGTTTTTCAGAAAACACAATGTTCAAAACCATCAACTTCTTATTTTGATCTTTCAACATTTTATTTTCATCAATCAAATTATTTTGATCTACAGTTTTCAAATCCTCATTCAATTTCTGTTTAGACATTTCTAGTTCAGAATTTCTATTCTTCAATTCTTCTAATTTTTCTTTCAGAGAGTCAATTTGTTGTTCCTGCATTTTCAGTTCGGATTGAAGACTGTTATTCAAATTTTTCGCAGAAACATACTCATTACATGAATTTTCATTTCTTTTCAGACTATCCTTCAGTTTTGCATTTTCACATTTCAGTTCTCTTATTTCGTACAACATCTCCTTTTTCATTTTTCTCTTTTCAGTCTTAAGAGATTTGTATTTTTCTAACAAGTTTTCATACATTTCAATCAATTCATCAAGAGTTGATTGTTCTGAGTTAGAAGTTACCTGAGATGGAGACTCATCTGATTGATCACTGATGTGATCTCTTGCCATAAAGCACAGAGTTCCTTTTCCACCATAGTCGTCAGTCAGTTTGTCTATCACTTCCTTTGCGCTTCTGCACTCAGAGATACATGTAAGCACATTAGATCTTATCGCCCCTTTCACAAGGTCAAGGGCCTTTTGATTTTTTGAGAATTTCAGTCTATCAGAGGACTTCCATTTGGATTTGTCCTCGGGAACTTCATATGGACTGTGAGCTATGAGTATCCATAAATCAGAATTCATATGGATCACATAGTCTCTAAAACGACCATACCAGCCATAGAAATCTAAACCAGTGAATACAGGAATTTCAGCCATAAGTGCAAGATGAAATAGATCAGATCAAGAGCAATGCTAGTAGAGAGCTCAAAACAATGCAATCAAACAGATCAACTTAGATCGCACCGAAGCCAATTACGGATCGGATCTGTAGGTCGTTGGACCCTCTGTGCAGACACATGCTCTGATACCAACTATTAGGACCGGTGCGATGGATTCAGAGGGGGGTGAATGAATCTCCCCTTTAAACATTTTGCTCACTTCTCAAATTTAAGCAATCGAAAAGCTAATCAAATCTTCTGTTCAACCAGTAATCAAATATGTGGAGCGCCCATATGCATTCATCAAGCGAAGATAGAAATAAGCATTCAAACCACAGTGCACAAAGGGTTTTTAGGTGGTTCGGTCCTCCAGACCTACGTCCACCCCACACTCAAACCAGAGTGTGGATTCCGCTGACTCACAGCTTGAACGGCTGGGCATCACAGCTTGCCATACATCAGCTGGGCTTCACATCTTGCCATCCGCTGAGCATCACAGCTTGCTACCGCTGGGCAATACAGCTTAGTCATCCGCTGGGGACTATAGCTTAACCCGTCCGAGGTATCCACCTCGCCCGCTGAGCAACACAGCTTGCTGTCCAGAGGAATCCTCCTCTACTAAATCGCTAACTAACAGCTTGATGAAAGGTTCAAAAGAAAAACAAAAGCAAGAAACCACAGCAACGAAAAGCTGTAAACAATGAAGCACGAAATGGCTCTCAAGGAGCTGACTGGCCTGGATTTGATCCACGGTCCAGTAGAGACTAAACTTCAGATAACTGACTGCTTCTTCTTCCCAACTCTCGATCTCTCTTCCTCTTTCTTTTTCTTCTTCTTCTCTGCTGCTTTCACACTCTGCTCTTCTCTTTTTCTTCTTGTTCTCTTCACACTGGATCGTGCAGGCTCTCAGTTCCTTCTCTGCTTCTACCCCTTCTGCTTCGATCGGACTTCTCTTGAGGAAGAAGCTTCATATATATAGCAGCAACAAACAGATAGGGCGTGTGGTCTCCATGATTCCCGCCCAGAGGCCTCAGTCTACGTGGCAGCATTTCAGCACAGTGGTTCCACGTGTCACGATCAGGGCCATCTTCTATTCTTAGATAACGTGCATCATTAACCTCCTTGAGCACCAGCTCTGTAATAATAGACTGTTATCAGTATAGACTTAGCTGACATGAAGAATTGAATGCATCGAGTCTGAGTCATGGCCTATACAGACTTGATGCACTAGATGCAGTGTGCATATAAGAGAAAGTGTGTACAATGAGAAACGATGCAAGAATGTATAGAGTTTGAATGATGCAGACTGGGCATGTACAGACTTTGTGAATGCAAAGCTAAAGCATGTACAGACTTGCTGGTGTGTAATGCAGTATGCAGATTTCAAAGTATGTAGATTGAAGATGAGTGCCTTGACATGCCAAACGAATGTGTAGACTTCGCATGCAGTAATGTGCAGACTCACTCAAATGATGCACGAACACAACATCAGGTAATGTGTAGACTCTGCTTTGAACGATGCACAATATATAGACTTGAACGCGTGCAAGCAGTGTATAGACTTTGAGCGCGTGCAATGCAGCAGCCAGCCGATGTATAGACTTGGCGTTTGTGCAGCTAGCCGTTGTATAGACTTGGCGTTATGAAGCACACAGGCTGTACAGACTTGGTCCGATGTACAGACTCGAAGCATGTGAACACGACGATGTGCAGACTTGCTAGTGTATAGACTTGGTGAGCATGCAGCACCCAATGTATAGACTTGACAAGGGAATGTATAGACTTGGCAAGTGATACAATGTTCAAACGGGATGTGCAGACATTGTAGCATGCAATGTATAGACTTGACTACACAGAGACGCTAAGTGAGACACAGCTTAACAAGCACTGACTTGATGCTCACACGGCTATACATACTTGCATGAGATGCTGGGTGAGACGCTAAGTGAGACGGTGCATGAACAATGACACAGGCTATACAGACTTTGAATGATGCATGCAACAATGATGTACAGACTTGCTGGTGTGTAGACTTTGTGTGTATGTGCGAGACAATGTACATACTTGCATGAGACACTGCATGAAGCAAGGCAAACGGATGTATAGACTTGTGTGTGCGTTCATGCAATGTATAGACATTGTGTGTGCGTGCATGCAATGTATAGACTTTGACTTATGCATGCAAGACAAGGCTGCACCGACTTCATGTCGTGTGGAGTGTAAATGATGTACAGACTTTATGTTGGACCAACAAGACAATGTATAGACTTTGTGTTGAACCAACCAGACAATGTACTGACTTGCCTGCACAGACTTGCCTGTACAGACTTGATGCGTGAGCCACACTGACATAACATGTATTAGGCAAAACATCTGCACAGACTAGAGCTAGCTTTAGCTCAGGCTTGAACTAGCCCTGCACATACTTTATGCGAAGACTTATGCACTGAGTATGCTTATGCAGTGCCCAAGGATTGCTCAGACCTTTGACCATGTACAGACTTGACTGAGTATGCATGAAGAACATAGGCTGTACAGACTTCAGACTCAGCTGCGAACTGAGCTAAAGAATGTATAGACTTGATAATGCAATCTAGGGCGATGTACAGACTTGACTAATGCAATCTAGGCAAAACTCTGTACAGACTATATATGCATGAAGAACACTGGCTCTGGCTGTATAGACTTGATCGAATGAATCAACCGGAGGTTGTACAGACTAGCCACTAAGGAATGTGCAGACATGCACAATGAACTACAACATAAACATATCAGTAGAGAAGCAATGCACCGATGCTATGCACAGACCTTAAATCATGCACAAAACAATTTATGCACATCAGCTAAAACATCATCAAGGCATAAGGCATACAGATCAAGCTCTCAATTGAAGATTAACCAAGTGATGACACTAATGTTGCTATCATCAAAACATCACTGCATCATCAAGGCACAAGGGGCACAACAAAATCCACAAAGGAAGCTAGGTTTTTAACCTTAGGTATAAAACATAGAATGGTAGATGTGACTCCCTTCGGAAGTCCCCACCCTTGAAAAAAACTTTGAGCAACAGTTATCACATCATTCCCTACTATATCCCAGCAGTGAGTAAAAAAGTTACCAGTGTACCCATCAGAACCAGGAGCGCTATTGCCAAGAAGTGAAAAAATAGTTCTTTTGATTTCTTCTGCAGATGGAATAGCACAGAGAACTGTGTTCTGATCTTCAGTAATGAGACTTGGAATAACTGACAAAAGCTGAGCATCAATATTATGTTCTTCAGATGAGAGGAGATTCTTAAAGAAATCAGTTGCACCAGTTAATAAAATAGCCTGATCTTCCACCCAATTGCCATCTATTTTCAGCTTATGAATGTAGTTTCTCTGCCTTCTGATTTTGGTGTAATGATGGAAGAATTGGGTATTCCGATCTCCATATGAAAGCCACTGAATACGGGATTTTTGAAACCAAAAGATTTCCTCCCGATGTAGTGCAAGTCTCAACTCAGCATTAGCTTTGTTTAGTTTCATTCTGTTATCTACAGAAGGATTATCATCAAAATTATCTTGAGCTTGAAGTAACTGCATTTCAGCATTTTCCTTGGCTTGATGGATGTCACCAAACACATCTTTATTCCAGGTTTTCAAAGCAGCCTTAAGGTGTTTGAGCTTCTCTTGTAATAAGTAAAAGGGATGATATATCTGCTCATGATTATTCCATTGTTCTTTAACAAATTCCAAAAAATCAGGATGTGTGTGCCACATATGCTGATTTATAAATCTACCAGGAGCAGCTTGCACAGGTTGCATATCCATGAGAAGAGGAGCATGATCAGAAGGACCTCTAATTAAATGCTTAATAGTCATATTAGAGGGAAAGTTTAACAAGTTAGCATTGTAAAATATTCTGTCAAGCCGGGCTCGAATATGAGAGGTCCCTATTTGGTTGTTAGTCCAAGTGTAAGGAGAACCTGAATAACCAGCATCAATGAGTCCAGTAGCTGCAACAAATACTTGGAAATCTGTCATAGCAGTTGAAGAGGACATGAGACCACCAAGCTTTTCTTCAGGGGAAATGATGCAATTGAAGTCACCACCAAAAATCCAAGGAGTATTCACTTCTGGACTGAATGCCATTAAGGAGTCAAACATTTCCCTACGAACACTAGCACTGCAAGATGTATAAATGGTAGTAAAATACATAAAGACAGAGTGGTCCTCCTTAAGAGCAACAATAATATATTGTGGATGTAGCTCGATAACATCAAGGCAAATATCAGTACTATGAAAAAGCCAAATTCTAGAGGATGCACCACTGTTCCCAAGAACGGACCGAAGGTTGATGCGATGAGCCACATAACTAGCATGACTGAAGTCAATTCAAGGTTCAAGAATAGCTGCAATGCATATCTTATGAGTTTTGACAATTTGTGCAAGGCTTTTGACAGTGGCCTTATTACCTATACCCCTAACATTCGATATAAGAGCAGAACTAATCATGAACATAAGAGGACGAAGGATTAGCAGCCAACACCTTGGCTTTAGCTCTGGTCAGCCGACCATCATTAATAAGTTCTCCGGGAATGGCGGAGATTTCAGTTACTTCTTTATCTTGAAGGCCACTGTATGTGCTTTTATTGTATTGACAAACCATCGGAGAATTTTTTGATGCAGCCAGTTCAGAGACTTTATTTGAAATAATTTGGATGTCTTTGATATCCAAGCTTTGGGAGCTATCTACCAAATCAGATTTCTCTTTCACCCCAGAAATGTAAGGATTTTGGGTTGAAGGGAGCTTCTCAGTGAGTGAAGATTCAGTTGTAATACTCTCATGAGATGCTATATATGAAGCATTCTGTTTACTTGAGACATTATCACAAATATATGAGACGCATGACTTATTTGCTTCATCAACTAATTTAGAGTCACAAACAACATTGTTGTAAACTGTAGACTCAGTGGAAATATCATTGATAATTCCTGTATCATTCCCTTCATCTGCCAAATCCTCCTTCAGATTTGATTCTTCGGAAAATTGTTCCAGTACAAAGAACTTGTTGGCCTCATTAATTATCATCTTCGGACTACAAATTTTAGGCAGTCGAGGTCTATATTCCTGACGAATCACCTTTTGTGCTTCAAGAGGAACATTATCTTTTAGAGGCAGATGGCGAATCATAGCCTTATTTTGTTTCTTCTTACATTCTTTCTCCAAATGTCCAATTTTATGACAATAAGAGCAGAGGTGCGGAACCCTGTGATAGCTAATTTATTGCCAAAAACCATTGTCCTCTATCCCAATCCATATCCAATTTTTCCTCTGTGCTGTAATGTCTAATTCAACACATACCAGAGCTTCTGAAGTCTCAGTCATCGCAACAGTAGCATCATGAATCCGCAACATAGATCCAATGTTACCAGCTATTGAACGCAGCATATCTTCATGATAAAAAATGACTGGTAGTGATGGAAATCCAATCCACACAGGGATAGTCAATGGATCCGATACAAAGTCAAAATCAGGTGTCTATCTAAAGAATCTGAACAGGAATCCCTTGATGTATAAATTCTTTTGAGGAAGAATTTTAAGGAAATCATCTTCACACTCTAGACGGATCAACACATATCTTGCATTCATCCTACTAAGAATAAAGTCTGACCTTAGATTCAGTCGTTGAGAGAGACAAACCTTAATATCCAGTATAGATGGTCGACCATATGAGTAGTCACGTCCTGAGCGCGGAAGATACTCGGATGCGTGACGCGTCTATATAGATCGTGTCATTAGAGCGATAAGAATTTTAACATACAAAATTTCAGAGTGCACAAATGACTAAAAATCTAATAAATTCCAATAGTCCAAGTGATGTTTATTTGATTAATCAAAGGAAATAAAGATATTCCATGACAAATTTTCAAATTTAGAAAGCCAAACATTATGCTACCCGACTTAACACAAAGTTTATCCCACTAACTGACATAACTGGGAATACAAGGTAGACTCAAATAAATTCAAAGACTCGACTAGCTAATGATAAATGGATGGCGTTCTAGCACTCTTCACTCGGCCTCAAACCCATTCTTGTCGCTATCCGAATCATCTGAAAATGTTAGAAAGTAACGGGATGAGCGAATCGCTCAGTAGGAATTACATCTCAAATTCGACCAATCTTTACTCGAATTACAATTTACATGTATTATCAGTATGGCTATGCATGACATACGTATAAAAGAATGAGGTATGCAGGTATATCTATACATGATGAACAATAAGAGATCAAGAGCTATATACAGACAGTATATCAAGATTTCAAGTATTTGACTAGCAATATTTCAAAAATTATAGATGTAAATGCCACTTCGGGTCTAGCAGGGATTCATGTACGATTACTAATTCAAGTGCAAGTATGTACTCATGTACAAGTATATCTCAGGTACGAGCAAGTAAAATTTAATTCAAGCAAGTAAAGTTAAGTACGTATCAGTAGAATTGGCTATTTCAATCAAGCAAGTATTTCACCCTTTCTCGGGCCACAAGTCCAGTATTGCCCGTTCCGGGCCACGCAAGTCAAGTCAAGTGAGTAAAGAGAGAGAGTAGGGTGGAGTGTCTTAAGTCAAGAAAGTACCCCGGTGCAATGCTAAACACCGTGGTCAATAAACTCCCATGGGCACAAGTACCTTCGAGTGCTCCTCCCAGGACCAGATCGGGCCATATATGCACAGCATTTCATGTATTACTTTTGACATCCACTCTCATTTTATAGCCAATATAGAGTTTCAAGGGTTGCCTTAGTAGGATATACAAGGTAGATTTTTATGGAATGGAATTCAAGGACTCATAATATGCAAGAAAATGACTTAGGGTTATGTCGGTATAAACCACAATAGAAATGAAGGAAAAAGTATCAATTTATATAATTTTTCCTAAACAAAACTCTAGATAACTCTATAGTAAGGTTAAACAAAAGTTAGAACATCCCATAAGGGCCATTATGCAGTTATGACAGTTTACTATTTAGGAATACTATTCAATTACTATTTAGATTACTATTCATTACTATTCATTACTATTCACTACTCTTCATTGAAATTACTATTCACCTCCAAATGACGCCGTGGATTAGGTCGTCAGTTTTGTGAATGACGATAGTCGTCATTCCTAAGTTTATGTATATATTAATCATTTAGTATATTAATCCTCCATGTGAAAATTTTAATAAATGTGAATTATGATACCTAATCTAATGCATGAGCATACCGTTAGATTCCTTATATTTTTCTCTACCTACCTACGTGTCTATATAAAAAAATTTCTTTTATTTGGAAAAGTGATACTATTCATTGAAATAGTGACTTTTATATACTATTCATACCGTAAAATTTTCTCAAAAATTGAAAGTAAGGATATGGACAGGTAGAGGACATTCTCGGGAGTTCAGAATCATACTTATGTGAAATTATTGGCTTCTCCTATTTAATAAATTGAGGTGATTTACGCCGGGAAGGTACATTCTGTGACTCAAAACACTATTCAAACACTATTTATTTTTAATACTTTCAATAAATCAGGAATTAAGTAGATGGTTAAATAGAGAAAAATATGAGCGTTCCAGAACCATGTTTATGCATGAGTTTCGTGATTAGGTTAAAAAAGTTATAATTGTCTGAACATTGTGACTCGACATTATGGGTCACAGTTTACTATTTAAACACTATTCATTTTTAATTCTTCCAATAAATCAGGAATCGAAGACATGGACATGTAGAGAAAAATTTCAAGGTCTCAGAAATATGTTCAGTCAAAATTTTCATGGTCCGGTTTATTAGTTATAGGTTTTTGAATGTTTTGATTTACTGGTTTCTAAAAATTTGAGGAAAATGAATTGACGACATTGGTCATGGCATCATCTAATGGACGACTGTTTGAACAATCGTCACTTTTGTAATTGACGTCATGGGTAGGGGTGTCATTTACAAAATTATTTCACTATTTATGCACTATTCATGTACTATTCATCCGTGTTAAAATATTCTGAATCAGGAAATTAAATTGACGACATGGGTCATGTCTTCAATTAATTGACGACTGTTTGAACAGTCTTCAATTTAGTAATTGACGCCCTGGTTAGGGGCGTCATTTACATATAATGGTTAATATTCATGTACTATTCATGTACTATTCATCCGTTAAAAATATATTATGAATTGACGACATGGGTCATGTCTTCAATTTGATAATTGACGACTATTTACACAGTCTTCAATTTAGTAATTGACGCCCTGGTCAGGGGCGTCATTTACCGTGGTTCACTATTCATGTACTATTCATCAGTGTATAAAAAATTTTCTAAATCAGGAAGTAATGATATGAATATGTTGAGAAAAATGTCAAGACTCCAGAAATGTGTTCATTTTAAAATTTCATGCTTTATTTCAATAGTTATGGATTTTTGAATATGTTGAATTATCAATTACTCAAAATCTAGGAAATTAAATTGACGACGTTGGTCATGCCGTTAATTAATTGACGACTGTTTACACAGTCTTCAATTTGGTAATTGACGCCCTGGTCAGGGTCGTCATTTACAAAACTATGTCACTATTCACACACTATTCATGCACTATTCATCCGTATAAAAATATTCTAAATCAGAAAGTAATGATACGAATATGTCGAGAAAAATGTCAGGATTCCAGAAACATGTTCATGCAAAAATTTAGTGCTTTAAATTGATAGTTATGGATTTTTGAATGTGTTGAATTATCAATTACTCAAAATCCAGAAAATTAAATTGACGGCATTGGTCATGTCGTAAATTAATTGACGACTGTTTATACAGTCTTCAATTTTGAAATGGACGCCCTAGTCAGGGGCGTCATTTTCAATGCCCATGTGTGTTTAACACGTTAACAGAGGCTATAATTTAAGGATTTAAGACTGAAAACTAGTGTGATAAAATCCGTTAAAAAGCTCATGAAATCATGCTTAAAAAAATCATGATAACAGTATGTAACGAGCTATTAACAGATGTATAACATGGTATTATTCTGGGTCATGGTAAATATATATATATATATATATATATATATATATATATATATATATATATATATATATATATATATATATATATATACATAGCATGGTTGACTAGTTGATCGAACTCTAAATATGCATCAATTAACCTATTAGCTACTAGTTAGGCAAGGATTTGAGAACACCTACCTCTGTGAAGTGACAGGAGTTGACAGGAGAGGAAGAAGCAGCCCTTCCCTTCCTCTGCAACTCTTCAGAACTTGTTCCCGTATCTAGCCGTCGAACTAACCAAATATGGAGAATAGAGTGTATTTTATAACATTAGGGTCGACAGGATGGGAGACAAGATCGAGAATTATAGGGTATTTAGTGGGTTGACAGCCTACACAGACTGGAAGGATAGAATGATCGTGATAATTGTCGGAAAAGAAATGACGCCCCAGAGAGGGTCGTGTATTTCATAAGTTAAGATTTTCATATTAAATTTCAAAGATTTTTATCTTTAAAAATTGATGAAATTTGTTTATGAAATTTCAGGGGTGAGACCCTTACATTTTTCTCTATTTTTACATATAATTTTTTTTGAAAAATTCTTTTTAAATAAAAAGTGGCACTATTCATGTCACTATTCACGTTTAAGAAATAACGACTTAACACATGTCGTTATTTTGAACGGAGATTTTTATATTCACTCTACACTAACTAAAATTATCTATATACCCTTTCTCACTTTCTAAATTATGTTTATCCTTTAACACTTCATCTATATACCCTTATTTCTTCAAAATAATGATATAATGTAAAAGTTGAAATATGGAATTTTCTAAATTATGAAAATATGAATTGGCATCTTGTAAAAGTGATGTTTAACCTTTAAAACACTATCTATATAACCTATTTCCTATTTCTTTGGAATAATGTAATATTAATTTCCTAAGTGGTTAAAAATATAAATAGGCATTTCTAAAAATATAATTTGGCATCTTTTAAAGCATCTATAGGTAATTAAATGTTTTAAATGGTTAATCCAATAGAATTAGAATATGAGTTCAATGATTAAATTTTTTTTTTATATATATATTTCTATTTTAAAATTCTCGGGTGTTACACCCTCCCCTACTTAAAAGAATTTGGTCCCCAAATTCAACTGTATAAGGATATTGTGGAAAGCACAGAATACTTACAGTTTAGAATAATTCTGGGTATCTTCTTTTCATAGATTCTTCAGTCTCCCAAGTGGCTTCTTGTTCTGCACATCGATTCCATTGGATTTTCACCATAGGGATCGTCTTGCTCCTTAGAACTCGGACTTCGCAGTCAAGGATCTGCATCGGCCTTTGCTCATAAGTAAGATCTCTTTGAATCACCAAATCAGCATGGTCGATGACGTGAGAAGGGTCGTGCACATATTTCTTCAGCATAGATATATGGAATACATTGTGCACTTCCGAGAGTTGAGGAGGTAAAGCAATACGGTAGGCCACCTCGCCCACTCTTTCTAATACTTCGAATGGACCGATAAACCTCGGTGTGAGCTTGCCCTTAACACCGAATCTTCTAATACCTCGGCCAGGAGATACCTTGAGAAATACATGGTCACCAACTTGGAACGCCAAATCTCTCCTTCTATTATCAGCATAAGATTTTTGCCTGCACTGAGCTACCTTGAGTCTCTCTCTGATAAGGTGTATCTTCTCAGTCGAATCTCTAACCATATCTGGGCCTAGAATTTATCTTTCACCGACTTCTTCCCAGCATATTGGAGAACGACAACTCCTGCCATAAAGCGCCTCGAAAGGTGCCATTTGAATACTAGCTTGATAGCTGTTATTATAGGTAAATTTGGCTAGGGATAAGTGGTCGTGCCAGCTTCCGTCGAAATCTATAATACATGCCCTTAACATATCTTCAACAACCTGATTTATCCTTTCAGTCTGACCATCTGTCTGGGGATGGAAAGCAGTGCTGAAATTAAGTTGCGTCCTCAGAGAGTGTTGTAGACCCTTCCAAAAATGAGAGATGAAGCGTGGGTCTCGGTCAGATATGATCGAGACGGGAACTCCATGCAATCTAACCATCTCCTTAATATACAGGGCAGCAAGTACGTCGACTGACCATCGACTTTTGATGGGTAAGAAATGGGCCGATTTAGTTAACCGGTCGATAATTACCCAAATTCCATCATATCCGCCCCTAGACTTGGGCAAACCCATGATAAAGTCCATGCCAATGTCTTCCCACTTCCACTTGACAATATCCAGCGGATGTAGCTTTCCGACGGGTTTTTGATGGTCCGCCTTCACTTGTTGGCATGTGAGGTAACGAGACACAAAGTCTGCTACCTTCCTTTTCATGTTAGGCCACTAGAAAGTTCTTTTCAAATCTTGGTACATCTTAGTGGCCCCATGGTGGATTGTGTATCTCGATCTATGAGCTTCTTCAAGAATCTTCTTCTTCAATTTGGGACAGTCAGGCACACATGTCTGTTTATTAAATAGCAATATGCCATCAGGTGCCAGCTTGAAATCCAGTCTCTCGTCCAGCTTGCTCTTTATCTCCACTAGCGAGGGATCCTCTTCTTGTAGCTTCTTGATTTCAGGAAACAAATCTGGATGTAGGCTCATATGAGATAGAATAATACACATGTTCTTCTCATCTGTGCTGATATCAAGCTCAGAGAATTTCTCCAGCAGTTTCCATTCTTGTATCATGCAGTTGGCCAATATTGTTCTCGGCTTTCGACTAAGGGCATCAGCTACGGAATTACCCTTACCAGGATGGTACTGTATAGTGAAGTCGAAATCCTTGAGATACTCGAGCCAACGCCTTTGCCGCATGTTCAGCTCCTTTTGGGAGAATAAGTACTTGGGGCTTTTATGATCGGAGTGCACAGTGAATTGTTCTCCGTAGAGATAGTGCCTCCAGATCTTCAAAGCGAATACTACTGCGGCCAGTTCTAAGTCGTGAACCGGGTAGTTCTCTTCATGTTTCTTCAATTGTCGGGAAGAGTATGCAATGACTCTCCCATTCTGCATCAATACACATCCGAGGCCAATACCAGAAGCATCGGTATATACCTCGTATTTTTCTCCTTCCATTGGTAATGATAAGACTGGAGCAGTGGTCAAGAGATACTTCAAAGTTTGGAAACTCTTTTCACAGTCTTCCTTCCACTCATAAGGCACTTGCTTGCGGGTTAACCTGGTCAGAGGAACAGTAATTTTGGAGAAGTCCTTGATAAAACGCCGGTAGTAACCAGCTAGACCCAAGAAGCTCCAAATCTCAGTTGTATTTGTGGGTCGTTCCCAGTTCTTCACGGCTTCGACCTTTGATGGGTCAACAGCAATTCCGTTCTTCGAAACTATATGGCCTAAGAAGGATACTTCCTCGAGCCAGAACTCGCATTTGCTGAATTTGGCATATAGCTTTTTTTCCCTTAATATCTACAATGTCTTCTTGAGGTGTTCTTCATGATCCTCTTCGATCTTTGAATAGATCAGAATATCATCAATAAAGACCACAATAAATTAGTCTAAATAGGGCCTGAATATGCTGTTCATTAACTGCATAAAAGCTGCGGGGGCATTTGTTAGTCCGAAAGGCATAACAGTAAATTCGTAATGCCCATACCTGCTTCGGAATGCAGTTTTATGAATGTCTTCTTCTTTGATCTTCAATTGGTGGTAACCAGAACGAAGATCAATCTTGGAGAAATATAAAGCTCCAGATAGTTGATCGAACAGCTCATCAATCCTTGGCAGTGGATACTTGTTCTTGATTGTAAGGTGATTTAGCTGCCGATAATGTATGCATAATCTCATCGATCCGTCCTTCTTTTTGACGAATAGCACGGGTACTCCCCATGGGGAAGTACTCGGCCTGATGAAACCCTTGTTCAATAACTCAATTAGCTGCTCCTTTAGTTCCTTCAGCTCAGCAGGGGACATTCTGTACGGTGCCCTGGAAACAGGACCAGCACCAGGGACAAGGTCGATTGTAAACGACACTTCCCTTTCCGGGGGTAAGCCGGGCAATTCTTCTGGAAAAATATCGAGAAAATCTCGAATAACATGGATGTCTTCAAGTTTAACCTTCTCGACTTCCGTGCCAGTCACGAGTGCTATGAAAGCCATGCATCCCTTATTCATAAGTTTACTAGCTCGGAGTGCTGATATAAGAAGTGATTTACTCCGAGGGCTATTGTAAACTAGGTCTGGGAAATCCACGAAAGTTACCTTGCCATGCCGGCAATCTACAGTTACTTGGTATGTGGATAGCCAGTCGGCACCTAGTATGACGTCATAACCCTTCATATCTAGGCATATCAGGTTAGCAGGTAAATTACTTCCCTTAATCATCACTTCACAATTTGGATAGTGATAAGTGATATTAGACTCATTCCCAAGAGGTGTAGATATGACCAAATCTAACAGTTCATGTTTCTTATAAAATGAAGCAGCAAAGTTCTTGGAAACGAATGAATGAGTTGCTCCGATATCAAATAAAACTTGAGCAGTTTTTGAACAAATAGTGAGAGTACCTTCCACAATTCCACCTTCAGTGGGTTCCGTCTCTCGGAGAGCTTACAGACGGCCTTGTTTCTTTACCGGACGCTTCTCATCTTTGATGTCCTGCTCCTTCATCAGTGGGCAGTCTGGGATCTGATGCTCTCGGCTCCCGCATCGAAGACAAGCTCCTAACTTCCTCCAGCATTCCTCGGTCTTATGGCCAGCTTTATCACAATACTTGTAAATTTCCTTTGATGGTGTGGTGGTGGAGAATAGCCTGTCATTCTTCTGGAATTTCTTTGCTTTGGAGGGCTCCCCTCCCATGAAGAACCGCTTCTTGTTGAAGGATTGTTTGAATTTTCCCGGGCTTGTGACGGGTTCCTTCTTGTCTCTTCCTTGGATTCTCTCAGATAATTCGGTGGCGTCTTCCAGCAGTTGAGCACGCCGAACCATCTCCGAATAGACTTGGATGTCCATCGGGGCAAGTTGTGTGATATAATGGGGCCGAAGCCCATTGAGGAATCTTCTCGCCTTCATCTTTTCCGTACACACCAAGTGGGGTGCATACCTAGATAATCTGGAGAACTAGGGCTCATACTCGGCCACTTTCAAGCCCCGTTGTTTTAGAACGGCGAATTCTGTGGCCTTCTTTTCCTGGATATGATCGGAGAAGTACTTGTTGTTGAAATGTTCCATGAATTCATCCCATGTGACATGGTATTCTGGCAGTGTTGCTTCTATGGATTCCCACCAGCATCGAGCGTCCCGCTCTAGTTGGAATACGGCCAGTAAAACCTTCTCTTCATCCGCGCATTGCATCACACGGAAGATTCGTTCCATCTCCATTAGCCAATTCTCGGCATCCTCGGGGTCGGACGAACCGGTGAAGCTCGGTGGGTTCATGTTACGGAAACTTCGGTGGAGATCTCCCGCTCCACGGTTTGCTCCGCCTTGGGCCACTTGCTGTAGTGCCTGTGTGAGGCCTTGCACGGTGCGCTGCATCTCGCGCCATTGTGCTCTTTCCGCAGCCATGATCCTACAAAAGAGTTAAGTATGATAAAGATCGGGTTTACTTGCAAGGTCGAAAGTCATTGTAGAACTTAACCCATGGCTCTATCCTTCTCACCGGATAAGGTATATCTATCCTTGAACATGGGTTTTACCTATCCTTGGACTCAAGTTTTTACTTAGATTTCAATTTCTAACCTTTTATTTCTTCTAGTTCCCTAGGTTTGAAAACCTAGGCTCTGATACCACGAAGACTGTCACGTCCCGAGCGCGGAAGATACTCGGATGCGTGACGCGTCTATATAGATCGTGTCATTAGAGCGATAAGAATTTTAACATATAAAATTTCGGAGTGCGCAAATGAATAAAAATCTAATAAATTCCAATAGTCCAAGTGATGTTTATTTGATTAATCAAAGGAAATAAAGATATTCCACGATAAATTTTTAAATTTAGAAAGCCAAACATTATGCTACCCAACTTAACACAAAGTTTATCCCACTAACTGACATAACTGGGAATACAAGGTAGACTCAAATAAATTCAAAGACTCGACTAGCTAATGATAAATGGATGGCGTTCTAGCACTCTTCACTCGGCCTCAAACCCATTCTTGTCGCTATCCGAATCACCTGAAAATGTTAGGAAGCAACTGGATGAGCGAATCGCTCAGTAAGAATTACATCTCAAATTCGAGCAATCTTTACGTGAATTATAATTTACATGTACTTTCAGTATGGCTATGCATGACGTACGTATAAAGGAATAAGGTATGCATGTATATCTATACATGATGAACAATAAGAGATCAAGAGCTATATACAGAGAGTATATGAAGATTTCAAGTATTTGACTAGCAGTATTTCAAAAATTATAGATGTAAATGCCACTTCGGGTCTAGCAGGGATTCATGTACGATTACGAATTCAAGTGCAAGTATGTACTCATGTACAAGTATATCTCAGGTACGAGCAAGTAAAATTTAATTCAAGCAAGTAAAGTTAAGTACGTATCAGTAGAATTGGCTATTTCAATCAAGCAAGTATTTCGCCCTTTCTCGGGCCACAAGTCAAGTATTGCCCGTTCCGGGCCACGCAAGTCAAGTCAAGTGAGTAAAGAGAGAGAGTAGGGTGGAGTGTCTCAAGTCAAGCAAGTACTCCGGTGCAATGCTAGACACCGTGGTCAATAAACTCCCATGGGCACAAGTACCTACAGGTGCTCCTCCCAGGACCAGACCGGGCCCTATATGCACAGCATTTCATGTATTACTTTTGACATCCACTCTCATTTTATAGCCAATATAGAGTTTCAAGGGTTGCCTTAGTAGGATATACAAGGTAGATTTTTATGGAATGGAATTCAAGGACTCATAATATGCAAGAAAATGACTTAGGGTTGTGTCGGTATAAACCACAATAGAAATGAAGGAAAAAGTATCAATTTATATAATTTTTCCTAAACAAAACTCTAGATAACTCTATAGTAAGGTTAAACAAAAGTTAGAACATCCCATAAGGGCCATTATGCAGTTATGACAGTTTACTATTTAGGAATACTATTCAATTACTATTTAGATTACTATTCATTACTATTCATTACTATTCACTACTCTTCATTGAAATTACTATTCACCTCCAAATGACGCCGTGGATTAGGTCGTCAGTTTTGTGAATGACGATAGTCGTCATTCCTAAGTTTATGTATATATTAATCATTTAGTATATTAATCCTCCATGTGAAAAATTTAATAAATGTGAATTATGATACCTAATCTAATGCATGAGCATACCGTTAGATTCCTTATATTTTTCTCTACCTACCTACGTGTCTATATAAAAAAATTTCTTTTATTTGGAAAAGTGATACTATTCATTGAAATAGTGACTTTTATATACTATTCATACCGTAAAATTTTCTCAAAAATTGAAAGTAAGGATATGGACAGGTAGAGGACATTCTCGGGAGTTCAGAATCATGCTTATGTGAAATTATTGGCTTCTCCTATTTAATAAATTGAGGTGATTTACGCCGGGAAGGTACATTCTGTGACTCAAAACACTATTCAAACACTATTTATTTTTAATACTTTCAATAAATCAGGAATTAAGTAGATGGTTAAATAGAGAAAAATATGAGCGTTCCAGAACCATGTTTATGCATGAGTTTCGTGATTAGGTTAAAAAAGTTATAATTGTCTGAACATTGTGACTCGACATTATGGGTCACAGTTTACTATTTAAACACTATTCATTTTTAATTCTTCTAATAAATCAGGAATCGAAGACATGGACATGTAGAGAAAAATTTCAAGGTCTCAGAAATATGTTCAGTCAAAATTTTCATGGTCCGGTTTATTAGTTATAGGTTTTTGAATGTTTTGATTTACTGGTTTCTAAAAATTTGAGGAAAATGAATTGACGACATTAGTCATGGCGTCATCTAATGGACGACTGTTTGAACAGTCGTCACTTTTGTAATTGACGTCCTCAGTAGGGGCGTCATTTACAAAATTGTTTCACTATTCATGCACTATTCATGTACTATTCATCCGTGTTAAAATATTCTGAATCAGGAAATTAAATTGATGACATGGGTCATGTCTTCAATTAATTGACGACTGTTTGAACAGTCTTCAATTTAGTAATTGATGCCCTGGTCAGGGGTGTCATTTACATATAATGGTAACTATTCATGCACTATTCATATACTATTCATCCGTTAAAAAAAATATTCTGAATTGACGACATGGGTCATGTTTTCAATTTGATAATTGATGACTATTTGCACAGTCTTCAATTTAGTAATTGACGCCCTGGTCAGGGGCGTCATTTACCGTGGTTCACTATTCTTTTTTTTTATCAAAAATCCTTACCTAGGTGCAAAGTGCACAGCTAGGAGGTGTTTTATTCATATAAGAGGAAAAAAGAAATTACATAATTCGGATACTAGGAAAACCTAGTTGATCCATCCGGGCAATGCCTCTAATAACTGCAGGAAGTTGCTGCTGTGAGGAAAAATGCATATTACATTTGTTTGTACATGCTAGGTTAGCCAGAGAATCTGCCACCTGGTTGGCCTCACGAAATATGTGGGTGATGGTATCATTAGCCATGAGAAGGGTCCAGATTTTCCTCACATACTTTAAAATTTCCCAGGGACAAGGAAATTTGTGGTTGAGAACTTGGACCAGGGTTTGGGAGTCACTTTCAATGTGGCTCGGTTGAGTTGTAATGCTTCTCAGATATTTAAGGCCATCTTTGAGTGCTCGAGCTTCTGCCATCATGCTACTAGCTTGATCATAAAAATGAGAGAAAGCCAGGATGATTGATCCATGAGTGTCCCTAATGATTCCTCCACCACCAGAAATGTGGGCAAGCTTGGATGCACCATCGGTGTTCAGTTTGAGATGTGGCCAAGGTGGGAATTGCCATTTGACAAGTTTCAGTTTGGGACTGTTGTTGCTGAAAGAGTGAATTCCACATGCTGCTAGTATAATTCTCTTTTCATGACTGCTTTCCGGAAGCTTGGACAGTGCTAATGATTGATTAACCTGGAATAGAATTTTAGGTATCATCTGCTGGCTCTTTGGAGTCTTACCATCATGGATGACTGAATTTCTGGCAGTCCAAAACTCCCATAAACAGAAACCAGTGATGGCAATAATAAAAAGACCAAACAGTGAGTTACCAGCTGCTGTTTGAATGTTTTTAGCAATCAGATCTTTGATAGTCCGGCCACCTATCTCCAATCCCTTATTTTGAAAGAAAGACCAAATATTAGCAGCCCAGTCACTGCTGAGGAAGAGATGGTTAGAATCCTCTTCTTTGGGAGAAAGACAGCAGGTGCATTTGGAACAAAGAGGGATACCACAAGCTTTAACATTCTGATCAGTGGGCAAACAGTTGAAATAGACTTTCCATATATGCAGGGAAATTTTGGTTGGGATCCAAGGAGACCAAATGCGTTTCCAAGGAATATCCCTCTCCATAATCTGAGGCTGTTGTTGAAGAATCAGTTTTTTATATATGGAGGAGACTGAATAATTCCCATTCCCTGAGAGTGACCAGATGAAATGATCACTGTGGGAAGTTAAAAGGGAGGGAGAAAATATGTTCCTAATCTCAACTGGAAGGTTAAGT
This sequence comes from Amorphophallus konjac, assembly GCA_022559845.1. Taxonomy (NCBI): domain Eukaryota; kingdom Viridiplantae; phylum Streptophyta; class Magnoliopsida; order Alismatales; family Araceae; genus Amorphophallus; species Amorphophallus konjac. Next base: position 41,856 of record JAHNEJ010002569.1, read on the forward strand.
TCCAGTGCTTCAATGTCTTCCGGCTTTGGGTTCATAATTATGTCTCTAACAGTGGCATTTGAAGTGATGGCTCCAGCAGTACATATATAAGAATTAAGAGTTCGGTTTCCCAGCCATACATCTTGCCAGAAATTAGTTTTGGAACCATCACCTAGAATGACCCTCTGATGCTCCAGAATGAGAGCTTTAGCTTTATTCCAGCTGCTTCTGTTGACTCCTTTCATATTTTTGAATTTGACCTCAGCAAGATGTACATTCTGAATATACTTGGCCCTGAAATAATTTGCCCATAGAGATTGAGAGTGGAGTCCATTCCACAGCATTTTGACTCTAAGAGCTAAGTCCATATGTCTTAGGGACATAATCCCAAGACCTCCCTGCACCATAGGTTTGCAAATAGCAGTCCAAGATTTCCAATGTTTACGGTTGCCATGTATAGAGGAGCCCCAGAAAAAATTAGCAAATGCCCTGTCCATCAGTTGATGAATGCCTGCATGTAGAGGAGTAGAAGCCAGAATATATATAGGAATGGAGGCTAAGACATGTTTTATCAAGGTTAACCTAGCACTCTGTGATAGCAGTTTAGCCTGCCAGCCTTCTATCCTTTTTTGAATGGTGGTGATGATGCCAACAAAGAAAACCTTTTTGGATCTGCCCAAGAACAGTGGATAACCCAAGTATTTTTGTGGAAAAGTTTGTCTAGAAAAACCTGTGATATTTTCTATTCTTCGAATGAGGCTGGGGTTGCTGTTAGAGTGCAGCAGAAAACCACTCTTGGATGTATTAATCAACTGACCTGAAGCTTCCTCATAAATTGTTAAAGTATGCATCAGTTGGCGGAGAGAAGTGGCACTAGCATTGGCAAATACCAGAGTGTCATCTGCAAATAATAGGTGGGAGATAGATGGGCACCTCCGGGGGCCTGAATACCAACCAACTGTGCCACTTTCAAACTTTTCCTTTAGTAACCTGCTAAGAGATTCTTGAGCCAGAATAAATAGAATTGGAGCAATTGGGTCACCTTGTCTTAGGCCTCTGGTGGATTTAAAAAAACCCGCCATGTCTCCATTTAGGGCTATTGAAAACCAGCAGTTGGTAATCAAGCTTTCAAGCAGAAAAATAAATGTAGAGTCGAAGCCAAATTTCTTTAGAACTACAGCAAGGAAATCCCATTCAATTCTGTCATATGCCTTGGCCATGTCCAGTTTAAGAATGACATTGTTACCTCTGGTTTTTCTGCCAAGTTCTTGCACCATTTCCTGAGCCAAAGCAATATTTTCAATGATATGTCTACCTTTGACAAAAGCAGTCTGCTCCTTTGAGATTAGTGAGGGCAGGAGTTTGCTCAATCTGTTGCTTAGAATTTTGGAAATGATTTTATGGGAGAAGTTGCATAAACTGATGGGCCTATATTCAGATATTTCAGTAGCATTTTTAGTTTTGGGAATAAGAGCTATGACTGTTGCTGTGATGCTTCTTGGCAGAGGTTTTCTATCGATAAAAAACTCCTGAATTGCCTTTATGAGTGTTTCTGCAATAATCTGCCATGCATGTTGGAAAAACCAACCAGTATAACCATCAGGTCCAGGAGCACTGTCAGGGGAAATATCAAAGACTGCCTCTTTTATTTCAATATCAGTTGGGACAGCAGTGAGCATAGAGTTGTCTTCCTGGGTCACAATGTAAGGAATATTAGTCAGGCTTTCCATATCAACATAATGAGGTTGGGTAGTGAAAGCAGTTTGAAAATGGGAGACTGCTATATCCTTCATCTTTTGAGGGTCAGAAGTGAGATTTCCCATTGCATCCCTGAGGCAATTAATGAAATTTTTCCTTCTGTTAGCAGTGGCAGTTTCATGGAAGAATTTGGTATTTCTATCACCTTCAGCTAGCCATCTGATTCTTGACTTTTGCTTCCAAAAGATTTCCTGCTGCAATATTCTTTCTGTGAGAATGCTTTTGGCACTGTCAAGGGCTGAGAGATTTTGAGTGTTAGGATACTGATCATAGTTGTGTTCAGCCAATAAAACCATATCTTCAGCTTGCATCAAATTTTTGTGCACATTTCCAAAAATGTTCTTATTCCATTCCCGAAGGGTATGTCTCAGGAACTTTAGTTTCAGAATAAAAGTAGTAATGGCAGAGGTGGCAAGTGGGCTGGATTTCCAGGATTGCTCCACTGCAGAGAGAAATAGTTCATGCTTGGTCCACATTTGCTGAAAATAAAATCTGGTTTTTGTAGTGTGCTGAGTAGTCAATTTAATAATAAGAGGGGCATGGTCAGATGCTTCTCTAGATAGGTGCTCCATAGTGATTGGGAAGGACTGCATCCAAGGACTGTTGATGAGTACTCTGTCCAGCCTAGCCCAAATGCCATTGGAACCTACTTGCTGGTTATACCAAGTGTATTTGGAGCCCATGAAACCTGCATCTAAGAGCCCACAGTCGTTTATACAGTCCTTAAAATCATTCATGGATCTAAGTGAGGGCATATTACCTCCCAGCTTTTCATCTACTGTCATGATACAATTGAAATCTCCTGCCACAATCCAGGGACCTTTGATTTGATTGGTGATATGAGTGAGAGATGTCCATAACTGGAGCCTTTCCACTGGGGTGCATTTGGCATATATGAAAGAAGCATGGAAATCAGGCAAGGTGTTTGAAATCTGTCTGACTGTAATATGTTGATCATGCTGACATATAAGTTGAAAATTCCACTGGCCTTTCCACATTACCCAGATATGAGCATCCTCATCTGTGTTTGCTATATAATTCTCCATACCCAATTTCTTGCAGACTCTGTCCATGTTATAATTTGGAATTTTTGGTTCAAGAATTGCAATGCAGTCTACTCTATGCTCTTTAATTAAGAGTTTGGCACGACCCACAGAAAGAGCATTGCCAATGCCCCTTATGTTCCAAATTAAGAATGACATTATAGTTGGGTGTTGGATTGGATCTTCCCCTCAGACCCAATCCTCTTCATTCCTCTGGTAAGAACCCCTGGTCTGTCAGCTTGGAAGCCTGGTCTGTCAGCATGGAGGGCTGTTAAATTATCAATCTCAGCTTGTAAAGCTATTTTGTTCCTGACTTCTAGTGATTTTGGATCATTCGGGAGCTGAGTCTCCTGCTGCGTTCTTGAATTAGTATCAATCTCCATAACTTGGCCTGGGGAAATAGGCTGAGGACAGCTGATTGTAGTTGGAGCCTCTAAATTGGTAGCAGCGGGATGAACTAAATTTTTATTGGTGCCCATATACTTGATTGTTAGTTGATCAGAACCCTTGGGAGATGTAGTATAGGATCTTTCTGGACTAACATCGGACACCTCAATGGCCAGAGTGTGGGTCATCTGGGCAGGGGAATCCTGAGTAGGTTGTGCTATGATATGGCCCTTAGTTGTTTTAGATGCATTGCCCTCACTGAAAGATCTCGGCTCTGGGGATGGACAGTTAGTCCCTTCCTCGTTGAATTTTTCCAGCTGCTGAAGGGGAAGAAAAGGGTTGTCAACTGGAGTTGCTACTGGTTCTGTGATCTGCACACCAGTGGAAGCTGAGCCGACAGGAACCCATGTTTTGGTGGGCTTGGCAGGAGCGATCTCTTCAGACAGAGTGCTCTGTTTTGGGATATTGGTTTTAGCACTTGAAAAGCCTTGTTTCCTCACACAGTCCTTTTGTTCATGGCCAATCTTGTGACAAGCAGTGCATAAGTGGGGTATACGATGATACTTGATGGTCTGCCAGAACCCTGGGCCTCCACAGTCGATCCATATGTTCTCTACCAAAGGCTTCTCAATATCAAGTTCTACGCATACATAAGCTTCAGCGGTGTGAGTCCAAGCGAGGGTTGATTCATGGATCCGCAGAACCTTTCCAAGGTTGCCTGCTATCGATCGAAGGAAATCTTCACCATAAAGATTAACGGGGAGGGCTGGAAAACTCACCCATATTGGCATACTGGATGGATCTTTGGTGAAGTTGAAGTCTGCTGTCCATCTGAAGAAACGGAATAGGTAACCTTTGACGTAGATGTTCTTTCGAAGCAGCACTTTGAGAAAGTCATCTTTCGAAGAAAACCGCAGCAACAGGTGCCTGGGGTTCAGAAAGCTTATTAAGAAATCCTTCTGAAATGATAAACGCTGCGCTAGAAAGCTCTTCGTCTCAGGTATGGAGGGCCTTCCGTAGGAACACCTTGCAATGATGGCAAACTCGAGAGGCTTGAAGGACTGTTGTATTTCCTGTTTAGAGAAGAAGACTGCGGGATGGCCATCATCCGTGAATGCTGGAAGCTTGATACCAATGTCGACCTTAGCAGGAGAAAGGGAACGGGCTAGAGTCTGGAGAAAGGAAGGCTTTGGGACAGCGGGAGGGGGATGGGGATGGGGCTCACCATCCCCTGGAGGGGGGGCCGCCATGGCTAGGTAGCCATGCAAACCCTAGGAGAAGTTACGTTCTCTCTCAAACTCCCTAGTCAAGTTACCCCTTCTCTCGACGTGGTTCACTATTCATGTACTATTCATCGGTGTAAAAAAAATATTCTGAATCAGGAAGTAATGATATGAATATGTTGAGAAAAATGTGAGGACTCCAGAAATGTGTTCATTTTAAAATTTCGTGTTTTATTTCAATAGTTATGGATTTTTGAATATGTTGAATTATCAATTACTCAAAATCCAGGAAATTAAATTGACAACGTTGGTCATGTCATTAATTAATTGACGACTGTTTACACAGTCTTCAATTTGGTAATTGACGCCCTGGTCAGGGGCGTCATTTACAAAACTGTGTCACTATTCACACACTATTTATGCACTATTCATCCGTATAAAAATATTCTAAATCAGAAAGTAATGGTACGAATATGTCGAGAAAAATGTCAGGATTCCAGAAACATGTTAATGCAAAAATTTAGTGCTTTAAATTGATAGTTATGGATTTTTGAATGTGTTGAATTATCAAATACTCAAAATCCAGAAACTTAAATTGACGACATTGGTCATGTCGTTAATTAATTGACTACTGTTTACACAGTCTTCAATTTTGAAATGGACGCCCTAGTCAGGGGCGTCATTTTCAATGCTCATGTGTGTTTAACACGTTAACAGAGGCTATAATTTAAGGATTTAAGACTGAAAACTAGTGTGATAAAATCCGTTAAAAAGCTCATGAAATCATGCTTAAAAAAATCATGATAACAGTATGTAACGAGCTATTAACAAATGTATAACATGGTATTATTCTGGGTCATATATATATATATATATATATATATATATATATATATATATATATATATATATATATATATATATACATAGCATGGTTGACTAGTTGATCGAACTCTAAATATGCATCAATTAACCTATTAGCTACTAGTTAGGCAAGGATTTGAGAACACCTACCTCTGTGAAGTGACAGTAGTTGACAGGAGAGGAAGAAGCAGCCCTTCCCTTCCTCTGCAACTCTTCAGAACTTGTTCCCGTATCTAGCCGTCGAACTAACCAAATAGGGAGAATAGAGTGTATTTTATAACCTTAGGGTCGACAGGATGGGAGACAAGATCCAGAATTATAGGGTATTTAGTGGGTTGACAGCCTACACAGGTTGGAAGGATAGAATGATCGTGATAATTGTCGGAAAAGAAATGACGCCCCAGAGAGGGTCGTGTATTTCATAAGTTAAGATTTTCATATTAAACTTCAAAGATTTTTATCTTTAAAAATTGATGGAATTTGTTTGTAAAATTTCAGGGGTGAGACCCTTACATTTTTCTCTATTTTTACATATAATTTTTTTTGAAAAATTCTTTTTAAATAAAAAGTGGCACTATTCATGTCACTATTCACGTTTAGGAAATAACGACTTAACATATGTCGTTATTTTGAACGGAGATTTTTGTATTCACTCTACACTAACTAAAATTGTCTATATACCCTTTCTCACTTTCTAAATTATGTTTATCCTTTAACACTTCATCTATATACCCTTATTTCTTCAAAATAATGATATAATGTAAAAGTTGAAATATGAAATTTTCTAAATTATGAAAATATGAATTGGCATCTTGTAAAAGTGATGTTTAACCTTTAAAACACTATCTATATAACATATTTCCTATTTCTTTGGAATAGTGTAATATTAATTTCTTAAGTGATTAAAAATATAAATTGGCATTTCTAAAAATATAATTTGGCATCTTCTAAAGCATTTATAGGTAATTAAATGTTTTAAATGGTTAATCCAATAGAATTAGAATATGAGTGCAATGATTAAATTTTTTTTTATATATATTTATATTTTAAAATTCTCGGGTGTTACATGAGCATCTAGCAATGACTGCATTCTGAAGATGCGAGCAGGACTTCTGAATATCTTCCTGAGAAAAATATACTGCAGGTTCCCCTTTATCCGTAAATGCCGGAGCCTTCATCTGGAAGCATAGACGCGATCGATGCTGTTCCTTCATAAACGTCTGTGCATCTGGCTTCCGATGGGCTACTCCAGTCTCTGAGCATCCAGCACCGTTTGTTTCAGAAGAGAAATGAGCATCCCCCACCGCACCAGCCATCGCCGGCAGGAGGGGGATGCACCGAAGGAGCAGAGAGGCGAGGTGGGAAGAAGCAAAATCCGGAGCTTCTCACTCTAGAATTCTAGAGGGTGAAAAAAAAGTTTGGGATAAAATAGTTTTATTTTTGCATGCTATTGACTCATCATTTTTCATGATATAGCAATCATCCATGACATGACCATGCTGTCTACAATAAAAACTTGAAACTTTCTTTTTCTTTTTGGAAACATGGTGTTTAGCATTAGGTTTCCTAGAATGCACATGAGAACAAGCAAAGTCATTTTTCTATTTTTGCTTCAACGTTTTCTTTTTCTAGTTTTTGTTCTATTTTTGAGTTTTCTAAACATTAAACTATTTTGGGGGAGTTTTAGAAGCGATGGCTTTATCCGAACTGCAGACAAAGGAAGTGTACAGTTTATTTTCAAAGGACTTCTTATTCACTGGAGTGTACCCAATCCCTTCTCTCTAAAAGTTAATTTTTATTCCCAAGATTTTTTCCAGATTTTCTTTTCCTTGAACAAATTTTGACAGTGATTCATTCAGATCTTGAATCTGATTTTCTAAGGATGAAATATGCAACTCAGAACTGATAATCTCTTCCTCACATGTCTTGACCGTGGCACTCAACATGCCATTCACAGTTTTGTAGCTATCAATTTCCTGTTCTAACACACGTAACTTTTTAGACTCATCTATGGCCACACATTTTCCTTTTTCACAAGCACTTTGTTTATCAATCAACACTGCATTCTGTTCTTTCAATTTTTCATTCTCATCAGCAAGTGCCTTGTTTTCAACCAGTTCTTCAAGCAAGTATTAATCATTAGACATTGAGTCTAATTTATCTTGGAGTTGCATTTAAATCTCTTCCAACTCAGTGATTTTATCTTGAAGGGTTTCATTTTCATTCCTCAAACAACCAATGTGTTCTTTATGTAAATCTACATCAAGCAAAAGAGATTCATTCATCTCTTCTAGAGCAGAGCAATTTTTACAAGAGGAATTATCATTAGAATTGTCTTCAAGTTTCTTTTTCAATTTTTTGTTTTCAGATTTTAATTTCTTGTATTGCTTTACCAACTCATCATATGCATCTATAAGTTCATCAAAGGTAAAATCTTCAGGATCAGAGCTTGCCTGAGAGGAGAGATCACTGGGTTGGTCATTACTTTTGGCCATTAGGTAGTCGTGCCTTTCCTTTTCTTCGTGGATGCTCACCAACCCATCCAAGATGTCCTTGGTCGTGCTGCAGCTGGAAACAAATGGAAATTTCGTGGGATCTACTACAGCTTTCAACAAATTTAAAACTTTAAGATTATTATAATGTTTGGACTGGTGATCAGTAATCCATTCTGATTTATCCTTAGGCAGGTTAAAAAGACCATTCGTAATAATCCTCCAGAACTTACGATCATACGAGTTTACAAGCTTAAACATTTTTCATAACCAGATAGTGAAATCAGAACTATCAAAAATCGGTGGAGAAATCATGGAAACCTGTTCAGCGAAAGAACTCATGATAATAGGTGCACCGGGATCTTCCGAGCAGATCGTTGGATCTGGGTATGACAGAGCTAGGCTCTGATACCAATTGTTGGGCTCCTTGGTGCAATCGTAATCAAGAGGGGGTGAATTGATTACATCCCTTTTAAAAATTCTTACAGGATGAAGCTCTGGTTTCAGCTCACAGCGGTTTCAACACAGTGCTTAGAAACAATATAGAAAAACTTAGATACACTAGGTATTAGAGTGATCGTGGTAAGGAGCTAGCAAGCTTGATGAAACAATCTGGAACTCTGGGTGGCAGAAGGATCTGCTACACTATTGAGCAGAGATCTATCGAACACTTGAGTGCGTGTGTGTGAGAAATGTGTAGCAGTGTACTCAAATTGGTGTGTGTGAAAGTGCTAACTTGAACCTGTGAATGGAGATAAAAGAGATGGACAAACACACAGGCATTCAGATATGAAGACAACATGTTTAAGGTGGTTCGGGACCACAGCTGGGTTCCTAACGTCCACCCCTCACCAAACTCAGTGAGGCTTTCTACGCTACAAATGGAACAACACACATAGGGACAAGTCCCCAACAAATGTTGATACACAGCTTGACGGGGATGAACCCCCCCCCCCCCCCAAACGGTATTTTCACAGCCACACACGGGGACGAGCCCCCCCCCCCACATGTTGTTTTCACAGCCACACATGGGGACGAGCCCCACACACACACACGCTGCTACTCGCAGCAACCACACAGGGACAAACCCTAAAAGAAAAAAGGCGTTGTAAAGGTGCAGCACCACACGGGGACAAACCGCAAAAAAAAACACGTTGTAAATGTGCAGCACCACACAGGGACAAATCCCAAAAGAAAAACACATTGCAGAAGTGCAACGCCACACGAGGACAGACCCCCACAAGTGTCACAAATGCTGACAAACAGCTTGCATGAGGAACAAGCTCCTCATCTGCACACATACGACTGCAAAGCAGCCAAAACCCACTCTGCTCTCTAAAATAGAGTACCAGAAAAGCGTTGTCAAACTAGCACTACACGCGATAAAACAAATGTGGAGTTTCAAAGGAAAAACACAAAAGAAAACTAAGAAAACAAAACTGTAACTTTAGATCGAAGTCTTGAAGCAGAATATGTATCTCTGGGCTTAGATCTGAAAATCGGTCTGCTTCTCTGCTTAGTATCTATGAAGTAACTCAGGGAGGAGGGTTCTCCTCTCTCTCTTTCAGATTTTCTTCTTAGTGCAAGAGTCGCTCAGGCAAACTAGCTAAAGGGCTGCTCTTCTCTCTTTTTCTTCTTCTCAGATGTTCTTCACAAAGCTCAGGGCATCTAATACTGAGGACTGTAGCTCGAACAAGCTTCAGAGCCTCTTACAATGTTTTTCCCGTGCCACTTGTTCTTCAAGGCGATAGGTCCGTATTTATAGAAGAAAGACGTGGAGAGTCCCCTTTTTCTGAGATATGTTTTGTGATTGGTTCTACTCAAGACTCTTTTTTGATTGGTTATTGATAAAAAGAAAGAACCATGGAAAGTGTTCTTTCCCCAGATCTATTTTCGGACAAGTCCTTTTCATAAGGAGTAATCTGTCTGGCTCATGATTAAAAGGAAGCATCTTTGTCCTAGGACCTTTTCAGACCTCGAGCCACGTGTCCTGGAGCAGTGTGCCATTGACTTGGAGTAAGTAAACATGTGACTGCTTGAACACTCACATGTTTATACGGAAGAGCTCAGGTCAGTCGACTGAGTAAGTAGATCTGTCGACTGTGCTTCATGTTTGTCGACGCACCATGTGGGGTGTGTCGACACACTTAACTTCCTGTGGTAGCTATTGCATGCTGGACTACGAGCCAGACCTGTATGTGTTGACACACCCTGATGTGTGTGTCGACACACTCTTGTAATATGTTCCTGAAGCTGCTGGCTACTCACTGTTGCATGCACTGCTGTTGCTGCTGGCTTCTAGCTGTTGCAATTGCATGCTGGATCACCAGTTAGGTAAGCCAACCATGAAGGTTAGGTCGACACACTCTGACCACTGATAGAGAAATTTGATCTAGAGAACCAAAGTAGGCTAACACACTTCTGATGTGTGCCGACAAACTCTAACTACTTGACTCTTGTTGCTCCTAAAACTACTCTTGGAATCAGTCGTGTGTCGACACACTGAGAGAATGGCGTCGACGTAGCTGAAGAACATTGCCCGTATAATTGGTGCTAGATTTAATGGTATGCCAATGCACTGAAAGACTTTTGTCGACACACTTAGTTGTCCAAGGAGGCTTCAGCCCGAATGGCCCATAGGCTTGCTTTGACAGGTCGACATGGTGTTGAAGTTGGTCGACCCAGTGTTGAAGTAGGTCGACACACTTAAGAAGTAGGTTGACACACTTTGCTGACCACAGTTGCTATTCTACCTCTGGTAGCTATGTAGATCGACTTATATGAGAAGTAGGTCGACTAACTGAACACTCTGACCTCTGATAGATCTGGCCAAGCCCTTGCAGTTTCATTTTAGCAAATTGAAAGCATTTTAGCAAATTGAAAGCCCCTTGCACCTTGAGCTTCTTCAGCCTGTGTTGTCATAAGATTGGCATCTGGAGCTTTAGTTGACTTTGTTTCCCCAACCATCTATGGTTGTTTGAGTCCAGTTGCTTCCAAATTCATGTCCAGCTTTAAGATCCCTTGATCTGTCAGTATAACCTCCCCAATCTGCCTTAACATTGGATTCCCACTACCACCTACTGCCTTGTCCTGACATTCTTCAGTTGAAAGACATTATGTGTCAACACATCTTCCATATGTGTCGACACACCTGTTCATTTTCTGTCAGCACTTTTCCACATCTGTCGACTTTCAAAATACTCATTTGGTTACATCATGAGAGGAATTAAAGTAATCATCATCAGAATGTTATGAATATTAAAGTTTCAATATGAATAAGGATTTCATCATGATTCACGAATTTAAACATAAGATTCCATGAAATGAAATATTTACTCTTAAGAAAAACTCATGAAGACCATAGTAGCATGAAAAACACCATACAAAGTGAATCATAGTTGGATCATTATCAATACACAATAATGAATCAATCATAGTTGGACATCATAAAAACCACACAAAGACTACATATGTGCAACAGGAAGGGCATAGGTCCTATGAACTGTGGGCTCAATTCAATCAAACATAGGAAGAGCTGGGGAATTCTCCAATGGGATTATAGGAGTTCATCGACAATGTCTTGGAAACTGAGTTCAGGGAGCTTGCCGACCCTGTCCTCAGTGCTAAAAGACCTCTTGAAGTTTCATCAGAGGAAGAGATTCCTACTATCATGCCCCGAACCAATAGCAGCGGGAAGCAGCGCTTGGAACATGGCAGCGAAATAGTCATGTCATTTAGAGCAGAAGATAAATCAACACATAAACAACATTCAAACATACGGATGCCATTATTGACAAAAATTATAATTTTATTGATATTGAGAATTAAAATAATAAATTACAATAATAGACTCCAATAAAAGGGAACAAGGAATAAGGCAAGAGGACACAACTCACGATACTAACTAGACTCAAGAAATAGGACAAAGAAGACTCCGGTCTCTAAGGCTATAGGTTCACTCGATCATGCTGACCGCTCCCATTTTCGAGCGTTCCATCTACCGAGTTACCTGAAAAGGATTTGGAGAAAAGTGGGGTGAGCGAGAAGCTCAGTAGGAATTACACTCTATCACTAGGCAGAGTTTAAATAATTTACCATTTCATGTAGATGCATGAACGATGCGTAAAAATACGAGTAAAGCAGACTAAATAAACAGCACGAATAGATGATCACTAGAATAAGGATGGAATAGAGATATTGCAAGACAAGATATTAAGAGCAAGTAACTAGAACTTCTTGTGAATGGCCATTTATCAAATCAAGTCATGTCATTCAAGCAAGTACTTCACACATTAAAGCATGTATAGCAAGTATCAAGAGAATGTGAAATGTCGTAGACTTAACACGCAAGATAGTACATGGTGCAATGCCACACCTAGTCATTACACCTCCCCGGGGCACAAGTACACTCCGGGTGCTCCGCTTAGGACCAGACTGGGCCCTTTATAAAGATTGCCTTGGCATTGATTGGTTGGATCAGAGATCCCACGAAATCTGGACATCCACCATATTTAATGGCCAAGAGTTCCAAGGTCAAGCTCATGTAACTTATCGTCTAAGATCAAATGATCTTTCAATAGATTGAAAAGGAAGCCATAGGAATATGACTTAAAAGTGTGAAAGAGAGAGAGAGAGAGAGTCATGAATAGGATTAGATTCATAGCAGAAGGCTACTTTAATCTGGCTAGTACATCACACCAAAGAGAACGTGGAAAACAGGTTCTGGAATAGTTGCAGTCATGCAAAGGGCCGCAATAATAGATAGACGATCTATATAGGACAGCTAGAGTCGATACTGGGCCAAAAGAGACGGATCCCAATGTAGAAGGATAGAAACGGTCTCCAATGGGCCGCTAAACAAAGAGACGGTCCTTATTGGGCCGCTAAAAAAATATAAACGGTCCTCTCTGGGCCGCTAACAAAATATAAATGGTCCAAGGGTGGCTGCAACACAGTTGGGCCCAGCAATGTGAAACGGTCGACTTGCCTGATCCTTGGTCAGCCTCGGCATGGTGAAACCAGACCGGGGTCCAACTCACACATTCCAGATCAACCCAAGGGGTTTAGGTCAACTTACCCAAGCTAGGTTGACTCAAAATCAAGAACAAATCGACCGACAAATCTGGCACACAAGCCAGATCAGAAGAATATTGGCTGTCACTAAGTGGCCGCTTGAATACACTGACGATCTACCTTCTGGCCGCTACATGATAGTAGCAGTCTCAAAAGGACTGCATAGTGCAAAACAGTCCCAAATTTTCTTGCGCTGCACAAAGACACGAATCGATCGAGTCGAGGGGTCCATGCCTTAGGGTATAACCTGCCCAGCGTCCTAGTGGGAATCCTAGGCTTGTGGGGGCTTATGGAGATCTCATAATAGAGGTCCTAATCTGACGGAAGGAGTATCCGGCAGAGAGTCCCAACTATTACAAGAATTGAGGCTATGAAACCACGGAAAACAGGAGTGAAGCGGTCAGCCCACACCACCGAAGTGGAGTGACTATCAAACAATCCTAATAGATCATTTTATAATTTCATAAGAATACAATTTAGAAATTAAATTACAATTTATTGTTATAATTGACATTATGAGAGAGAAATGATATGAATATGAGAGGAAGGGTACAATTTTAGTGGTCATGATCAGCAGATGAAATAGACCTTATATTGTTCCATATAATCCATTTGTTAGGTGCGTTCTTACCCTATACATGTTGTCTAATCAAGGTGAACATAGATAATAAAACATGATCGGTGCACTATAGGCGATCAGGGAAGGGGCCACTATTGTTTCTTAGAGGTCATTCACAGGGCCGTTATCAAGCTACGCTTTATAAAAGACAATAAGACTAGAAATGGTCTGTCGCGAGGCCGCTAGGTTTTAGGCGATCAGGAACGAGCCGCATATTGAATATAGCACTCAGTCACAAGACTGCATGGAAGACACGCTAAATAAAAAAAACAACTGGACTAAAATAGTCTATCACGAGGCCGCTAGAAGTAGAGGCGGTTCCTGGTGCGATCGCAACCAAGTTGCCGCTTCTGGGCTCCGGCGACTCCGACACACCTTGATTCTAGCCCCAAATTCATGCAGTATATAGAACTAAAATTAGGCAAACCACTACTGCTAGAAAGAGAACGAAAATCCACACAAGATGGCATGGTTAACTAGAAAATTAACTTGCTAAAGTCAAACAACAGATCGATACAAATGGAACTAGCATGGTCGGTGCCCTAATTGACATGCTTCCAATAAAAACTGAAATATGAACTCCATACTAAACTAAAATTAGGGCTTTTGATATCAAATGAAAGAGGATGCGAAGGCGTACAAAAGGATGTGTGTGAATTAATCTTTATCCTGAGAGAAACCTACCTATTTGGATCAAAAACTCGGACGCCGCGAAGAACCCTAATCACGAACCCTTGCTATTCCTCGCCGTCCACCCCGTCGATCAACCACGTCCGTGGCTACAACGGCCAAATGGGGTTCGTGGGAGTATTAGATGTTGATTTAAAGAGGTGTGGTCGAAGGAAGAGGCGTGAAGGGGCTTGGAGATCGATGGAAAGATAATGCCACGCGAAACTCGTGATTGACCAAGTCCATGGGTTAACCACCTAAATTCGGCAGCTACGGTTAGGGTTTTCACTGGATTCGAGAAGGGAAATGGGTTTCTAGGGTAGGCCTATCAATTGGATCCGGTTAGTGCTCGATTCATTGAGAATTGAGCTCGAATTAGATCGGATTGGGTTGAACTATCAAAAACTCCAAGTTTTGCTAAAACCTCTTTAATTCGGCCTAATTAAATTTTTATTAGAGGTCGGCCCAGTTGACAATATTGCTAAACATTTCATTCCGGATAAAAATATAATTTATCTATATTTTTATAGATTGGTCAAAACTTTAGCCTAAGTGTGAAAAAACTGATTAATCTAATTAATTCTGTTTAAATTTCATTTTACCGTGAAAAATTCGATTCAGCTCAAAATATGAAATTTCTTTTTTGATCTTTGTAGGAAAATAATTAATCCTTTTCATTTATATAGTTTGGTCATTTTCGAAATCAATAAATTATTATAACATCATTTAATTTGAAAAACATTATTGGACTTATTAAATGGCATGTTAACTAAGAAATTGACTATTTTACCCCCTTTCAGTAAATCGGCCACTTTGATTGTAACACCTCGGTTAAATAATAAAATATAAAATAAAAATTTTGAAATATGTATTGAAATAAAATGTGATAAAGAGAAATAAATGAAAATCGTGCGGTTAATTGTCGCTTAAATTATTAAATCTCATGTGATGAAATAAATAAAAGAAAAGAAAATGGAATTTAATTTTTGTAAAAATAGAATGACTAATCGAATTACTAATTCAACGTAAGATATATTAAAATGGACTAAATTTATTAAGTTGCTATTTAATGACTTCAATAATTTTCTTAATTAAAGAATATTATTTATTTTGAAAGTGGCCAAATTATATCAATAAAAAATAAAAAAATATTTTTATACAATAACCAAAAAATGAATTTCATATTCCAAGATGCAATCGAATTTTTCTATGATGATTTGAAGTTAATAGGTATAAATTAAATTAATTGAATTTCGCCCGTAGGCAAAAGTTTCGACTAATTTATAAAAATATAAAAAAATTATATTCCTATAGAGAAAGAAATGTTAAATAATATTGTCAACTGGGCCGACCCCTATTAAAAATTTAAATAGGCTGGATTAAGAAATTAATGGCCAAATTCGTTATTTCAATATATTAACCTTAATTGGCTTAATTGGAGCCCAATTCTTAACCAAACGAGCCCAAACTAGGCCCAATCGAAAGGTTAACCCTAAGAGCTCGTTTTCCCTTTGAAACCCTAGCCTCTAGAGCCTTCTCTCGACGGCGGCGGCGTGGATTTGGTCAAAGTGCGAGATTCTCGGTGAAGTTTTCCCCGTTGGACTCTCGAGTCCAATTTGATCGCTAGAACCCTCCATACACCCTATAACTAGAGGGCTTCGACAGCCCTAGACCTCTATTTGGTCTTCCAACTAGCGACGCGACCTGTGGCGGCCGATCGACGACGAATTAGGGCGAGGATAGTCGACGCATTCGCAGATTAGGGTTTTACACGTCGTCCCTTTCTTCTTCAATTAAAGTAGGTTTCTCTCGGGCCAAACTTTAATTAAAGCATGCTAGCTTGATCACCTTCGTGTCCTATTTCATTTGATATCAAAAGCCTTAATTTTAGATTAGTATGGAGTTCGTATTTCAATTTTTTTTGGAAGCATGTCAATTAGGGCACCGACCATGCTAGTTCCAATTGTATCGATCTGTTGTTTGTGTTTAGCCAGTTAATTTTCTAATTAACCATGCCATCTTGTGCGGATTTTTGTCCTTTTTCTAGCAGTAGTAGTTTGCCCAATTTATATTGAGTATTACGATCAAATTTGTCATTTTTGTCTGGATCGGTCGGAGTTCGCCGTTGAAATGCTTCGTGTCTTTAATTGCAGCCCTAACGGGGACCGCTAAGTCAAAAGCGGTCACCCGATAGACCATTTTTATATAGATCATGGTTGTTGTTTTTATATATTAATGTGGAAACCGGCCCTATCCTAACCATCTCTTGCATAAAACGGCCCCTCGATAGACCGCTTTATGGCGGTGGGTTTTCAAAAAAAAAAGATGATTTTGCACCGGTCCTAAGCGGTTATCCTCTAACCGTCTTAGGTACTTGGCGGTCCATCTATAGACTGTTTTATATCCTGTTTCAGTAAAAATGTTGCATATTTTTCAGCTTGTTAGGTTTTGTTTCCCTGTGTAAACATCATGTTATTAGGACTAAATTCGTGACAGAAACCCACTAATAAATAGGACTTATGAAATAATTGATCTAAGTTTAATTTTCTTTAGCATATTGTCCTTTCATGATCATCCCTCATGTATTATCACTTGATTAAAAAGAGAGTAGAAAACAAAAACATGTGTTTTAATCGTTTAGCTTGTAAATTTATCTCTACATGCTTAGTTAGAACTTATTTTAAGGACGTGCCACTCCGGTGGTGTCGATTGGACCGATCACCTCACTTTCATGATTTGAACCATTGATCTTGGACATCGAATGTCTCTCTGTCGGATATTCCTTCCGCTGAACTAGGTGTTCATGTTCCGAGGCCTCCGTAAGCCCCCGCGAGCCTGGGATTCCCATTAAGACGTCGGGCAGGTTGTACCCTAAGACCTTAACCCTCTCGATTCGACTGAAATTGCGAGTTTAGGATCTGTCCCTACTCTGTATGGGTTGCGGCCATGCTCAGACCATTTTCTGGGATTAGCGGCCCTTGGGGGACCGTTTTGTTATGATAGCGGCCTTGGCTAGACTGTTTTTATAGCTTAGCAGTCCTTTGCTGACCGTTTCACATTCAAGCCTTCCGAAAATTGCTGTTTTCATAGTTTTGATGTGTGAGCCACTCTAGCCTATCCAGGCTATTGCACCTCGAGTTTTGACCTATTGTTAGGTCTATTGGTGACATTTATCTATTCTAAATTCAATCCTTTAAATGACTATTCATCTTGATTAATGAGCTTATTATTTGGAATCTCAAGAAAATCAATATTCTTACGCATTTTACCTTGATTCCATGAGCTTGATCTTGGAACTTTTGGCCATTATTATTTGTGGATGTCTAGATTTCATGGGATCTATGATCCAAACAAATCAATGCCAAGGCAATCATATTAAGGGCCCAGTCTGGTCCTGGGAGGAGCACCCAAAATGTACTTGTACCCCGGGGAGGTGAAATGACTAGGTGTGGCATTGTCACCGAGTACTATCTAGCGTGTGAGTCTACGACATTCCACATTCTCGTGAAACTTGCTATTCATGCTTGAAAGCGTGAAGTACTTGCTTGCGTGACATTACTCGACTTGACTTGACTTGAAATGGCCATTTATTGGGAAGTTCTTGTTAATGGTGCTTCATATCTTGACTTGTAATATTCCTTTCCATTTATCTATCGATTATCTTCTGATCTTGTTGGTTACTTAGTTTACTTATTTGAGTTTCTCGCATTATTCATGCATTCATAAAATGGTTAATTACTTAAATTTGCCTGATGATAGAGAGTAATTCCTACTGAGCTTCTCGCTCACCCCCCCCCTTTTCCATCCTTTTCGGGTAACGTGGTAGAAGTAATGTTTGCAACTGGGATCGGGTCAACATGATCAAGTGAACCCGGAGGCATGAGACCTGAGTGTTTTATTTTCTTGAGTCTAGTTAGTATAGTGTATCTTGCTATTTCCTTTTTCTTATTTTCTTTTCTTTTTGAGTCTTCTATTGAAAAAAAAAGGGTTAAATTGTAATTCAATTTCCAAATATCATTAAAAATTATACTTTTCTCAAATTAATGGCCTCCATATGTTTGAATATTATTTCGTGTTTATTTATTGCTCTTGTAATAATTACTGTTTCGCTGCCACATTCCGAGCACTGCTTCCCGCTGCTATCTGTTCGGGGCGTGACAGAAGTGGTATCGGAGCCTTGGTTGTTTGAATCCTAGGTTCTTGTCCATAAGTATAGGTTACCCTAAGTAATAGGTCATGTAATTTGTGTCATCCATTCATGTCACCCGGTGAGATTGGGTAGTGCCTCAGGTTAAGTAATAAAATATGTATAAGATTGCGTAGCACGACGCGTAAGGATAATAAAAGTTTTAACCTTGTAATTATTTTGCAGGTATTTAAGCTCCTTTTGACGTGAAAGCGAGAGGGTCCACGAGTAAGCTAAGGTCCGGTTCCATTAAAATGTGGCGAGTCCGTCGTAAAGAAATTTGAAGTAATAAGAAGAAAAAGAATAACTTTTCGCAAATGAAATATTTTCACTGTCACAAAATTGGTAATCTAATCAAGCAGTGCTGGCGAAGGAGCGGAGCGTGTCTTCGTTGTGAAAATAAAGATCATATAATGGCTAATTACCCTACGGTACTACCACAAGCCAAAACACAAGGAGAATTGGAATCGATTTCTATCAAATGAGGAATTATATAAGATATTGTTCTCCCTCATCCTTAACTATAGTTAAATTCTTTTGCATTCCATTAGTTGTATGATTAACATGTTATTTTGAATAGATAAGATCATCTTAGTTTAACTATTTGAATAGTTAATGGCGATCGACGAATTTGGGGACCAAATTCCTTGAAGTGGGGGAGGATGTAACACCCCGGTTAAATAATAAAATATAAAATTAAAATTTTGAAATATGTATTGAAATAAAATATGATAAATAGAAATAAATGAAAAATATGTGATTAATTATCGCTTAAATTATTAAATCTCATGTGAAGAAATAAATAAAAGAAAAGAAAAGGGAATCTAATTTTTATAAAAATAGAATTACTAATCGAATACTAATTCAACGTAAGATATATTAAAACGGATTAAAGTTATTAACTTGCTATTTAATGACTTAAATAATTTTCTTAGTTAAAGAATATTATTTATTTTGAAAGTGGTCAAATTATATCAATGAAAAAAGAAATAATTATTTTTATATAATAACAAAAAAAGAATTTCATATTCCAAGATGCAATCGAATTTTTCTATGATGATTTGAATTTAATAGGTATAAATTAAATTAATTGAATTTCGCCCGTAGGCCAAAGTTTCGACTAATTTCTAAAAATATGAAAAAAATTATATTCCCACAGAGAAAAAATGTTAAACAATATTTTCAACTGGGCCGACCCCTAATAAAAATTTAATTAGGCTAGATTAAGGAATTAATGGCCAAATTCATTATTTCAATAGATTAATCTTAATCGACTTAATTGGAACCTAATTCTTAACCAAACGAGCCCAAACTAGGCCCAATCGAAAGGTTAACCCTAGGAGCTCGTTTTACCTTCGAAACCCTAGCCTCTAGAGCCTTCTCTCGACGACGGTGACATGGATTTGGTCAAAGTGTGAGATTCTTGGCGAAGTTTTCCCCGTTGGACTCTCGAGTCCAATTTGATCGCTAGAACCCTCCATACACCCTATAACTAGAGGGCTTCGAAAGCCCTAGGCCTCTATTTGGTCTTCCAACTAGGAACGTGACCTGTGGCGGCCGATCGAGGGCGAATTAGGGTGAGGATCGACGACGTGTTCATGGATTATGGTTTTACGCGTCGTCCCTTTCTTCTTCAATTAAGGTAGGTTTCTCTCGGGCCAAACTTTAATTAAAGCATGCTAGCTTGATCGCCTTCATGTCCTCTTTCATTTGATAACAAAAGACCTAATTTTAGATTAGTATGGAGTTCGTATTTCAGTTTTTTATTGGAAGCATGTCAATTAGGGCACCGACCACGCTAGTTCCAATTGTATTGATTTGTTTTTTGTGTTTAGCCAGTTAATTTTCTAATTAACCATGCCATCTTGTGCGGATTTTTGTCCTCTTTATAGTAGTAGTAGTTTGCCCAATTTATATTGAGTATTGCGATCGAATTTGTCATTTTTGTCCGGATCGGTCGGAGTTCGTCGTTGAAATGCTTCCTATCTTTAATTGCGGCCCTAACAGGGACCGCTAAGTCAAAAGCGGTCACCCGATAGACCATTTTTAACATAGATCGTGGTTATTTTTTTATATATTAATGTGGAAACCGGCCCTATCCTAACCGTCTCTTGCATAAAATGGCACCTCGATAGATCGCTTTATGGCGGTGCGTTTTCAAAAAAAAAGAGGATTTTGCGCTGGTCCTGAGCGGTCATCCTCTGACCGTCTTAGGTACTTGGAAATTCCAGAACTAATATTTACTAGCCCCAAGAGTCGGAGCAAATCCCCTCTTATTTCAGCTCTCCGAGCTAGCAAGCTCATCAGGAAAGGATGTACATCTTTCCTTGCCTTTGTCACAGTTAAAGAAGCTAAGGAAGCTAAGCTAGAAGACATTCCAGTAGTACAAGAATTTCCGGACGTATTTCCGGAAGATTTACCGGGATTACCCCCGCAAAGAGAAGTGGCCTTCACCATCGACTTAGTCCCTAGTGCTGGTCCGATTTCAAAGGCACCTTATAGGATGTCACCTGCTGAACTCAAGGAATTAAAGGAGCAATTGATGGAACTCATTAAGAAAGGATTCATTAGACCAAGTACTTTCCCGTGGGGAGCGCCTGTATTATTTGTAAAGAAGAAAGACGGATCCATGAGGTTATGCGTCGACTATCGACAATTGAATCATCTCACTGTCAAGAACAAGTATCCACTGCCGAGAATCGATGAATTGTTTGATCAAATTTCAGGATCCATGTACTTTTCCAAAATTGATCTTAGGTCCGGATATCACCAACTAAGAATCAAGGACGAGGATATTCATAAAACCGCATTCAGAAGCAGGTATGGCCATTATGAATTTGTTGTTATGCCTTTCGGACTAACGAATGCCCCTGCTGCCTTTATGCAGTTAATGAATAGTATATTCAAGCCTTATTTGGATCAATTCGTGGTGGTCTTTATTGATGATATATTGATTTATTACAAGACCAAGGAAGAGCATGAGGAACATTTGAGGATTGCATTACAAATATTGAGGACAAATCAATTATATGTAAAACTTAGCAAGTGTGAATTCTGGCTTGAAGAGGTGACTTTTCTCGGACATGTTATATCAAAGGATGGCTTGTCTGTAGACCCATCAAAGGTTGAAGCCGTAAGGAACTGGGAAAGACCGACCAATGCTAGCGAGATCCGAAGATTCTTAGGTCTTGCCGACTATTACAGGCGATTCATCAAGGATTTCTCTAAAATCGCCGTGCCACTTACAAGGTTAACTCGCAAGGAGATCCATTGTGAATGGGATGAGGAATGTGAGAGAAGCTTCCAAACTCTCAAGGATCATCTTACTACAGCTCCTATCTTAGCATTGCCAATTGAAGAAGAAAAGTTCGAGGTATACACTGATGCTTCTAGCATTGGCCTCGGGTGTGTTCTAGTGCAACAAGGGATGGTTATAGCCTACTCTTCTCGTCAATTAAAGAAGCATGAAGAGAACTACCCCGTCCATGACTTAGAATTGGCCGCGGTAGTATTTGCACTCAAAATATGGAGACATTATCTTTATGGAGTATAATTTACTGTATACTCCGATCACAAGAGTCTCAAATATCTTTTCTCACAGAAGGAACTAAATATGAGGCAAAGACGATGGCTGGAATATCTCAAGGACTTCGACTTCAATATACAATATCATCCCGAAAAGGGTAATCATGTAGCAGATGCCCTTAGTCGAAAGCCGAGAGCACTGTTAGCCAATTGTCTGATTCAAGAATGAAAATTGCTAGAACAATTCTCTGAACTCAATATAAGCATGGACACGGACCCTAGATGTGTCACATTATCTCATGTAAGCATACAGTCAGATTTATTATCTGAGATACAAGCACTTCAGGATGATGATCCTACATTAGTAGAAATCAAGGGCAGATTAAAAGGACAATCAGACTTCCAACTAGCTTCTGATGGAAGATTAATGTTCAAGAATAGAACTGGTATACCGGACTGCCCAGAATTGAAAAAGAAGATCTTAGATGAAGCTCACAGATCAAGGTATACGATTCATCCTGGATCTACCAAGATGTGAAAAGAAATTTTTGGTGGCCCAACATGAAAAGAGAAATAGCGGACTATGTATCACGCTGTCTCACATGCCAACAAGTCAAGGCGGAACACCAAAAGCCTGTTGGAAAGCTACATCCTCTAGATATCCCTAAATGGAAGTGGGAGGATATTGGTATGGATTTCATCATGGGTTTATCTAAATCAAAAAGAGGACATGATGGAATATGGGTTATCATTGACCGATTGACCAAATCCGCGCATTTCTTGCCAATCAAGAGTCGATGGTCAGTTGATGTCTTAGCTGCACTATACATCAAGGAAATAGTCAGATTACATGGTATTCCTGTTTCAATCGTGTCTGACAGAGATCCCCGTTTTACTTCTCATTTTTGGAAAGGACTACAACATTCGTTGGGGACGAGACTTAATTTTAGTACAGCCTTTCATCCTCAAACGGATGGTCAGACCGAGAGAACAAATCAAGTAGTTGAAGATATGCTTAGAGCATGCATTACTGATTTTGATGGAAACTGGCATGATCACTTGCCTCTTGTCGAATTTGCATACAATAATAGCTACCAAGCTAGTATACAAATGGCACCTTTCGAAGCTTTATACGGAAGGAGTTGCCGATCACCCTTGTGCTGGAATGAAGTTGGAGAGAAACAACTGTTAGGTCCAGACATGGTAAGGGATACAACTGAGAAGATACGAGCAATCAGGGAAAGATTACAAGTAGCTCAGACAAGGCAAAAGGCTTATGCCGACACAAGAAGAAGAGATCTCGAATTCCAAATTGGAGATCATGTATTTCTCAAGATATCGCCTGGACGTGGAATACGAAGATTTGGTGTTAAAGGCAAGCTTACACCAAGATTTATCGGACCTTTTGAGATACTAGAAAGAGTTGGCGAGGTTGCTTATCGCATCGCATTGCCCCCTCAACTGTCCGAGGTACATAATGTGTTCCACATATCTATGTTGAAGAAGTATGTGCACGATCCATCACACATTATTGAACATGGAGACCTGATAATCCAGAAGGATCTCACGTATGAACAAAAGCCTATGAAGATCTTAGATCGTGAAATACGTGCTCTAAGAAATAAGGTTATTCCCATGCTAAAAGTACAATGGAATAAGAATTCAGAACATGAAGCTACATGGGAGACCGAGGAATCTATGAGGAAATAATTTCCAGATTTATTTTAGAAGGTACGTACTCTACACTCTCCATATGCAAATATATAATATGATATTTGGGGACCAAATTCTTTTTAAGTGGGGGAGGGTGTAGCAACCCTGATAAATTTAAAAGGAATAAATAAATCAAAATAGATTAAAAGATTTAATAAATAAACGAAAGAGCTTGGAATAAAAATAATTAAAACCCTGATGGAAATAACGCCTCAGATAAAGGCGCTACTTTACAAGAAAACGCCCTTACCTAAGGCGTGTTTTGAAGAAAGGACACCCACACGTTAAGGCGTCAAATTTTAAACGACCAAAATAAATAAAAAGGACAAGTTAGCGTAACGTCCCTTTCGTGGACGCGTTTTAACAAGTAACGACACTTGACAAGGCGTCAATTTAAATTCGACGCCCTGACCTAGGTCGCTAATTCAGTTTGAGTTTCGTTCGACCCAGGAGTCTATCCAGGGTAAGGTGATAACTATGAGGAAGAGTTTGAATGTAGTAATAACTCTAATATGGAAGTATTACTTCCAATCAAACACTAACTCTATTAGGATTCTAGAAATCCTATAAATAACTTACTGCTTGAACCGAGAACGCTATTTGGCGTTCGGAGTATTCTAAGGTATGTGAAGAACAACAGGTTCTTCTTGTATCTCTTTTCGTCCGATTATCGATTTCATGAAAGAATACTAAATATTCTTATTCTTCTTCTCTTCTTACAGGTTAAGAAGATTAACGGGTAAGTTTTTCTTTCCTCCACCTTCAGTTAAGTATTATGAAGAAAAACTGATGTTTCTTCATCTTATTTCTCTGTAGAGAAGTCATCTTAGCCTACTGAAGAACGTGGGTTCTTCATCGACGAACGTCTGCTTCTGATCGTGCCAAAAAGAGAACCTGTCGATACATCTACACCAAGACTTCTGCCCCTTTCATCCAACTCTGTTGATAGCAGAGTACCGTGTCTTCATCAGTTCTCCAGTTAATCATCATAAGGTAGGATTTTCTCATGGAACGTAGCCCAAACTACCATATAACTATAGATAATTATCATCGATAGTTCATGCATATAGTTTTCATGCGTCTGGTTATTTTCTATGGAATGTTTGAAAGAAACGACCCTAACAAGGGTGTTAATTTAAAAGACACGACCATGCCCAGGTCGT
>JAHNEJ010002570.1:0-76302 GCA_022559845.1 Amorphophallus konjac
ACCCAAGATAGCCTTGAACATAGGGTCGATATCAAGAACATAGAATTCCACGGCCATAGTAAGGGGCCCGAGCTCTGCCTGAATGGTGACTACCCCGTGACATGCCCGCCTTGAGTTGTCATATGCCGCTATAGTGGTGGGGGTAGGCCGCAGTAACTCTTCAGATATGTTGCATGCCCGGAGGGTGCTGGGTGGGCAAACATTAATTGAGGCCCCTGTGTCAACCAGTGCTGCCTCAATGTCGACTTTGTTCAGAGTAATTATTATGCAGAGCGGCATTTGCCGAGCCCCCGGAGGTGCAAGCTCAGTTTCTGAGAATGTAATTGCTGGCCCTTTGGAGATAGTTGCTAGTGCCATTGGTAAGCTGTCGACTGCCATGTCTTCGCTAACCATTACCTTCTGTAGAAAATCCCTCAGTGCATCTTGATGAAGGGTAGACCTTTTGATCAGCTCCAGCATAGATATTTTGGCGGGCACTCGATCCAGATGATGTAGCAAGTCATATTGGGTACCCGGCAGAGGTTCAGCTTCCTCTCGCTCAGCCACCGGCTGAGAGGATTGGGGATTAGAAGTAGTAACGTAATTCCGATGGAACATCTTCCCGCTCCTTAAAGCACAATTTACCGCAGCATCCGAAGATAGTATGATGGGCGCTGCAGGGTGGATGAGTGGAACAGGTTGTGCGGGGGAGGTGATTTGGTGAAGCGTAGGGTTGGTGAGGTTAATGGGGGGTGAGCGGATGATGGGTGAAGGATTGGTGGAAGGTAGGGTGGTGATGAATGTCGATGCGGGTGGAGGGAAGGCTAGTGGATGTTTGAGAGTGGGCGAAGGATTAGGTGGTGGTGTGATGATGGCGAGGGGAGTAAGTGTTGGAGGGTATGATGGGATGGAGAGTGGTAGAGGGTTTGCTGGAGCGGGTGTGGATGGTAGGACGAGTGGAGAGGGTGTTGGTTGTGTAGGGAGGATGAAGGAAGGGTTGCGGGGGTTGTGGTGGAAGGCCATTACTTGCGGTGTGGCGCCATCATCATCAAAAGACCACCCGGCGTTGGGGGCTGGTGGTTGAACCACGTTTACTTGTGCTGGTGCCGGCGGCTGCTGCTGAGGAGCGGGTGGATGATTCGGCATCGGGTTCTGATGGATGCCCAGGTCTTGTACTTGCTGCGGTTGCTACTGTTGTGGTGGCTGCTGCGGCTGTGGTGCTTGATGCTGCTGCACTTGCTGCCCCTGTGGCTGCCTTCTTTTTTCTTTAATCTCAACAATGGCCCTATGCATTTCGGCCCAGTCGATCCTCTGCCCCTCATGTAGGTCATACACAAGATCTCGGAACTGAAAACATCCTTCTATGGTATGGCCTGGCTGCCGGTGGAACATACAATACTTAGTCTGATCGACTGTCGGGTTCCAAACAGGCCGTTCCGGAGGAAGTTGGATTGCATTCACTGACATGAGTGCCG
Source organism: Amorphophallus konjac (assembly GCA_022559845.1). Lineage (NCBI taxonomy): Eukaryota > Viridiplantae > Streptophyta > Magnoliopsida > Alismatales > Araceae > Amorphophallus > Amorphophallus konjac. Next base: position 1,455 of record JAHNEJ010002570.1, read on the forward strand.
AGAAGATATCCGTAAGTGTCTCGGGCAATGGAGGATACTGGGCTCTCCTGGGAGCCGGGCGCTTGCTATTTGGATTGTTGTTGTTGTAGCCGTTGGGTGGAGGGACGTTATGGTATTGTGGTGGCGGTGATGGTTGTTGTGGTGCGGTGAAGGTGTTTTGTGGAATGGTGAAGGCGGGTGGAGGGTTTTGTGGAGTGGCTTGGAAGTTTTGCGGAGCGGCGTTTTATGAATTGCGGGGGTTTTGGTTGTAGCGGAAAGGTGTGGCCTGATATGGAAAAGCAACGGCTTGTACTTGCTCATTTGTTTTGACTCCCTCAGTAACCGGCCCTTGGGGTTTCTTGTGGTACTTGGGCTTTTGGTTTTCGAAGAGGGAATGGATAGGGGAGTCCTTGAATTGAGTCTGGATGAAGCGCACCCGGCTATAGAGTTGATGCATGTTGGCTATGTCATTCATCGCCAGGATGTTGCGGAAGGTCGGGGTGGCATTGGAAATCAGCAGTTTGACCTTCTCTTCCTCCGGAATGTGGCCCGGTACCCTGGCGGCCATTTGTCTCCACCTATCTGCATAGGTGGTGAACTCCTCATCCGACTTCATCTTCTCGGCCACTAGATCTGTAAATGAATATTCAGGGCCGACCCTGTCTTGAAACCGCTGGATGAATTTATCTTTTACTACCTTGAAACTCTCGGCCTCTTCCAGTGGTAGAGAATAGAACCATTCTAGAGCAACATTGTCCAAAGATCGGCGGAATAAGTACGCCATGAGGCGATCATCATATTGGAACTGCGCCGATTCATAAAGAAAATCCCTCACATGGATGAAGGGATTATTGTTCCCATCGTACTTGCGATAGTTGGGGAGCTCTGACTGCGGAGGGAACCGGATGTTCTGAAAGCTCGGAATAGGAATATCAGCCAAGGATTGTGGGCCAACCCTTTTCTGGAGAAAGTCGAGTTGTTGCTGCATGGTGGCCCACTTGTCAAGCAAGTCCTGCTCTCGGGAAGGAGCAGGGGCAGTGAAGGATGCTGTTTGTATTTGAGGGGCAGATGGAATGGCTGTAGCCACAGGCGGGAGCCCGTAAGAAGGAGTGGAAGGATAGACAGTGGGAATAGGCGGCCCGTAAGAAGGATATTGGGCCTGAGATAGACCCGGATTGGAATTATTTTGGGCCACTCCTTGCTGAGAGCGTAAGAAATCGGAAGGGTTCATAAGGAGCTGCGGAACTACCGAACCAGAGTTGTGATGATCCCACTGGTCAAAGGAAGAGATGGGTGACTTCCCTTTATCGAAAGATTGATGGGCTGGATTAGAAGACTGGCCCATCTCCATGCCGGTGAAAGTGATGGTCCGGGGTTGGACCGGAGTGAGATCAATCGGAGTGGGCTGAATAGGCGGCCCAATATTGGAAGGATTAGATTGACCTTGGATAGTGGCAGAGGGAGAAGTATTGGACCCTTGCATAGCTTGATATAGAACTTGGAGTTGGGTCGGATCCAATTGGGCCATCATATGAAGGACGGAGCCCGCGGAAGGAGTAGAGAGAGAAGGGGTAACTTGACTTCCTTCCATAGAGGTGGAGAATGGGAGGGGGGCAGTCCCCTCTCCAGAGGAAAATGTAATAACCCTAGGGGGGTTTTCAAGGAGCCCTTGAGGAAGAGAGTCCTCTTGGGAGTGAGGAGGATTGAAAGATGCCATGGTGGACTCGAAGAGGGGATTAGAATAGAACGTGAAGACGGAACTGACTCGAGAAGATGATTCAGACGGACGAAAACAACCCCACATGCAACGGGCAACCTTGACAAAATTCAAAACAACCAACACAAAACACACAATAAACAACCAAACTTAGGTGATTCTAACAAGATGCAAGTGATAAAAGATGAAGACACTCAAAAATCAAGCAAGTTGTTTAGAATGATGCGACAAGATTCTTATGATTTCTCCTTTGAAACTTTAGTGAATTGATTGATATGTGCTCTCAACAATAGGTTCCTAGTAGGAGATGGATATGGGACTTGGTTTGACTCTAAGTGTAACCCCTCCTTCACTTATGCGGTCCTAGACACGGGGTGGGAAAGGTACAACCAGCCCGGCGTCCGTGTGGGAATCCACGGCTCGCGGGGACTTACGGAGGTCCCTGTTATGATTTCCTGATCAGCTCCAAGGAATATGGAGACGAGAGGTCCTCACAACAAGGTGGGAAAAATACAATCTAAGATATGACAAGATGAATGACCCTATGTGCACCGGAGTGCATGCAAAGTCTAACCTAAAATCTAGCAATCAACGATGCACACAATGATATGGAGATATGAGCAAAGCAAGGAGGAGGTCAAGTATCACCCAAGCAATAAATCACAGCAAAAACCGCGGAAATAAATGCACCTCGGATGTGTACCTGCCAGGAGAGTAATGGTCGAAGGACCCTGCGTCAGAGAACAATAACGGTCTAAGGCCAGACCGCCAGATCAGATATAACGCAGGGGGATGAGACCGTCAGATGAGCCAGGGAACCAAAACCAGACAGAAGTAACCGGAAAGCCCGTGGAAGCTCACACAGCAGAACCAAAGTGGCGGTCTAATGCCCCTGCGTCAGAGAACTGTGACGCGGGGACACCTGGCCGTTAGAGAACTTAGAAAACCAGAATGAGCAGTAATCAAAGGGGAAACAAAAGGCAACTCCACAAGCAGATGATGGCAAGTTTGAACAAGAATCAAAAGCACGATTGGCACAAGCTGTCCCACCGTGATCGCCAAAAAATTATCTGTTGATATTTATTTGTCTATCTTCTATCTTTTCTTTTGAGGTTTGGAGAGTGATATGGCAAGATGACAAACAAGCAATCAAAGATCTACTCGAACCTATGAACATGTGATCATGAACCTAGGCAATCATAGCTAGCTCTAGCATGGGCATGCTATCTCAATCCAACTACACTAAGGAAAAGGAAAAACACACGCCGGGGCGTGGAGCAAGGAATAAATAAAAACACACCATGAGGGTGGAATAAGCAAGGAAAATAGGAAGATATGATGAAGAAGACAGCTAATGCCCAATACCAAGGAAAGATGTGATCGCCACCAAAGTAAAACAAGTCAAAAGAACCTGAATATACCTTGGAAATAGGTGGATGAAACACCCGCCCACAGGAGAGAAAACCAGAGAAAGCCTGCAGATCAACTTGGAAGTAACGGCCAGAACCCCGTGCGTCGCTTGGAAGCGACGGCCGTACGATAGACCGCCGGAAGATAGTGACGCGCCTGCACCAGACCGTTAAGTAACCTGCAGTAACAAAGCTTGAATTCTTTTAACTCCAACTCTTCCAGCCGGCTAGAAGACTTGGGCCTCGTGCTAATGAACCTGTAAACCTGCCAAAGATGTAGAAAGACAAGACAAGACAACCTCAATTAGCCCTTTTCACAAGCATAGCATCAATTCTTGAGGAGTTTAAGAACATCAAAAGGAGAGGGAATTACTGGGGAGTTTTGGTTTTTTAACCCCTCTGGGTGTTTTAAAAGTTTGGGAAGATGTTTGTATGCTTAAAGAATAATGAAAAACGTGGAGAAAGAGGAGGGACAATGCTTGGATTGAGGAAAAACCAAGGAAGGACTCAAGCATGCAATGATGAACTTGAAAGACCAAAACTAAAGTACTCCCTTGATTATGAGATGGATGGATGTGGGAAGCAGTTCCTCTTGGATGAAGACGGCTCCTGAGTTTGGCAGCACTTCGTCGTGAATTCGAATCTTCCTCCTCTTGGCCATGAAGTCAAGGGTTCTATTTATAGACCCTCAAACTCTTAGGTCGAGCAGAGGATAATTCAACATGAAAGAGGGATAAATCTTAGCAAATCCTCGAAGATAATATCACCAAGAGTCCATAGAAACAAACGGGGGGTCCTGAGGATAGGATTTAAAAGAGATAATGTCAATCCAAATCCTTATCTCGACCACGGAGTAGCAGAGAAAAGGCCTGAACTGCCAGGACTCTCGGAAGGAAGTAACGGCTGCACGACAGACTGCCACTTGTAAGTAACGCATCAAGGAACGACCGCCATTTTCAACCCTATCCCAAAGAGATAAGATCAACGGGAAGAAGACCCAAACAATAGGACTCTTCAAGAAAGCGACGGCCAAGGCATAGGGCGTCAGAATGAAACGACGGCTGCACGACAGACCGTCATCATCAACGTGGAAATTAAGGGATAAGCACTGAAAACGAGGCCTCAAGCCTTAAGACTCTTCAAAGAGTAACGGCCCAGGATCTATCCGTCAGAAGGAAGCAACGCGCCTGACTGAGACCGTTATTATCATTGAGGTTCCAAAAATAGAGTGAAGGGTTTTGCTAAGCTTCATCCAACGAAATGCCACCGGGAGCCACATCTTAATCCAGGGATTAAGACCCAACAAACAGGCTTCAACTGATCAAGAGACTCAATGAAGAGTGAACAACTCGGAGCATCATATAGAGTGAAATAGGGAGATGACCCGACTTATTGGGTATAAAACAGGTGTCAACAAGAGGCAGATAATGGGGAGCCATGAAGAAAGTAAAGCAGCGAGAAATGCAAACATAAAAGATATATGTGTAGGAAGATATAGAAAACGTTTGCAAGCTTTTCTTCTATTCCTCATAAAAAGGGGAGAAATACATGGGCTAGTACATTACAGGGGGGAGAGAATGAAATAGAAGTACAGTGGGGGGAAATAATGGAGCATCTGCTCCTTCCTCTCTCTTTTCTATTCTTCTTCTTCTCTTCCTTTTTCACACACAGTCGGTGGTGGACGGAGTAGCAAGGGGGAGCAGGAGCTTCTCCTTTCCTCTCTCTGTTCTCTTCTTCTTCTTCTCTTCCTTCTTTTCACGGGGTCCTCCCCCTCCTTCTTCTTCCGCCCTCTGGGTGGCCTCATTTATACAGACGGACGTGAAATCGTTTCTTCACTGTATTAGAAGTCCATGTCTCCATCATACCGGATGGCTTCTTGCAGTGCAAGGCAATGAGCTGTCGGCCGAAAAGGTGAGACTACTGGTCAAAGGTAGTCCTTTTGTCAGACAGGAGGACTGCTACAGTGCTCGACCTGCTACAGTGCTCGGACATCTTTTTCTTCAGTAGCTCGGCCTGCTATAGTGCTCGGCCTGCTGCAGTGCTCGGCCTGCTATAGTGCTCGAACTGCTATAGTGCTCGGTACGCTACAGTGCTCGGCTCTGCTACGGTGCTCAGTACACTACGATGCTCAGCCTTGCTATAGTGCTTGGTATGCTACAGTGCTCGGCCATGCTGCATTGCTCTCTTCAGGCTCGGTTGCTACAGTAGCACGACCTTCTCCAACTTTAGCTCGGTTTGCTTCAGAAGCTCAGACTGCTACAGTGCTCGGTCTGCTATAGTGCTCGGACTGTTACAGTGCTCGGCTCTGCTACATTGCTCGGTACACTACGATGCTTGGCCTTGCTACATTGCTCCGCACGCTACAGTGCTCGGCCATGCTGCAATGCTCGGCACACTATAATGTTCGGCCATGCTACAGTGCTCGGTCATGCTACAGTGCTCGGCCACGCAACAGTGCCCGGGCATGCTACAGTGCTCGGCCACGCACTGTAGTGGAGAAGCCAATGAGGTGTGCCGTTAGAGAGGCCAATAAGTGTGTTGTTGGAGAAGGCACTTGGGTGTGTCGTTGGAGGAGCTGAAGAAGTGTGCTGCTAGTGGGCTTGAAAAGGGGTGTGCCACTAAAGGGGCATAGGGAATGTGCGGTTGAAGGGGCACAAATGGTGTGCCGCTGGAGGGCATGAACTAGTGTGCCGTTGAAGAGGCACAAGGGTGTGCCGCTGGAGAACCCTTAGGGGCGTGCCGTTGGAGACCACCTTAGGGGTACCGCTGGAGGGCTTGGGATTTTCCTTAGGAACTTCAGCAACTGTGAGCTCCCTTTTCATTGTCATTTTTAATGCGCCCGTGTAAGTGCGAGGACTTGCTGGACGGTAGTATTACCCTGGGTGTTGGGCATTCAGTCCCTTCGGGATCTTCTTTCTTTAGCTCTGTCCCTGATGCAGAAGCCGGGGAATGTGCTGACATGAATTTTTACGTGTCCATGGACCTCTGTAAGAGATTCAATATTTCATTGCATCATTCATCTCCATACTACCCTCAAGGTAATGGCCAAGCCGAGGCCACGAACAAGACCCTTCTTAAAAGCATTAAGAAAACATGTGAGTCACATAAATTTGCCGATTGGGCCGACAAATTGGTAGAAGCTCTATGGGCTTATCGCACCTCCGTCCGTACTCCCACGGGATAAACTCCTTTTGCTCTCACCTATGGGATGGAGGCGGTACTCCCCTACAAGATCTTGATCCCTTCCCTAAGAGTGTAGTTAGACAAAGAACTTAACCTCGACGAGCGTCGAGAGGCGTTGCTAGTCCAACTAGAACTCTTAGATGAGAAGAGGCTTAATGCGGCCAATCATGTCTCGGTTTATCAAAAGTGTGTCTCGCGGTATTTTCAAAACAAGGTTATTGAAAGAAAATTCCAGGTGGGTAATATGGTTTTGAAACATAAATTTATCAGAACAGCAGGTCCTAGGTCTAAGCTGCAACCTAATTGGGAAGGGCCATTTGTAATTAAGGAAGTCTATCCTGGTAACGCATACCGTTTAGTTAATGTAGAGGGCGAAGAATTGCCGAATCCGTGGAATGGGTTGATTTTAAAACGTTTTTATCCATAAAGTCAAGCCAGCAACGGCCCGGCGGCGGGGTGTGCCCCTACTTAATCACGAAAGGAGATCCCCGGTTCAACATTTCACACACTACATGCCCCCCTGTGGTTCGGTTCTCTTCTTTTGCGCAAAACTGTTTCTCCCTTAGCCATGCTTAGGGGAAAGTGAAAATTCTTGTTTTTCTCCTCTCTCAGCTGAAAATAGGGGCAAGTGATGAATAAGGGGGCGAGAACTAACCTGGACACCCCGATTAAAAAGGAGGTCTCAAATAGGGGTAGTTCGTTATGACCTTATTCTGCATTCAAAAAGAAAGAAAGAAAGAAAAAGAAATAAAGAAAAGGGGTAAAATCAAAGACAAAGCTAAAAGCTCATATAAAAGCTCGAAGCTCGAAAGTCTAAAAGACCCTACAAAGAATGAAACTAGGCATGGCAAGAGTGGCAGTACAGTTTTCCCAGGGGACATTATGAGCCCGATCATATGCGTGCCTAGAGCGGATGTAGGTTCAATGACGGACACAAAGCCCCGGCGTAACAGACAAAATTCTTTGAAAAGGGGTGTCGTGAGAAGAACTCAAGCCCTAAAAACCTCTATACCTATTGCCCGCTTCTCTATCGAATTCTCTTTTATTTTCCAGGGAATGAATCCTACCCCAGGCATGGCTTCGGTAGAGGCACCGTTAAGCAAAGTTGGGCCCCGGCTGTGGGCGATCATTTATAACGCACATTGAACCCAGGAGACCCCTAGTGAGATGTAGGGTTCCCTGTCGGCAGGCTCAAGTTGGTTTCAAAATCTAAAAAAAATCAAATATTTTAAAATCCAAAAAAAAATCAAATATTTCAAAATCAAAAAAATCCAATATTTCAAAATTCAAAAAAATCAAATATTTCAAAATCTAAAAAAAATCAAATATTTCATAATAAAAAAAATCAAGTATTTCAAATCAAAAAAATCAAATATTTCAAAATCTAAAAAAAAATTCAAATATTTCAAAAATGAAAAAAAAAATAAATATTCCAGAATCCAAAAAATCAAATATTTTAAAATCCAAAAAATCAAATATTTCAAAATCTAAAAAAAAATCAAATATTTCAAAATAAAAAAAATCAGATATCTTCAAAATCATAAAAAGATTTTCATCATCATGATCTCCATTCATGGCATGCATGGCATTCATTTTTCCTTTCATGTCATTTTTGCCTGTTTGATAAGGCTTACCCCCTTGACCAAAAATCGATAACTAGTCATTTCCTAACTTGTTACCGACAAGGGGTTATGCCTGAAACAGATTTAATTTGTTTTCTTTATTTGTATGTGTGCAGGCGCAAGTTAAAATTCAAGGCTCAGTACTTTAGTCAGTAAACTGTCCATTGATAACCGTGCCATTCCCACAACAGTCAGTAAGCTCCTCCAAAGATCTACGGTTCTCATTAGACCGTTCAATGACTGAACGGTTGATCATTGACCGTTTAATCAGGTTCACGGCCCACAGATAAGCCGTTCAATTCCCTTCTCTCAACTCTGCCGTTGATCTAATGCACTTCTCTAATAGAGCCGTTCTATTCCCGAAACGGTCACCTTTTAATCGTTTATTAACCAAGCGGTCCGAGTGTGACCGTGTGAATCCTATGCTTATCCCAACTCACTCAATCACACAGAAAGCCCAAACTCAAACCAATCAAGCCAGCAATTTTATTCATTCATATACCAAACTTTCTAAGCATAAGTCTCTATATCAAAGATCATGAAAGAAAAGGAAAATCACTCAGTCCTCCGCTGGGCATCCCCGCGGGGACGTATCTCTCTCAGCTCTCTAATATAAGCCTGGCATGTCGCTGGAATCTCTACAACCTCTGCTGAAAGGGTAAGTACCATGCTCACCTCCCACATGATTAGGGCACTCCTGACCGCCTGCTCGTCCTCCTCTGTACCAATCCTCCTCGCCTATAGTGCGGGAAGGTGGGGTAGTGCTGGAAGAACAATCTTGGGTAGTCCAACCTGTAGGTAGCACCGGTGCGGGCTGTACATCGCCAGTGCAGTGTCGCTCACAAGTCTCAGATCCAGGCCTGGCCTCCTAGGTACCCTAACAGTGGTGTCGCGAAGGAAGTTAGGGAGCATCACGAACCAATCCAGGGGCAACTTGTTGATGTGCAGTCGCCACTCATCCCTGGTCTTCTTTTCTGCTGTCCTACACTCTACCTGTGGAGAAAACCCGAAGGCGCCGCCTATGAAGAAGAGGGGGTGGCTCCCGAAGATCCGGCTGGCTGAAGTAACATCCTCCTTATAAATGAATTTCATCTTGACACCCATCTAGCACTCTAAAAGTATCATGGAACCAAAGAAAGGACCTCCCAGTGCTGCTGAGGTAAGGCCCTCATACAAGTAGGCAAGGATGGCCTGGGAGATAGAAAGACCCTACCACAGGCCACTGATGGTACTAAGGATAGGAGTCTCTAGCACATGGTCGACAGAAGGGAACAGGATGGCCCCGCACAGGCAAATGGACGTGGCCTTGGCTATGGCCTCATCCCATCCACACATGTTCCTACAATGTTCAACTACCCACTGGCTAAGAGGAATGAGGTAGATCTAACATGGGCCTATGAAGGTATGGATGTCCCTGCTATCTGGTATAAACCCTCCCAAGATGAGCCTAGGGTCTACAGGGGCCACGGTATGACACACCAAGTCCTCCTCACCCACCTTAGACCTAGGAAAGGAAAAATAGGTCTCTACCTCCTCTAGTAGGATAGTGGTCTCAAATGACGGGAAAATGAACGTATGAGTCTGAGGATGCCAGATCTCTACCAGGGCCGAGATGCTATGCCAGTCTAAGGATAACTTTGGGTAATTTTGGCCTAATACCAAGAGTGGGTGAAGGTGCCAGGACTTCAGGATGTATGTCACTCCTAGGGGCAATGCACGGACCATGGGAGCCATCCACTTTGAAGTGGAATAGCGTCTGGAGCCAGGGAGAAGCTGAGATGGAGAAGGAAGAGGAGAAGGAGAAAGAGAGGAAGAATGTGTAAGTGAATGAAAGAATTGACTTAAATGAAATCATGCTAACATACCTCTCTCAAAGGGCTTGAACTAAGATGACGAGGGATCGTGGTCAGCCGTTGGAGCACTTCACGCTCCTTCCTGGCCAGCTTTGGCCCTTCATAAGCTGCCCCCTCCATGGAACTCCCCTCCAAAGATATTTTCATGATGATTGGATAAATAATAGCAAAGGTTTGAGGCCTAGAAAGAGGGGTGTGGTGTAAGTTGCGAATTTAGGGTCCCCCTCTTCTCATAGAGCTTGCATGGAAGCCTAAACCCATTAGGACTAAGCTAGGATACATCTAGATAGGGATGGGCTAGTGTTTGGGTTGGATTGGAACACCATATCTCGGTTTGGGACTCTTGAAGAGAGTCCCGATTGAACTCCCAGTACGTGGAGTTGGACGGTCTTTCGATAGACCGCCCCTTCTTTCATGCGGTCGACATAGGACCGTTCATCTGTTTCTACATAGTTCGGATCTGAGGATTCACACGGTCGAAGATCCACCGTTCTTCCGATTGAACGGTCAGCCACGGACCGTTTATCTATCTATACTGGGTGAAGTCAAGCAGCGCTCACACGGTCCCACATGAGCCGTGTATCCTTCTAGGCGGCCAATTTGTAACCACTTATCCCCTATCACACTACCTTCTACTTTCCCGTCTCTCTCTCACTCTGGGTCGGTGTCTCTCTCTCACTCTGAGTCGACATCTCTCTCTCACTCAGTTTGGCATCCCTCTTTCTCACTCATTTGTTTAGCGTCCCTCTCTCAGTCAAATTTGGCGTTCCTCTCGCCCACTCGGAGTCATCTCTCCGCTCTGTCGTCTCTCTCTCACCTCCTCACTCGCTCACTCGTGTTGTCTCTCTCGCAGGTGTCCGTCTCACTTGGGTCGAGGTAATAGTTGTAGTTAGTAAGTTAGTGTCAAACATTTGCATTCATTCATACATTCATACATTTACTCACAAAATCAAACCAAAAAGCATATCATATCACTATCATATCATGTACAAAAAGTCAGGTCCCAAGTACAAAGTCAGGTCTGTCCCTCTCCCTGACCCCCGTCACTGTCTCCGCCGCCCTCATGCCTCTTTGGTGGAGGCATCGCCGAGGTCGCCTCGTCGCGCTGTCGCTGGCGCTGCTCCTCATCCTCATTCCTCCGGTGGCCGGAGGAACTCGTGAAGTAACTCCTCACGGAGCCGTGAGTGCCGTGGCTGTCGCTCGAGGCCGCTCTGCTACGCTCCCGACTCACCTCCCTCATGCCCTCCACCTTGCCCTCCAATCTGGCGACCTGGAGCCGAGCCTGCTCTGCCTCGGCTCGGTAACGCTCCGCCTCGGTAGCACTAGCTCGAAGCCGCTCCAGCTCCGCGCGGAGAAGTGCTGTCTCAAGTGTGTCGACCGGTCGACTCTGCGTCGCCTCCTCCCTCAGGCGGGCCACCTCCTCCCTAGCCGTTGCCCGGCTCTGCTCAAGCTCTGCCCTAAGTTGGGTCAGCTCGGTCATCTGCATATGCATTTTCATGATTAGTCAGTAGAATTTCATACATTTCATAAGGCATAATCAAAAAGGGAAATGTAGTGGTTACGTACCCTCTCGGTGAGTGCCACCTTGGCCGCCTTGGCCCGCGCCACCATCCGTGTGAAATCGGCCTCCCGCTTAGCTCGGTATGCGAGAGTCTGCAAAGAAGAAGAAGGAGCATCGACCCCCTGCCATTGGGCTCCCTCGGTGCGCTGCATCCAAAACTCCAGGTCAGTCACATGCATAAGCATAATTAAGTGCATATTTTAGAGTTCAAGGTTTAGGAAACTCACTAGTAGGGCCAGGGCATGCCGGGGCTCGTCCCGCTCTCTGATCGTAGAGTGTAGGAGCCCCTGTAGCTCTGCCAGCTATCCCTCAGGGTCGATCTGCATTTAGAGGTCCAAATGTCAGTGCGCCATCATATAGAAAACATAAGCATAAAAGACAGAGTTTAAGTTTAGAAGTCGTACCGGTCGGTGGGCACCCCGGAACACCTGGTCCCGGTAGTGTCTGGCGTACGCCGTGTAGTACGCCGCGTCACTGTCTACTCGGGCGGTCACCACCCGCTCGAGTGATGTCCAGTCTGCTCTCTACGCGACATTCTGCGCCATCCAATCAAAGGCCGCTGCTAGGCCTCATGTCGTCCGAGTGACGCGTTCCCCCGGCTTCTCTGCCACCGGGAACTCGACCACTGGCTGATGGACCCCGATGGTCCTCATAACCAGTCGGAATTGCCGTGGCTCCACCATGTTCATGCAGTGAAGCCACACGTCGCGCCCCAAGAAGGCAAGATCCCCTGCCACCCAGGGCTGGCCCTCTTGTCCCTCCTCTGCGTAAGGTGTCCACCGTACATGCAAAATAGAAATTGCGTTAGCATCATAGTCATATAGAATTGCATTTAAGTAAAGAGTCTAAGTTTAGAACTGTACCGAGGTGTACGGTAGAGCGTCTATGTCGTTCTGCAGCTCCCGAACCTGTCTCCTGAGGGTTGCAGTCTCTCGAGGTGCGGTCCACCTCCGGGCGATCGGTAGGAGCTCAGGGTGAGTCTCCTCGCCTCTACCTAGGCTACGTAGGTGCACGTAGGCCCAAACCTGCATCAGATCGTGTCAGCATATATGAAGCATATAGCAATTGCATAATCAAGTCTAAGGTCGAGTCATACCTGGAGTAGAGGGGAGAAGCCCCCGAGCATGGTCCGCCTGCCCGTCAAACTCAAGGTGTCAAACAAGAAAGCCAGGACCGCCGCTCCCCACGCGTAGTCACCTACGTGGTCGAGGTCCTGGAGTAGTGGAAGGAAGCGGCAGTGGATCACGTCTGCACGTGTCGAGAAGAGGAGTCGTCCGAACAGCAGTATCAGGAATCTCCTCAACACTCTGTCAGCCTCTGCTCCCGGCTCGGCCACCACTCTCGGTGTTGCCAAGTCCACCAACCTCTGGAGGTGCTGCTCTAGCTGCTCCACCGTCGCTATGACGACTCGTCGTAGTCCGAGGCTATCCTGAAGACTCGCCTGGGGCAGAAGAGTAGACTGCCGCTCAGGACGTCATAGCTCCAAGCCCAGCAGCTCCTGGGCCATCTCACGGTAGTTGGGGTATGTGCTCCCGCTGACCGGAGTCCCGTGCACTCGCAAGCCAGTGAGTCGGGTCACGTCCTCCAACATAGGGACCATATGCCCCCACGGGAAGAGGAACGTACGACTCACTAGATCTCATCGGTCATGCAGAGCATAAAGGAGTGCGGTATCAAACCGATACACCTCAATACTCAGGAATGGGGCGATCCCCATGGCAGCTAGCCACTCTCACTAAAAGTCCGGCAGTGCCAGATACACTGCACAGACCTACAACCACGAGATGCGGGTCCTACGTTTTCCCTGCATTCAGTCATATAGTTGCATGCACTTAATAATAGTTTTAAGCATTTTTATCTTAAGAAACAAATGAAAACAATGAAAATTGCACTTGTGTTGGATGAGCGGTTCTCCATGAACCTCGCTACTCTATGGGCGGTCCGTTATGGGCCGCATTTGTTCTGAACCTCTAATGTTTCAAATGGCCCATTGTAGCTCGCTCTTTTGTTATACGGTGGATCTCCCACCGTTCATCCCTACATCAACCTTCCTCGTTTTATGGCTTAGACGGCCACCCCTGGGCCGTACTTAGGTTGTGCGGCTCTATGTGAGCCGCAGGTGCTTGGATGTGTGGTCCAATGAGAACCGTCCGTCCGTCGTCTCCCCCGACAACGGCGACAGTCTTCCCACCAGCGGTGGCGGCCCCATGGACCCCCAAAACCGGCTCCTGAGGGGTTAAAAGCCCCTATTCTACCCCTCTAAACTAACATGCAAGATTAAAAATTGAAAGTGGGCAAGTTTTGTGGCCTACCTCGGGGTCCCGTGGGGTTTTCCCCTTCGCCGCCGTGGGAACCGCCGCCGGTTCGCCGGCGTACTCTTCGGCCACAGCCTCTCCTTCCTCCACCACAGCTTCCGGGGGTGCTTCCTCCTCCTCGACAACAGGTGGCGGTGGGGCTCCCTCTTCGACGGCGGCCAGCGCCGCCACTTCCTCTTCCATGGTTGCCGCTGGTGGCAGCGGCGAGCCTCCCTCTTCTCCGGCCATGGCTCGAGGGGGATGGTTAAGCGCTTGCCGCTTGGTTCGCATGAGTGGGGGGCGGAAATGGGAAGAATGAGAGAGTGAGAGAACGGGAGAGATGGAGAGAGCAGGGGGGAGATGGGGGGCTCGGTGTGCATTTCTCCCTCTTTCCGCCATCGGTTGCGGTGGGGAGGAGGGAGACGAAGGGTTTAACGTTTTAAAACCCAGAGGTTGAGCGGTCTATCGCATGGCCGCCTGATATTGAAGCGGTTCTTTCCTAGCCGTTCTTTCCCCGACGGTATCTTGCAAACAAACGGCAACTTTCAAGCCGTCCATCTCGTTGGCGGTTGAATATGGGCCGTTCGTTGCCTGATCCCACGTTCAAATTCTCTGCTCATGAATGGATTGTCTAAAGCCGTGTATGTCCTTGGGCGGTATTCTATTAGCCGTTCACTTGTTGAAATAGATGGTTTGAACCATGTTGCTACACTTTGTGTTCAATTGGTAGATTTGGTTATTTGATGATATTATTGCAAACCTTGCTAACAATCTTCCATGCAGTATCAACTCTCACTTGCCTTGCGGCCCGCCGTCAGGTAAGTCAAGTAATGTACCTTCGATCCATATATCCTTTATTGCATTACTATATGGTACTAAGCTATATTATCTCGAGAACCAGTTGGTTATCTACGTGTTCCAGGATCTGATATTCCCCTTTAACAAAAACAACGATGATCCAGGTTCACGTGCTTAATCATCGGATAGGCCGTTAGGTTGGGAAAGTCTGGGGAGGATGGTTCTATCCAGCACGTTGTGGTTGCAGATAGTGTCTTGACTCTGATTCTCCCAGTCTAGCAATACTATTCTCGAGTAGTTTATATTTTATCCTTTCTTTGCATTTGTTTTAATGGTTTCTTTTATTTTAACCCAGCATGCATCATACGCATCCTTTTGAGCATTCATAACCCATGGTTTGCCTGCTAATGTCCCACCAGTGATGGATGTCTATGCGTTTAGTGTTCGAGTAAGAGGAACAATTCCAATCAGAGTTGGAAGGCTTCCTCTGATTTGTTCACCTGATTTGATTGACTGAGGGTCCCTGTCTAGAGTTTTAGTCCGTTTCCTTTACTTTTTTGCTGCTTGCTTTGATCTCCTCATTGGACCACGGGATTGTATCCCCCATGAGGTTGATTGTGTTTCCTTTTCATTTAGTTAGTTTTCTCCAGATTGGTGTTGCTCTTGGTCTAACTATTCCTTGTGTTTGGTTTAGAGTTTTCCATAATATTCCCTTCGCTTGTTGGTGAGAAAACGGGTGTCTTTTACCTTAACGCCCGCTTTTTAGTCCGCTTCGATTCATTTCTGCTTCATCTCCATGTTCCATCTCGCTTTCGCTTCACCTCCGCTCGCGCCCCTGCAAAGAGGACGTTAAGCAGGGGCATCTGTTGACACCCATTTTTTGCCGATAAGTTGAGTCATTTCTCTTACCGTCATTTGTTGATGCCTCGAGTTGTCCATCACTCGTTGGGCTATTTCCAAGCAACATCTTTGGGCCTATTTTATGGGTAGCCTCCCTCCCTGGCTAGGTCTGCTTCAATTCAGGGCTTGATGGGCCTTGATTTTGGTTAATTAATCATTTTCATGAATTTCAAGCATCCAGAGACATGTACGGTCAACCCCTGGCCGCACATCTTCTGTGCGATCGATTATGGGCCGTCCAAATATTTGTGAGATATTTTGGTTAATTTTTTGATTTTCCACCGACACGCTTTCATACGGCCTTCGTTTAGCCGTTCAATATGATGGGCGGGCTAATCTTAGCCATTCTTTTTCTCAGAGTCCTAAGCTCGGTAGTTTCTCAGATAATTATCTAATTGTCTATTTATCACCGACAAGGCAAGCGCGGTTGGCCCTTGGCCGCTCTTATGATTGAACGATCTGGATGTAGCCGTTCATCTATGAGAGTCCAACGGTGAGATTTTCGGTCGGTTCGATGGATAAATCGATTTATATTTCTTATATATTTGAATTTCCACCGACAGGGATAAACGGCCTACTTGTAGACCACCCAACCTGATGAGTGGTCTGTCGGGCGACCGTCCAACCGCCGATTTCCAGAGATTTTAAAGGGTTTTTTCTCTTTCCACTCGTGGATTTATCCCCTACTTTCTCCAACCATTTCTCCGCGAATATCCCACCAAATTGGGTGTCGTTTCTTCTGGTTGGCAGATAATTCGATTATCCACAACTTATCTTTGATAATCTCGACCTAAAAATGACTAATTACCCTAATTTCGAGCTAGGACTTTAGGTGCTCTATAAATAGACCCTAAGGCCAAGCTTGAAAGAGGGGGAGAGATTTTTTGGTCGATGGCGAAGCCCTACCCAATTCTCGAGCGACCCAAGACTAGGGAGGGAGTCCTTCTACATCCTTTTAGGCCTCCGGTTCAGGGAGTAACTAGTTTTTGAGTCTTTGTTTCAATTAGTCCTACCGCGGGATTCTTCATTGCATGCATATTTTTCTCTTCTTTCCCACCCACGTTTTCATCATTCACACTACACTACACACACCCTCCTATGTTTTTTGATGCCCCTAGGGGTTTAAAAACCTCCAGGTATCCCCCACTCCACATTGTTACGGATATTTCCTTCTTTTTGGCATTTACTACACATCATAGTTCTAATCTGGGTTTTCTTTTGTGTTTTACACGTGGTTTTGCAGGTCAGCAGCACACTAACGCGAGGCCCATCCCCTCTGGCGGCCAGACGGGGTGGAGGTTCGAGCTTCAACAACTTGAGGCGTGGTAGCCTTGAAAGGTCTCTTCCTGTCCATCTGGGAGGACGTGCGGCCAAAACGGCACTGTTCTTCTTCATCCGGGGGCCATCTACAAGCCGTTCTTCTGCCACAGTTCTTCATCCCGCGATCGTTCCAGCATTGACAAGCAGTCTGTAGAGCGGCCACGCGTCCTCATAGGCGGTTCCTCCAAAGCCGTACATCCCTACAGTGCTGGTTCATAGGTGAGTGTCTTCCCTCCTTTCCAAGGTATGAGGCGTTCATCGTGGCTGGCGCCTTGGTGGCGATCATAGGTCCATATTTCTATCCCCTTCTGCTTCTAGATCATTTAGTTCTCATATTTGCTTAGTGGAAAGGGATAGGGAAAGTTTAGCCGGTCGGGAAAATATATCTACAATGAACTCCATTGATTCTAACCTATGGAGTCTTGTGTCTACAGGCTCACATCAAGTACCTCATGATGAGACCAAGTGGTCCAGTGAGGACAGATTGAAGAACCGTGATAACATCATAGTTCTCAATATCTTGATGCAATAGATATTGATATATGTCCTTCTGTTCCCAGGTGCACATCTGAAAAAGAAATACTGGACAAAGTGATTGCCAGTCATGAAAAGAAGGAAGAAGAATGTCTGATGCCCAACCGAAGTGAACACAGCAATGAGACAATGTCTCAGGTAAGCTCTGGATCAGAAGAACTCTCATTTGATGAATTTGTTAGCATGTATGAAGACCTCTCTGAAAGATATAAGAAAAGGAAATCGGAAAACAAAAAATTGAAGAAGAAAATTGATCAGATTAGTTCGAATGTTTCTTGTGAAAATTGTCTGAAATTGAAACATCTCTTGAGGAATGTTTGTCAAATGTCCATACATGCATGAAACAACTATGCTTATTGGAAAATCAAAACCAAGAACTTAATCTGAAAATTTTTGAACTGGAAGAAAAATTAAGCTCAAGTAATGATGATCATGTTCAGAATGAAAATCTAATAAAAGAGAATGAAGAATTAAAGTAGTTAAACACTGCCATGTCTAAAAGGTTACTGATCTTGGAAAAAGAAAAGTAGTCATTTGATTATGAGTCTGAGAGAATAAATGCATTGATGCAAGAAAATGATAGTCATAAAACCATCAATGCTATGTTGAATGAAAAAGTAACAAAATGCGAAGAAGATCTTGTAAACTCTGAATTGCTCATCACTTCACTCCAAAATGAAGTTCATGATTTGAATATGTCACGCCCCGAGCTTTTAGTACAGCGGAAGATAATCTCGGGCAACGTGAACAGCTGGCATGGTAAGTCTCTTGTGAGCAAGAATAGTCAGAGCGCCATAACAATCACATAAAAATGCAATTGCACAATAAATTTCTCAAACCTTCACTTTTATTGATAAAGGAAATAATTCAAATACATCAACTAGTCAACTCCTTCAAATTTACTTGACTCAATAAAAAGGAAGATTACATGGACTCTATCTAGACATTATTGACTCCTAAGTCTTCACTCTCAATTTTATGAGACTTTCATTCGCTCTCGGACCCATCATCTGAATAACTTGAATCCGTATCCGAACTACTTGCATCTCCTGAAAAAGATTAGAAATAGGTAATGAGCACACTTGCCCAGTAGGTATCTTCGCATCAACATGATTGGCAATATTAAAGTGATTAGCATTTTAGCTCTAAAGAATAAGGTAAAAACCATGCGAATGCGATAAATCATGTGAAAAATCATAGTAACAGGGTACGATTTAAGATATGATTTGAGCAAGCATGATTAAGCAAGAATTTAACATGGCCTTTTATGAATAAGAATGTACTAGAATGTCATGTAACAAGCAAGAATGTACTCTTCACTTAGTAGCAAGTACTTCGTGAATTTCTGTGGAATACCACTTTATGGATAAATCCGTGGATATTTGTGATTGCCGTGGATATTTCACTTATTTATAAAGAAAGTACACCCAACGCAATGCGATGCCAGTAGCATCATACCCCATGGTTTATAATAGTATGTTTCCGACAATCAGCTAAGGGGACTAGCATAGAGCCCTTGAACACAATCAGTGCTCGATCCGCATCTTCAAGTATAAATCAAGCTACGTCCACGCATGTAAATAATGTGGCCAAGAATGTAAAATTTCAAAAAATGATAAATTCAAGATAAGATAATCAAAAATATGAACTTTGTATAAGGAAATAAGGAATTTCAATAAAATACCTTAATTAAGTAGGTTATGCCATGGAAATAAATCGGCAGCATAACGGTACATTCTTTATCTTTCATGATTACTTAGGTATCTTTGGATTAATGTGACAAGTTCTAGATAGTCAATTGGACTATCTAGGATAATAGAATTATTAACCCTTAGGTCAAACCTCAGGTCAACAGTTTCAGAAAACGTAGCGGTCTATAACTGGGCCGCTATATTGACATGGCGGTCTAGTATTGGGCCGCTAGAATGGGCTGAATCCAGAAATAAATCAATTGGACTCAGATAACGTGGCGGTCATATACTGGACCGTTAATAGGCTTAGCGGTCGAGTATTGAACTGTTACTAGGTAACATTCAGAAAACATCGGTAGTGCTTTCTAGACAATTAGGGTTTAATGGTACAACCAACTCGGCATCCTAGTTGGAATCCCAAGCTCGTGGAGAATTACGGAGGCCGTGAAACAGGATTTCCTAGTCCATTGGAAGGAATATCCAAAAGAGAGGTCCTCAAGTTCAAGATTATGTTCCTATAAGTGCAAAGTGTGTAACTAATGGTCATATTCCAGAATATATGCCATGAACTTATAGAAATAGATTCTGAAATAAGAATAGAAAGTGTTTAGTGAGAAACAATCGTTCAATCTCGTCCATATAAGCATTTTAAACCATACATTACAAAAAATATATAGTTTTTGGCATGAAATTATCATATGCTTAAAAGAATCCTAAGAACCATAAAGAAACATGAAAGCTCTGTTAAGAATCATGAACTTAGAAACTCAGAGTAATAAATAACATAAAATAGGCTAGAACATAATTAACTAAGCTTAATTATAAGCATAATGGGCTGCTCTTTTCCTTCTCTCAGGTTGATAGAAACAGTATAGTGGCGGTCTAATATAGAGCCGTTACAGTATATTTAGCAATTTATCGTAGGAGTGCCAGAGAGATAAAACAGTCTATTTTTGATCCGCCAAAGGTTTCATAAGAATCATATTGATAGAGGGTCTAGCGGTTTATCGTGGGGCCGCTGCATGATATTGGCGGTCAAAACTTAGGCCGCTAGAGTACAACTGACAGTAACTTAAATAAGAAGACTAATGTTTCAAACACATCATGTCTGAAATTTAACATATTTATAAAACTACTACATTATAGAACGAAGGTTAAGCTAACAATATGCATGGGTTTCTCTGAATTTTCAAGAGAATTCTTCTTAACTTATTTAGGGCTAAGATCATGCATGAATGTACACTAGATGCATAGAACATGAAATTCACGATCTATAAAGCATGGAATCAAGCGCAATAAGAGGGCTTTTATCCCTAGAATGATGTTTCAGCCGTTCATGAGATGACCTACCTCTGCTAAAGCCTTTAAACTTCAAATTTGATGGTAGGTGCTACCCATAGCCCCTTGCACTTCCTTGTGATAATTTCTCAACTTCAAGCTGCTCTAACTCCTTACTCTCTTGACCTAATGATGTGAAATTCGGAGGGTAAAAAGTAGATACTAAGGGGAACAAAAAGTTCTAAAGGCACTTAGGCTAAATACCTCGATTTGGTTCTCTAATCCCTTGATCTTCACCGGTCTTTTGCACCGTTTCATGGGTCACTAAGGTGGAACCAGTAACTTGGCAGGCTTCTATCTCCTAGTGTACTTGATCTCCTAGCATGAAATTTTGGGAGATGTTAGTCCTATATATTAGTAATAAAAACTTCTAAAGAACCTACCTGAAATAATGTCATCTTACCTTGATTCCACGCGAGCAAATGTAAGGGTCGCGCAGGTCGAAACTAGGTCCTACTTATAGGGTTTTGGCTAGGGTTTGAAGATTAGATTGATCCTAGAGTCCTTATTAAACCTTAGATCGACTTCTGAGAGTTCTAAACATGATTACTAGTTCTTCCATCTTGATCTTCAAGAGATAGACTAGCAAAAATCTAATCTTTTTGCTCTTTCTTCACTTTACGGAACTGACAGAATGTAGCGGTCGAAGGTTAGTCCGCCAAATATCTTGTAGCGGCTTTATGATAGACCGCCACACTCATTCGGTGCCGAATTTAAAATGAGTTCAAATTCTAATTTTGTCTTATCCACTAATTGATCTAAATAATTAGTATTTATCTCTATAATTCGTGAATAGGCTAATTAACCTTCTAGAATATGGGCCAAACTTCATGGACTTGGTCATTAAGTCTTTTGGGCTTCATTTAAATAGGCTAGGTTAATGGTTTACCATAATTGGGTCTTAATAATGATTTATTTAACCAAATTAATCCATTTTGGTCTTTTAAAATACCCAGAAAATACTTAAATATTCCAGAATTATTTTATAAAAATTCTGGGGCATTACACCCTCCCCCACTTTAAAGAATTTGGTCCCCAAATTCAATACATGGATTGTGGAGAGTGTACTTACATTCAAAATAATTCTAGAAATCTCTTACGCATAGCCTTTTCGGTTTCCCATGTTTCTCCTGATTTTGTCCACTGGATTTTGTCCACTCGATTTTGATCGGTAGGAAATGCACCGATTTAGTCAATCGGTCTATGATTACCCATATTCCATTGTGTCCTCCTCTTGTCTTAGGTAAGCCCAGGATAAAATCAATCCCCATACTTTCCCACTTCCATTTGGGAATATTTAAGGGGTGTAATTTACCTATGGGTCTGAAATGCTCTGCCTTTACTTGTTGACAAGTGAGACAGCGGGACACGAAATCTGCCACTTCTCTTTTCATGTTGGGCCACCAGAAGTTCCTTTTAAGATCTTGATACATTTTTGTATCTCCTGGATGAATGGTGTACTTGAAATTATGAGCTTCTTCCAGGATCAGTTTCTTAGTATCAACATGATCCGGTATACAAATTTGATCTTTGAATAGTAACCTCCCATCATCGGTAATAGAGAAATCCGACCTTTGCTTAATATTGGCTTTCATTTCCAGTAAAACGGGATCATTGTCTTGTAGCTGGACTAGACCTTCTATTAATGTAGGTTGAGCTCGGACATTAGCTATAAAACATTCTTCTTCCTTCATATCAATATCTAAGTTCAACTGAGCAAATTGAGGAATAAGATTAGTCACACTAATCATAAGACTTGATGATTTTCCCATTGGTTTTCTGCTGAGTGCATTCGCTACAGGATTAGCTTTGCCAGGATGATATTGAATAGCAAAATCACAGTCTTTAAGGTATTCCAACCATCTTCTTTGCCTCATATTCAGCTCTTTTTGGGAGAACAAATATTTCAAGCCTTTATGGTCAGAATAAACCGTAAATTTCTCTCCGTAAAGGTAGTGACGTCAAATTTTTAAGGCAAATATAACAACCACCAATTCTAAATCATGCACAGGATAATTCTCTTCGTGACGTTTCAATTATCTTGAAGAATAGCAAATTACCTTTCCATTTTGCATAAGAACGTATCCTAAGCCAATGCCAGATGCATCCGTATAAACTTCAAATCCACCACCCTCAATGGGCAATGATAATATAGGGGCTGTCGTGAGATGTTCCTTAAGAGTTAGGAAACTCTTTTCACAATCCTTCGACCATACAAAAGGATTTTCTTTTCTTGTAAGTCTAGTCAAAGGAACATCAATTTTAGAGAAATCCTTGATAAATCTCCTATAATAACCAGCCAGTCCTAAAAAGCTTCTAACTTCTGACACAGTCATTGGTTGGCTCCAGTTCTTGACAGCTTCAACTTTAGAAGGATTCACAGCGATTCCTTCCTTTGAAATAGTATGTCCAAGAAATGAGACTTCCTTAAGCCAGAACTCACATTTACTGAGTTTGGCATAGAGTTTATATTCTCTTAGTGTCTGCAATAGTATCTTTAAGTGTTCCTCATGTTCTTCCTTAGTCTTGGAATATATGAGAATGTCATCAATGAATACGACCACAAATTGGTCGAGATACGGCCTGAAGACGTTATTCATCAGTTGCATAAATGCGGCCGGGGCATTAGTTAACCTAAACAGCATTACCACAAATTCATAGTGGCCATAACGACTCCGGAAAGCCATCTTGTGTATGTCCTCATCCTTGATCTTAAGTTGATGATAACCTGACCTGAGGTCTATCTTGAAAAAATACTCTACACCCGAAATATGATCAAAGAGCTCATCGATACGCGGCAACGGATACTTGTTCTTTATAGTAAGCTGATTTAGTCACCGGTAATCGATACATAACCTGAGAGATCCATCCTTCTTCTTGACAAATAAAACTGGCGCACCCCAAGGGGATGTGCTAGGCCAAATAAATCTCTTATCTAGTAACTCCTGAAGTTGTCTCTTTAACTCTTTGAGTTCTGTGGGGGACATCTTGTAGGGAGCTATTGAAACAGGTGCTGCTCCAAGAATAAGTTCAATGGGGAAGTTTACTTCCCTTTCAGGCGGTAAACTGGGTAAATCGGAAGGGAATACATCCGAAAAATCACTGGACCGTTAATGGGCTTAGCGGTCGAGTATTAAACCGTTACCTGGTAAAATTCAAAAAATATCGGTAGTGCTTTCTAGACAATTTTGCTTTAATGGTACAACCAACTCGGCATCCTAGTGAGAATCCTAGGCTTGCGGAGAATTACGGAGGCCTTGAAATAAGATTTCCTAGTCCATTGGAAGGAATATCTAAAGGAGCGGTCCTCAAGTTCAAGATTATGTTCCTATAAGTGCAAAGTGTGTAACTAATGGTCATATACCGGAATATATGCTATGAACTTATAGAAATAGATTCTTAGATAAGAATAGAAAGTGTTCAGTGAGAAACAATCATTCAATCTCATCCATATAAGCATTTTAAACCATACTTTACTAAAATTATATAGTTTTGGGCATGAAATTATCATATGCTTAAAATAATCATAAGAACC
Source organism: Amorphophallus konjac (assembly GCA_022559845.1). Classification (NCBI taxonomy): domain Eukaryota; kingdom Viridiplantae; phylum Streptophyta; class Magnoliopsida; order Alismatales; family Araceae; genus Amorphophallus; species Amorphophallus konjac. The sequence continues at coordinate 25,189 of JAHNEJ010002570.1, forward strand.
ATAAAGAAACATGAAAGCTCTATTAAGAATCATGAACTTAGAAACTCAGAGTAATAAATAACATAAAACAGGCTAGAACATAATTAACTAGGCTTAATTATAAGCTTAATGGGCTTCTCTTTTCCTTCTCTCGGGTTGACAGAAACAACATAGTGGCGGTCTAATATAGAGCCATTACAGTGTATTTAGCGGTTTATCGTAGGACCGCCAGAGAGATAAAACGCTCTATTTCTGATCTGCCAGAGGTTTCATAAGAATCGTATTGATAGTGGGTCTAGCAGTTTATCATGGGGCCGCTGCATGATATTGGCGGTCGAAACTTAGGTTGCTAGAGCACAACTGACAGTAACTTAAATAAGAAGACTAATGTTTCAGACACATCATGTCTGAAATTCAAGATATTTATAAAACTACTACATGATAGAACGGAGGTTAAGCTAACAATATGCATGAGTTTCTGTGAATTTACAAGACAATTCTTCTTAACTTATTTAGGGCTAAGATCATGCATGAATGTACACTAGATGCATAGAACATGAAATTCATGATCTATAAAGCATGAAATCAAGCGTAATAAGAGGGCTTTTATCCCTAGAATGATGTTTCAGCCATTCATGAGATGACCTACCTCTGCTAAAGCCTTTAAACTTCAAATTTGATGGTAGATGCTACCCTTAGCCCCATGCACTTCCTTGTGATAATTCCTCAACTTCAAGCTGCTCTAACTCCTTACTCTCTTGACCTAATGATGTGAAATTCGGAGGGTAAGAAGTAGATACTAAGGGGAACAAAAAGTTCTAAAGGAACTTAGGCTAAATACCTCGATTTGGTTCTCTAATCCCTTGATCTTCACCGATCTTTTGCACAGTTTTCTGGGTCGCTAATGTGGAACCAGCAACTTTGTAGGCTTCTATGTCCTTGTGTACTTGATCTCCTAGCACGAAATTTTAGGAGATGTTAGTCCTATATATTAGTAATAAAAACTTCTAAAGAACCTACCTGAAATAATGTCATCTTACCTTGATTCCATGCGAGGCAATGTAAGGGTCGCGCAGGTCGAAACTAGGTCCTATTTATAGGGTTTTGGCTAGGGTTTGAGGATTAGATCGATCCTAGAGTCCTTATTAAACCTTAGATCGACTTCTGAGAGTCTTAAACATGATTACTAGTTCTTCCATCTCGATCTTCAAGAGATAGACTAGCAAAAATCTAATCTTTTTGCTCTTTCTTCACTTTACGGAACTGACAGAATGTAGCGGTCGAAGGTTAGTGGTGAGGACACGCGCCGCATCACTCGACGGAGCACACGGAGCTTGCCGATATCCCTTTGGCTTGGCGGCCACTTGGCGGACTAGCAGAGTCCCTTTTTATGCTTCAGGCCATGCTGGGCCTTAGTTTAGTCCCTGCGTGGACACTTTTTGCATTGTTATGGACCTTTGTAGGCCATTTGGAGCCAATTAGGCTTTAGTTGGGCCATTTTATGCTTATTAGATAGGAGATAGGGCTATTGGGCCATTTCTTTGGTTCAATTTCTGGCCCATTTGGGCTGGCCACCCACTCCCTTGCTTAGCCCACCTAGGCTTAGGGTTTTGGGCGCCCCCACCTCTTTCCTTCCTCTTGGAAGGTGGCAGCCGCCCCTCTCCTAGATTGTAGGAAGAGGGGTGCGGCCCCTCCCCTTTCCCTTCCCCATCCGACCTCCTCCCTCCCTCCTTGGCCGCCCCCTTTCCCCAATCCATCCCTAGAATCTAGGAGTGGTTCGCACCCCCCCCCCTTTCCCCCTTGCCTTGTTGCGCACCCCCCCCCTTTCCCCCATGTCATGTGCGTCCCCTTTCCCCCCCCCCCCCCTCTTGGCTAGGGTTTCAACCCTAGCATATAAAAGATCTTATGTATTTTTCTTTGAAGGATAATGAAGAAATTTTGCTGATCAAGAACTTTGGTGGCTGCGCCCCCTCCTCCTCTCTCTCTCTGATCCTGCGACGGGATCACCTCGGGGTGCGACTCCCCATCCCTCGGTGCGACGCCGAGGCTTCCCCCTTCTTTATCCCCTGTCACAAGTGCACGTAGCTGTCCGCCTGAGTTCTACCCCGACTTGCAGCAGCGCCTCCGCCCAGATCCGGACGAATCTGCTCGTCCCCTTTTTTTTGGAGGTACCCCTGCGAGTCCCCGACGCGTGGGCTTTGGTTTCGCCTCGATCCGAGGTCCACATCGCCGGCATCGATTTTTCTCGTGAGATCGCGCAGGACCCCTTCCGACTGCGAGCCAGATCCTGCCTGCCATCTTGCAGAAGTTCTCCCGAGCGACAAACTCCGAGTTTGGACCTGATTTCTTCAGGGTTGGTACCTCTCGTCCTCCTCTTTCCAACGCCGCCGACCTCGCTTCGTTCCGACGTCGGTGCCGAGCGTGGCGTTGATCCTCGTGGAGCCGCGCAGATCCATCTGCACAGTCCGGCGCCGGGGACAACGACGACTTGCAGACGTTCTCCCGGCCAACCCCGGACGTATCTGGCCAAGCCGTTCGACCGGGACCTGCTGCTCTGCGTCCCCGACGTCCTCCCTCAAGCGGCGCCCCATTCGCCTTCCATAACTGCGAGTTCTCAATTTCCCCGCTCGAGTGTGCTGTTCTGCGAGCAGAAATCCCGTCGCGACTTGCAGGTGCGGCCACGGCTTCCACGGGCGGAATCTGCGTGCCCCCTTTGGCCGAGGCTTCCTCCCGTGACCCAGCTATGCGCCCTCGCTAACGGTGCCTCCATCGGACACCGGACCAGGTCGTGGGAGCCGTTACCGCCGAGTCACGCGCTGCTGCGAACTGGCAGATCACCGTCGACACCCTCCTCGCGGCCATCCCCTTCACCGAGTGCTGCCCGTCAGCCCGTGTACCGGTCGCCCCGAACAGAGTTGCTGTAGCCCGTTACCTCCCTGCGTGGAGTGGGCATTTGTTGGCTTGTAATTATTCTTTCATTGTGTGTATCGGGGTTGTCGGTCTCGGCCGGGGTTCCTTCCCCACGCCTAGGCGTGGAGGTACGTGCGACGTTCCTTCCCTTAGCATTTGCTTTGCTAGTATGCTCTCGATTATGCCGCGTGCGAGTGTAGGATCCTAGCTACATATTCAATTCACCGTGGGTTTTGCGAGTTGAGAGCACCATTCCGTGGCCCTAGTCGAGCACCGAGCTCGGACTAGACTCCCATAGTTGCGCGTCGGCTCCCTTTGCCGCTTTGATCCACTCGTTTCCCTCATAGGGACGGCCGTGGACTTGGGTTTCTTGTTGAGAGACGCCTCTCTTCGGAGGAATAGTACGGAGGTCGATCTCTCGGCTTGCCTTGTCACGTGTGAGTGCTGGCCGCACTTGGTCTTCATCATAGGTTTAGTCCATTTGTCAGTTCCGTCCCGCATCAGTTAGTCCGGCAAATGTCTTGTAGCGGTTTTACGATAGACCATCACACTCATTGGGTGCCGAATTTAAAATGAGTTCAAATTCTAATTTCATCTTATCCACTAATTTATCTAAATAATTAGTATTTATCCCTATAATTCGTGAATAGGCTAATTAACCTTCTAGAATATGGGCCAAACTTCATGGGCTTGATCCTTAAGTCTTTTGGGCTTCATTTAAATAGGCTAGGTTAATGGTTTACCATAATTGGGTCTTAAAAATGATTTATTTAACCCATTTAATCTATTTTGGTCTTTTAAAATTCTAAGAAAATACTTAAATATTCCAAAAATAATTTATAAAAATTCTGGGGCATTATAGAATATCTCTTTGACTGAATTAGTTAAAAGCAAAGAAAAATTGGGAGATAAAGTGAGTGCTCAAAGAAAGGGGAGCAGTCATATTTCTGGAAATAAAACTAATATCAAGAATAAGCTTTACACAACTTTTATGCGTAACTCAAATATTGCTAGCTCTTCACCTGTTTTCCCAACTATGCTAGTTGATCAGAAAAATGAAAAACAGAAGAAAAATCAAAAGAAACATAAAAAACTGAAAAAGGAAAGAAACAATCTACATGCTGAAAATTGAAATATCAAACACCATGCTTTAAAGAAATCTAATAAAGTGTCATGTCATTACTGTGGCAAGTATGGTCACTTCATGGATGATTGTCTTGTGCTGAAAAAGGATGATCTGAATGTTGATAGAATAAATGCTAGGAACCGTCATGCTAAGAAATTACCTAATGCTCAGAAAAAGATCACTACATGCTTTTATTATGGAAAATCTGGTCATTTGATGCATGCTTCTGAATTAAAAGAAAAGGATGATTTAAGCATTGGTAGAAAGCATGTTAAGAAATTTCAATCTATTCAGAAAAAGCTTGTTCAATGTTTTCACTACGGTAAGAATGGCCATATAGTCAAAGACTGTTGGCATGTTTTGGGTAGAAATTGGCATGCTAAAAATTTTCAGAATAAGAAATTTCCTACTAATCAGAAAAGGAATGTTCATTATTTCTGCTCTAGCAAGATAGGCCACATAGCAGCCCAATGCTGGCTTGCCAGTGCACAAGAGAAAATGCATTTTTATCCTGGACAAGTTAAATCTCATGTGAACCATGTTTCTTAGAGAAATAAATTTGTTTCAAATAGTCAGCATACTATGTGCTTTAATCATGGAAAGTCAGGCCATAGGGTTGCTGATTGTTGGCTGACTAATCATAAGATATTGAACTTGTATGTGAAAAACATAAGCAATCATGTTCATGCACAAAAATTCAATTCCCATATGAACATGAAAAATTGTCAGAATTCTTGTTATTACTATGGTCAGTTTGGACATTCTATGTCTAACTATTTTATGATGAAGTATGACGATTCACTAGCTCAGAAATTGTTTAGAGCACCATTCATAGGTGCCACTGTCATTTCAGGACCCAAGACTTCTTGGGTACCTACTTGTGCAGAATAAAAGTTATTTTGCAGGTTTGCCTTGGGGCTGAATAGTAAGAAGGGGTTAATAAGCCAAGGCACCCTAGTATGAATAACCCTAGCTCTTCAACTTTCAGGTCTGTCATCTGAATCTATTCTAATTCTATTTAGATAGCTGCAAGTCTTGATAAATCTATTAGTTAGAATTTTAAGCTTACATGTCTGTATCTTCATGTGACATTTGCATTGCTCTATTTGAATTTCTTCTGGCATATGTTAAGTCATATGTGCATCATTCAATTGAAACTTTCTAAAAAATCTGAACTGCATGTGACTGATATTTGATATGACAACTGCATCTGTTAAATGCTTGTATATGTCATGATGCATATTTCATATAGTCACTGAAGATTTGTTGCATACACTTCTCATATGCATACATCTTTTGATAGACTATCATTAAAATGGAAATGCATATAGGACTGCATTTGCACTATAAATTCTTGCATGACTTCACATGGTATATCACATGGTAAGTTGGGAGAAGGACAGATCATGTCTGTCTGGAAACCCACGCCATGCGTAGAGGCTAGACCTCCTCCCAGTACCATGGGCCATAACTGCATATAGTGCAATCTAAGCGTCTATGAGCATATTTCATTAAACTCTCTGCACAAATTATCACTGCATGTGCTGTAGAATTCTATCACAGAATGCATATAGACAGGAGGAATTCATGTATTTTGCATTATACATAAGTGCATGAAGGTGTTCATATGCATACATTCATTTCAAAGCAGATTGCATAATTTTCCTACTAAAAAGTCAGAACTGATTGCATGACATGCATGCATATACATAGGAGAAGTTCATGCTTTCTACATGTTGTTTATATGCACTAGGCTATTCACATGCATCATAATGTCTGACCATTGTCCGCATTCACGTATCTCATTTCTTGACAATGATATGTGAAACTGGTTGGCTCATGCATACTCTCAAGGGGAGCATATGTCGGCTTTTGAAAATGGTTGATTGGATATTCGTCCTTTAATTCATTCTCTGCCTAGTTCAGTAGATCAAAGTGCTAACTTCGGTCAACGATGCTCCTATCTTCATCTTGAGCTGATTTCTTGGTTATGATCTTTACTGATTAATACTCTTTGAAGTGAATTTCATCTCAACTCCTTGGACTTTGTGGCTGCATACAAGTCGACCTACTGCTCGACTGAGTCGACCTAGCTATTTCTTTAAGATCTCAATTTGATTTGAGCTCATCTTTTTCATGAATCTGAATTTAATTCTACTTTGCTCCTGCATTTGTTGAGGGGGAGTTTATTATTAGAAATTCTATTTTGAAGGTTACTTCACCTGATCATCATTCCTTGAAAATTCTTCTAGTTGATGTAATTCTTGAACTGTTCGACCAACTTCTATTTACCTGATGCTCTCATGGTTACCTCTTTCCATCTGCTATGAATTCACTTGAACTGATACTCCTATTGAGTTTAAAATCCATTGATTACTGCTCTTGTACTTTCGGAGGGGAGCTTCACTTGAAAGAATTCTGTGCTACTGGTCTGATTGAAACTTCTTGTGCTGAACCTTGAACACTTCTGACATGGTCTTGTTGTTGTCTTTATTGAAAATTAGCTACACTTAAAACTTCTTTGACCTGAATAACTTAGAAGATTTCAATCTGTGTACCTTGATCATAAATATAAAAGATATTCTTTCTAGGAATCTTCTAATTATACAGGTTTATGAATGTCTAAAAGATCAAATTGGTTTAAGTCTAATGTATTCATTGAGCTTGGCTATGAATATCTTGAAAATATCTGATTCAACTTTAATAAACTTTAACCAACAGCTTCATGTTGAATTTTGTGAAATCGTCTGAAATCTGCAAATGTCGATATCATGGCTTTATTTGGTAGAAATATATGAAATCAGTATTATTTTTAAACATTTGATTGATCTGAAATGTTCCTAAGGGTAAATATTGTCAGAGCAATGATTATTGGTTACTGAGAAACCATGTCCATTGACCATGAAGTCTAGAGGACTGTGTCATGAAGTGCCATAATTATCTCTGTTAAAAATTAGTCATTGATAATCCAGGCACAGTAATGGCTTGAATACTGAGAAATATATCTCACTTATCAATGAAATAGGTTGAGGTATGTCATGAGGTGTCAATGCTATCTCTGTTCTTATAAAGCATGACAGTCAGTCATACCAAGTGCTTAGGGATACTGACGTCTAAACAACGTGTATCCTCTAGTTACAAGGTGTGTACTGAACTTAATTGCACCTCATAAATTTGCTATGAAAAGTTTTTGTTAAGCAAAAAAGAAAAATCTGAAATTGATTGAAAAGATATTGTAAATCCTCAAGAACCATATCTGAATTCCTTCATGGTGTTTAATCTTAATACTAATGATTGTAATTTCTAAAGAAGTCATTGAAATTGATTGAGTAAGATGAAGGGAGGTTAATCAAGATATAAATATGAGGGTCTGGTTCATTTTTATTAATCCTTGATTCAGACATGAATAAAAAAATTTATTGACAAACTACGTATACATCATTTTTAAACCATGATGTTCGAATAAAGACTCATAAGCCCTTTTAATAGAAGAGTCTGAATTTTTTTTTGACTTTATGAAATTGGTATCTTATTGAAAATCTTCTTGTTTATCTATTCATTGGAAAGTCAGCTAAAGTTTCTATGCTCAGATCCTGGTCACTGCCATTGATAATACTTTGTTCTTATGCTTCTTGATCACAACCTGAACTATTCTATGAATGCTCCTATGTTTTTGATGATATCAATCTTTAATCTTATCAATTGATATCAGACTGAACTCTGTATGTCTGATGAAGTCCTTTCACTTCAATTCCTTTGTTTTGTCAAATGGAAGATTGTCTCATCAGCATCATTCTGGCATTGACTTTTGCATGTTTTGCTTGATAAACTATGTGGATATCCTTGTGACCTTTTCCTTCATTTTTTTATAGGGGGACAATGACTTCTCAGCATCCCTTCTGGCACCTAGGGGGAGACTTGTCTGATTTCTACTTTTTAGGTTCATTTGGAAAGGGAGCAGAATAGTTTATGACCCAATCATATCATACATGCCTTGCATTTCTCTCTATTAATTTTATCAAATTATTATTTCCTTTTTGATGAAGTCAAAGGGGGAGAATAGTTTGATATGAGTCATCATTTTGTTTTTTCTTTATGACTCATAGTGTTGCCATCATTAAAAGGGGGGAGATTGTTGTGTCCCTGTGGTTTTGATGATAGCAAACACTATAAGTCATCATATGACTAAGGTTTTGATGATAGCAAACACTATATGCATTTGGTCATTGCTCTGTGTGATAATGAGGTTTGATTGTTGTGCATTAACTTTTGAGCATTTGATTTATTGATGTCAACATAATCATTTGCATGATATGTGCATTTTTAGATTGATGCATTTTCATGATGCATAGAACTTCATCAGGTTGATGCTCATTCTGTCTGCTCTGCTCATAAGGTCAATGCATACTTATGTCATGAGTAGAGTAAGCTCGACGCTAGTATAGACCACATGCAGCTAAGGTCGATGCTAGTATAGACCACATGCAGCGAAGCTCGATGCTAGTTTAGACCATCTGTAGGTAAGGTCGACGCTAGTGAAGAACAAATGCAAACTAAGGTCGACGCTTGTTTTGGTTTCAACGGTATGAAGTCTGTGCACATTTAGAACAAATGCAAACTAAGGTCGATGCTAGTGTAGAACAAAAGCGGACCGTGGTTGATGCACATGCAGTTTGTGCAGGACCAAGGTCGGTGCTTATTTGCCTTCTACATATAGAAGGTTGGTGCACATTTCTATTGTGCATATAGAAGGTCGGTGCATATTTCTCTTGAGCATATACAAGGTCTGTGCACTTTTGCTTTCATGCAATACAAGGTCTGTGCACATTTAATTTTACGTGATATAGGTCTATGCACATGCAATTTAAAGTATGTGCACATGTATTGTCTAGTGATTTAAAGTCTGTGCATACATATTGTAAGGTCTGTGAATATGATGAACTTTAGGTCTGAGCATAAGTGCTAGCTTGCACTCTAAGGTTTGAGCATATAAGTTGAAGGTCGATGCTAGTATGCCTGCTATTGTATTTCAAGTCTGTGCACATCTCTACCTTAGTCTAGAAAGTCTATGCATAGTATGAGACTTGCACCTTCAAGTCAATGTAATTCTTGCATCTGCCTGAAACCAAGTCTGTGTAGCTGTAGTCAGTATCTATACTCATACTGTAGCATTCATTCAAGTTTATACATTGCAAGTTTATATCAAAGCATATTTATCATTATGTATATTCTTGATCTAAGTATCTGACTGATATCATGATTAACTAAATATGCCTTTGATAGCGATGACAAGGTGTTTGACTAAATGCTTTAACTCTTATTCTTAGGAAGTCTACCAGACACTTGAAGTGCAGAAACTGATCAAGTAATCACATGATCCCAAATTGAACTCAGACACATGATCCTAGGCGGCCAGACCTTCAAGAATAATCATGCCATGAAGAAAACATCTCATCTCCATATGACACATGGACTACAGCAGAACTTAAGCGAACTATTTATCTGGAAAGGAATTGGTGGGAAGATTCCCTCCACACATCTCGATAGAATCTTGTGGGCACCATAGGAATCGCTCGAAGAAATTTGAATCTCCGGAGCCCCCGTTCTCTTATAAATAGGGGATCCTCCTCATCCAGAAGCAACGACTAGTAAAGAAGGAGGAAGAGCTTACACAAAGAAGAGAAAAAGAAGAGAATAAGAGAGCATAAGAGCAGAGAGCCAGAGAGCCAGAGAGTTCGAGAGAAGAGTTAGACTTTTGAGTGCTGAAAAGAGTGAGTTGCAGAAAGAAGAAGAAGAAGAAAATAGAGTATCATTTTTCAAAGAGAGTCTGAGTAAAAAGAGAGAGAGAGAGTGTAGAGAAAGAAGAGACCAGAGAAGGATGCTGGTCGAGTCACGATTTCTAGATCAGATCTAGAATCGTTTTGCTCGTTTGAGCTACATTGGTTTGCTCATTTCATCTGATTACAGTTTTCATTCCATTGTATTTTTTCTTTTATCGTTGTTACATCAAGTTGTGTGTCAGCGGGCGAGGTAGATCCTCGGACAGCAAGCTGTGTTGCTCAATGGATAGCTAAGCTGTAATGCTCAACGGAAGCAAGCTGTGATGCTCAGCGGGTGTAAGTAAGCTATGATGCTCAGCTGTTCAAGCTGTTTGTCAGCGGAAAGCCACACTCAGGTCTGACTGTGAGGTGGATGTAGGTTAAAACTGAACCACCTAAAAATCCTTATCCTTCGTGTGATTGTTGTGCTTTCAGTCCGCAAATTGAATCATTATAGATGTATGCTTATGCTCATTTACAATTCAGCATGAGCTTGATTGTCTGAATATTCATATGTTATTCATATCAGTGTTCTTCCATCGTGAACTTACAATTAAATCATTTTTTCAGAGGTATATCAACAGAAAGATAGGTTACACCTATCTGGAACACTGACCCTTGCGTGAGGAGATCTTAGATCCAACCTCCTCCAAGTACCCAACTGTAGAATTTGATCATCATATTTGCATCTATATTATCCACGATATTCTGAGCATACTAAGTGTTAATCTGTTTAAGTCCAGTGTTGAATTCGCTCTACGATCTACACGCATCTTAGTTCAGTTCTAAACTGTTTCACCTGGGTCTACTTATCCAGCTTGTGTAGGACAAAGTTTTGTTTAAATTCTAATTTCACAATAAATTTTAAAAGGGGATTCATTCACCCCCCCCCCCTCTTAATCCGTGCCTTGTATCCAAACAAGTGATTCATGTGATAAGTGTGGGTCTGTACAAGATTTGAACACTAGTCTTCAATCTGAGATAAAGTGTCAAGAAGAACTGATTGCTTCTCTTAGAGAAGAAAATGAAAAACTACTGAGTAAAAAGAAAGAGCTTGAAAAGATTGAGGAAGAGTTGAATGAGAAATTGAAGTTGATAGGCAAAGATGATTTGATGAAAGAAAATAAAAATCTGAAAGATCAAAACAAAAAACTCATGCTGCTAAATACTGTTATATCAGAAAGATTATTAACCTTTGAAAAAGGGAATCTTTTGCCATCAATGAAACTAAAAATTTGTCAACTCTACAAGAAGAAAATGAAAGTCTGAAAATCAGAATAATTGAATGTGAGGATGAAATAATTAATTCTGAACTGATGATAACATCTCTGGAAGGTCAAGTGACTGATTTGAATGAATGTATGTCCAAATTTGTTGAAGGGAAAGAAAATTTAGATAAAATTCTTGGAACAAGTGTGCATTTCAAGAGAGAAGGACTGGGTTACAATGCAATTAATAAGATAAAGTTTGAGAATAAACCGTCAACCTTATTTGTGAGCAATACTAAGCAATCCAAAACATCATACTCATATGTTTTTCAATTTACTGCTCAAAAATCTGAGAAACAAAATTAAAATCTAAAAACATCTAAAAAATTGAAAAAGATTAATAATCTGAAAACATTTAAAAGTAATCCTGGTACCCCAGTGCATGTAGCTCATGAGTCTCCCACACATTCACATGCACACAAAAAGTAGAGCACATGTCATTATTGTGGTAGGGCAGGGCATGTAATGTATGATTGTCATGTCATGAAATTGGATGATTTGAATGCATCCAAGAAAATCAATGAACTTAAAAATACCAATAATCATGTTGTCCAGAAAAAGAGTGTCAAATGTTCTCATTGTGGTAAATTTGGACATGTTGCTACACAATATTGGCTTGCCAATCAGAAAAGAAAATCATTCTTTCATGCTAAATGTAATGCCCCGGGTTTTTCGGATCCTTCTCGGGTCAGGATCTGTGCGTTTCGGATCACTTTTCTAGGTCCCGGATCGCGTTTAGCGGTTTTTGCAAGTTTTTTCCGGTAGGAGCTGTTGTGTCCCTGTGGTTTTGATGATAGCAAACACTATAAGTCATCATCTGTTTGAATCTGCATTGTCTGAATCTACATGTCTGCATACTGTTTGAGTCTGCATATAAATCTATTTGTGTTGCATATGAATGTTTCAATGAACATGTGTTGCATATGAATGTTTCAATGAACATCTTATTTGAGTATCATTACATCGGACAGGCTGTGTGCATTGGTGCATTTCATAACTGCCATAAGTCAATGAATGTCTGCATTTCATAACCTTGTTTCTATGAATGTCTAGACTTAGACTCATGCATTTCATATCTACTCAGGTTAAGTCTGTTCAATGGGTGTTGTCTGCTCAGCAAGTGTATCACTCTCTCTACATTGTCTATACTTCCTTAGACAGCCTGCCTGAAGCTTGATAGTTACTGTCTAGAAGTGGGTCGACCCCCTTTCCAGATGGGTCGACCCCCCAGATCTCTTGGTCTGTACAGACTGCATTGTTCTCATTTCTTCAAGTCTATACATCAGCAGTTGAATCTCAAAGTCTACACATCGCCTCATTTCTTCAGAGTCTATACATCCACAGTTGTACCCCAAGTCTGTACATTGCTTACATCTTCAAAGTCCATACAACCATAGCAAGTCTATACATTGACAGCACTGTACAAGTGTATACATTGGCAGCATGTCTGTGTTTCAAGCCATTCGCCAAGTCTATACAATGGCTTCGGCACTCCAAGTCTATACAATGGCTTCGGCACTTCAAGTCTATACATTGTATCTTTTACCTACGTTGCTCGAAACAAAGTCTATACACTGCTGGATGATCAAGTCTGCACATTGGCGCCTTTCCCTACGTTCTGGCCAAGTCTACACATCGCTTGCCTGACTTCTGTTTCAAAGTCTATACATTCGTTTTTAAGGCAAAGTCTATACATTGGCTCGGGGTCTTCAAGTCTGTACAGAGTTCAAAGCCTATACATTGTTCACTCAGCTTCTTCAAGTCTATACATTGGTCGGTGGCAAGTCTATACATTCGTTTGGGAAGTCTATACATTCATTCATCTGAAGCTTCATCAAGTCTGTACAACGCTACTTTGTCAAAGCCTGTACATCGCAACTGTGTTGAAGTCTGTACAGCCAGTCTCTTGCCAAAGTCTATACATCGTGAATCTTCAAGTCTGTACAGACTTTGCTTGTTTAAGTCTGTACACGGTTCAGTTGTTTTGGCATGTCTACTCATCATGAATTCTATACATCTGATTGCCTTTGCATTGCTCAAGTATGTACAACCCTTTCCCTTTTCAAGTCTACACATTGTGCTTTGTAGCTCACCAAGTCTATACATTACTCACAGCACACACATTCATCCTGAAGTCTGTACAGCCTTGGCAAATGCTCCTAAGTCTATACATCACAATGTCTGTACATCACTGTGTCAAGCCTTCCAAGTCTGTACAACCACTGTCTCACTTGGACTTGAAGTCTATACAGTGGTCCGTCTCTGTCAGCGTCTCAAGCTGCAAGTCTGTACAGAGTCTGGCAGCCTACAGTGCATCGTCTCTTCAAGTATGTACAGCCTTGGCGTATGTATCTTAAAGTCTAAACATTGTGGAGCTTCGAATCTTCAAGTCTGTACATCCTTCATTGGCCAAGTTTACACATCGCACTGTTCATGCATCAGTTCGTTAAGTCTATACACTCTCTCACATTGTACACACTTGCTTCATTGCTGTTTCTAAGTCTATACATCGGTTGGGTCGTTAATTCCATACAATGCATATGTTCATCAAAGTCCATACATTTCATTGTCTTCAACCAAGTCTATATATTCTGTTCCTTTGATCAGCAAGTCTATACACACTTTAGCATATGTGCATCTCCTTCAAAGATGAAGTGTATACATCCTTCCAAGCATTCAAGTCTACACACTCGTTGTTAAGCCTTTGCATCAAAGTCTATACAGAATGTGTCTTGTATGAAGTCTATACAGCCTGTGGCTTTTCCATCAACTGAACGTTTTTCAGCAGAGTATATACTCTTCAGAGGTTAAAGTCTGAACATCCTTCTGTGAAGACTGTACACACTTCAGCACATGTGCATCTCCTTCAAAACGAAGTCTATACACTCATTTCTAAAGCTTCAACTCTATACACTCGATATTAACCTTCAAGTCTATACACTCAAGCTGCATCATTCCTGTACACACTTTGTTAACAGCCTGAACCAAGTATATACATCCATCTGATATCTTCTTATGACTGTGTGACAGGTACTGCTCGTAAAGCCTATGAAGTGCACGTGATCCGAGGTTGGCACCTGGCACGTGATCCGAGGATAACGCCCTAATTACTGCAGCTATAAATACAAAGCCTCCTCCATCTGGAGAAGACTGATAAGATAAGAAAGAGGAAGAGAGTGATCGAGATAGAAGGATATAGAGCTACAGAGAGGCAGTGAGCAGAAGAAGAAGAAAGAAGAAGAAGAAAGACAGAGAGAGCCTGCGAAAGAGAAGAAAAATAAGAGTGAGAAGAAGAGAAAGCTAGAGTAAAAGAAGCTTCAACTGAAGATCCGTTTCTGCTGGACCGTGGATCAAATCCAGGCCAGCCAGCTCCTGCGAGAGCCACAGTTTGATTTTATTTTTCCAGCTTTCTGTTGCTGCGTTTTTATTTTTCTTTTTAACCATTCACCAGTTGTTCTTTCGATTCTCTTGTGTGAGGTCGGGTTTGTAGACACGCCATTCTTGACGTCTCCCGAGAAAGTCTCATATTACTATACAACGCCCCGCAACGGCTTACGCATTTTGAATCGCTCGAGTGCTTCCTTTTCTTGAGTCTTCTTCTGCCATTTTTGGCATCCGGAATCGTCTCGTCACGGCATTCAGACGGCATCAACACCAGTCAGACGTGTCAGGAGTTCCGAAACCAAGAAGGGTGTCTGCCGGGCGGCAGCCGACTGAGGACCTGGGTGGGTCTTAATGGGGGCGTCCAGGCTCCTGGACGCCCCCATTCTTTAAATTTATTTTATTTTTATTTTTTCTTTTTTTAAAAGCCCAAAAATAAATAAACAATATATATTAATGGAGGCGTCCAGGCCTCTGGACGCCTCCATAAAAAAACAAATATAAAAAATGTGTAAAGTGCCCGTTGGCATAAAAGACAAAAAATAATAAAAAAAATACATATTAATGGAGGCGTCCAGGCCCCTGGACGCCTCCATAAAAATAAACATAAAAATTAAAATGCCAGCCTTGGCATAAAAGACAAAACAAAAAAATAAAAAATAATATATTTTTGGAGGCGTCCAGGCCCCTAGACGCCTCCATCAACTCTCTCACGGGCGCCGGCCACCGAACGACGGTTTGTCGTGTGTGAAAAAATCCAAATTATAGAGACGTCCAGCCACCTGGACGCGCCCATTTCTGAATCACGAGGCGCCGCTCACAAAACCACGCGTTGTGCCAAACCGCGTGCGGCCGTCATCGGTTTTCGGTGGACCTGTTGGAGGCGTCCGGGGCCCTGGACGCCTCCACAAAAATATTCCAAAAAAAATTAATAAAAATAGAATAAAATATTAGTTCGGCCCTGATGGAGGTGTCCAGTGTCCTGGACGCCTCCACCCTCCGGAGCCCTATAAATAGAGGCCCACCCCCTCAGTTCTGGAGGAGCTTCGAAGAGATCCGATAGGCTGTCGGAGCCCAGAGGCTACCGGAGTCATTTTCTAACCCGTGGGGTCTTTTGTAGGTGGAGGTTCTGCCGGCTTCTCGGGTGCCCACGCTCGCGAGAGGAAGGTCGCCTTCATCCACCGCGCTTCCACGCCATCCCTACGCTGCCAGAGCTCCGCCGGATTTCACCATCGGCACATCCAATAAGCCAATCATTTCCTTTTCTTCTTAGTTCTTTTGCATTCATCATCTCGCATCATCTATCCCCTTCATAAGGGCGCCTCTTCTTATATACTTCTTGCATCCATCATCTCATTTTCCTCCTACTCGAGTCCGAGAGGGGTTTAAAAGGTAACACCAACCAGGTGTGTGTCTTGCCATCATTTCATTATTTTTATCGCAAGGATTTGAATACTACACCTTCATCTTTCTAATCCACTCGTTACTTGTTTGTCGTTGTTTTGCAAGGGTACCCAAGGAAAGCCCTCTCCGTCGACCGACCGAAGGGGGAGGAAGAAGCAACCCGCCATCTCCCACTCTTGAGGTAGGCGCGATCACTCTCTTTATTTTGGGGTCTTTCGGCCCCTGGCGATCACATCTTGTTCTCAAGGCCGCGGCGAGTCACTTCCCCAATGACCGTTTAAATTTCCGTTCTTATATTCTCTTTATATTCTGTTATATTCTGCTCATATGCTCGAGGCCGCGGCGAGTCACTTCCCCAATGGCCGTTTAAATTCCCGTTCTTATATGTTATATTCTTATTTATTTATGTTCTCGAGGTCGCGGCGAGTCACTTCCCCAATGGCCGTTTAAATTCTCTTTATATCCTGTCATATTCTTATCTATTCATATTCTTGAGGCCGCGGCGAGTCACTTCCCCAATGGCCATTTAAATTCCCGCTCTTTATATTCTCTTTATATTCTGCTATCTTCTTATCTGCTCATATTCTCGAGGCCGCGGCGAGTCACTTCCCCAATGGCCGTTTCAATTCCTGCTATTTAATTTCTACACCATTCCCGTCCCCCGAGGTCGCGGCGAGTCACTTCCCGCTATGGCCGTTTAACCCCCATATCTTGCTATATCACATTTGTCACGCTCGCCCCGCCAGAGCAATCTCCCGTGGTGGCCCCTTCTCTTTTCTCTTATTTCTGTGTTGCAGCAAACAAAAAGAAGGAGCCCGCGCGCCCCACGTCCTCTCCGCTCCCCGAACCGCGTGACGTCGCTCACAAATTGGCGATCACGGTGGGACCTCTACTGCTTCCCTTCGGCTACCCTTGCAAGTTCGGCACCATCCGTGCCTCTCCACCTTGGCGCCCGCGCGCGCCCCCGTTGTTCTCACGGCAGCACTGTCAGTTTTGATTGGTTGTTTGTTTATTACATGTCTGTTATTTCTGTTGTTTTCCCACTCCATATCTCTGTCAGCATTTCATTGCATGCATCCATCCCTCTTTTCTATCCTTTTTTCATTTTTTTTTAGGATCACCCTTTCCCGGTGAAGGAAGGACTCTCCGTTTGAGAATTCCTCTCAACGGATTAGAATCTCCTCCACTGGGACCTCCGTAAGTCCCCGACATCGAAGAATCTCCTCTTCGTTCACTGGGCTGGTTGTACCATTGAAGTTCCCCGAAGTTAGTCATTTCATTCGTGGTGAGACGAGAGACCCTAGCTGACACGGCGGTGAAACAAAAAATAAACTAGGGTCCCCATTTTGTGTGAACTTCGGATCCCACTAAAAACACAAAAAATCATCAAAATCAAAACATAAAAAAAGACATAAAGGCATCAACTTGTTCGATAATCTCTGCTACCTGCTTGCTAGTGTATGTTTTTGCGTTCTGGGAAAACTGTGAGCATGGCTCATGAGTCTTTTGAGGAAAACCACCCTAGTCGTGGTTTGTCAGCCGACCCGCGAGTCTATGCTATGGACTCGGGTCCTTCTCATGAGCTCTCGCATGAGGTGCAAGTTATTACCGGGGACACGTCCCCACCACAGGATATCTCTTCCTTACTAGGCGTCCTCGCCAACACGGAGCTTACCTCTGAACAGCTCCGGGCCTTCCAAGCCATTCTGAAGGGGAAATCTGTTTCCCCCACGCCCCAGGAATCAACTCCGGCCATCGCACCTCTCCAAGAGTCCGTGCAGGCCATTTCATCTCCTTCGTTGGCACAAGCCATCCACTCTCCCTCGCTTCAAGGACAAGCGAGCCAACAACCACCCTCATTCCAGTTCCCGTCACAATCTCAAACTCCCGTTGTTCCCCACACACCGCTTCAGCCAAGGCCAACTGTCGGCGGTCCGACAGCTCCCTCTCATTCCTGGTTCCCCCCTCAAGTCTCCGGGAGACAGTTTCTCCCCCAGTGGCAAGTGCCACCTTCACCTCCAAAGGAGCTCGCCCAATCGCTCCTCAATAGGTTCAATCGCATGGATGAGCAGTTTCAAAATCTGAGAAGGATGGTGGACGTGAAAGCCACCCCGGAGGTTGCTTTGCCAATCCTTCTCGTCATTCATCTTCCTCCCTCCGAAATGCCCACGTACCGCAGATACAATGGTACCGGCAACCCCTTCATTCACCTCAAGGATTTCATGTATGAATCCTCCTATTGGCAAAACGATCAGAGATCCCTGGCATACCTCTTTCGGAGATCATTGGATGGTCCCGCGCTTGAGTGGTTCTATTCCTTGGAGCCCCGCGAGGCCGAGAATTTTGAAATAGTCCAGAGAAGGTTCTTGCAGAAATATAGGGATAGGGTCGGTCCCTCACTCTCCATTACCGACCTAGTGGCCGAAAAGATGAAGCCCGATGAGGATTTTGTCCGCTATGCTGATAGATGGAGGTCTCTGGCGGAAAGAATAAGTGATACCCTCTCTGAGCCCGAACAAGTGAAGATGATTGTGTCTAATGCAACCCCACAGTTCAGACACGTCCTGGCCATGAATAAACTTACTACAATGGAGGAACTCTATGAAAGGGCCCGATACATCCAAACCCAGTTAAAAGACTCCCCCATTATGAACATGTTTGAGTCGCCGAAGCCCAAAGTAGTCAGAAAGATAGGCGCTGGTGTCCCGGGCGGAGCCACAGAAGGGGTCGTGACAAATGAGCAAGTGGGTGCGGTCAACAATGCCAACTATGCGGTCAACCCAAGGCCTCCACAAATGTCCCGACTTCCCCTCCAACCAGGTCCTTTCCCTCTTCGTCCTCCACCCCAAAATAATCCACCCCAGGATAATATGCCTCCATTACGTCAACCCTAACAACAACAACCACAACCTCAGCAACAACAACCACCACTTCAGTACAACCAAGTTCCACCCCCGGGGAACTATGGTCCCCAACAGCAACAAAGGAGGCCGCTCGGTCCCAAAAGAGCCAACGATCCACCATTGCCAGAAACCTTAGCAGACATTTTTAATGCCCTCATGGCATCAAACCAACTCGCCCTACCCAGAGAAAGGCCCGTGTGGCCCCCAAATGTTGATACCTCCAAATACTGCGTCTACCATAGACAGCCAGGACACACAGTAGATTACTGCTTCCATTTCAAAGATTACATCCACGATATGAATGATGAACATCAAATAGATTGGGATGAAAGGAGGCGATACGTCGCCGCTCTTAAGGCTAGGAGACCTCCTCATAGGCCACAGCAGCAGTTACAACAGCAGCAGCAGCAACCACAACAACAACAACAACCTCAGCAGGCCCCACAACAACAGCCCGACATGGGCATAATCCAGAATCCATTACCGGAGCACCAACAGCCCAATCATCATGTTAACCCCATCTCCTCCTTCCCGGAAGTCGGGCGAGAGCAGGTGTGGCAGCAGGAAAGTACCTCCATTCTTTCTACCGCCAATCCTATCGTCACGCAACACCCTTGCCTTGCCCGGGTAGCACCTCTCTCTCATCAACCCACGTCAGTATCACCTTCACCATTTCCACTACCATTACGCCCTCTCATCCGTACCCCGATCCCCTATCAACCGACACTCTCCACTACGCCTTCACACCCTCTCATCTTCTCCCACTCCCCCACTTTACCATCCACCTCTACCACATTTACCCCTACGCCTTCTAAACCCCTTATCATCCGTCAACCATACATAACCCCGTCTTTCTCCACCGTATCACCACTAATGCCTTCAAAACCACTCATTACCCATCACCCACCTCAAAATCATTCCCCGCTTCAAACCCTACCCACTTCTACTTCGTCTCCACCTCCACCTTCCAGACCCCTTATCCTTCATAATCCGCGCGATATCCCTTCTACCTTCACCATGCCTCCACCTAACAAACCCCTCATCAGAATCCCTGCTCCCGTCATCACCCCTGCTTCATCGACCATTCCTCCACCACTACCCCTCAAACCTCTATTAAAACCCACTGTTACCCCCACAGAGGTACAAAAGCCGCAGGCAATGGTGCTCCGGAGTGGAAGGATTTTGTAGCAACCCTAATAAATTTAAAAGAATAAAATAAGTCAAAATAGAATAAAAGACTAAGTAAAGAAAAGATAAAAATCCGAAATGGAAAAGAATTAAACTCTAATGAAAATAACGCCTCAGGAAAAAGCGCGACTTTACAAATAAGCGACCTTCAACCAGGCGCGAATTAAAGAAAGGACGCCCAAATAATAAGGCGTCAAATTTCAAACGACCAAAATAAATAAAAAGGGCAAGAAAGCGTAACGCCCTTTGAGTGGACGCGTTTCAACAAGTAACGACGCCTGGCAAGGCGTCAATTTAAATTCGACGCCCTGACCTAGGTCGTTAATTCAATTCGTCTCTCGTTCGACCCAGGAATTTATCCAGGGTAAGTTGATAACTATGAGAAAGAGTTCCAATGTAGTAATAACTCTAATATGGAAGTGTTACTTCCAATACAACTCTAACTCCATTAGGATTCTAGAAATCCTATAAAAACCCTTGACTATCAAACCCTAAAGCTATTTGGTCGATCTGCTGCTGCTACGGTACGTAAAGAACAGCAGTTCTTCTTATCTCTTTTTATCATTACTTTCGGTTGTATGAAGAATTAATGATTCTTCATCTCTCCTTGCAGGTTAAGAAGCCCTGATGTTCTGAAGAACAAGAGTTCTTCATCCGGGTAAAGTTATTCTCTTTACCTTTAGTCTGGATGTGTAAGGTGAAGAAACTAATATCCGTTTCTTTTTCTGTAGGACTTACAGCAAGTTGATCAGTGAAGAACAAGGATTCTTCATCAAACGATCTTTTCATCTGCATCATCTTTTGGTGCTGCTGTTAAGTTCGTAGAAGTTTAGAACCTGTCACGTTCATCTTCAGATTATTATTATTAAGGTAGGTTTTCTCAAGCACTGTAGCCCAAATCACCATAATAACTATGTTAAACCATATATATTAGTTCATGCATATAGTTTTCACGAGTTTTAAATGTTTCTATTATTGGAAAGAAACGCCCTTTCCAAGGGCGCTACCTTAATACGCGACCCAGACAAGGGCGCTACTTTGAAAGAAACGACCATGACCAGGTCGTCAATTCCAGATTTGACGCCCTATACACGGACGTCAATTTTCTCAATTGTTAATAGTTACCCAGGTTAATTATCCAATATCCACTTAAACATGATTCTAAAATCAGTGCATGATCATATCCCGATATTTTTCCTATCATGACCATGTTTCTTGTTTCTGGAAATTATAATACTTGAAATCTGAAAATTCTTTAATTCACGACCCTGTAGAGGTCGTCTCTCACTTGACTAACGCCCCTGTTCAGGGCGTGAATTGAAAAGTAACGCCCCTGTCTAGGGCGTGTTTTTGATAAAATTCTGAATATATATATATTGTAAAAATAGAAGTAAAGAATGAACGACCACTATATACGTCGTCAACTTGTAAAGAAACGCCCCTCACCAGGGCGCGTTTTTGGTAAAATACTGAAATATTGAAATTTTGCAAAAATGGAAAATAGATAAACGCCCTTACTGAAGGCGTTAATTATGTGATTAATGACTTAGTTAAAGTCGTTATTTTCTATAGAAACTGGTTTTACCCTGTTTCTGTAACCGAGGGTTTTATTATGTACATATACATATTATATTGGCACTATATTCCAATCCGTGAGCATAGTCCCACATTTCATGATGTTTTATCGATCACCCTCAATTCTCATTGACATACAAGCTCTCCATTGGACATTCCGTTCCTTTATACTAGCAAGTTAGTCATAGAGACCTCCGTAAGAATCCTCGAGCCTTGGATTCCCTCAAGGCCGACTGAGCTGGTTGTATCCTAAAAACCCATTACACTATTGAATGCCATGTCACTCTAAAGAAACATGGTATACCGGCCCTTATGTTATACCAAGTGTATATCATAAGAATTTCCTAATGGGATGAGATTATCATGCCATTAAATGATGTTCTTGTAAAACCTCAATTCTATGATAAGAATGGGGATATCTTACCTTTGATATACTGTTCATGTGGACCTCAATTCTATATAAAGAATGTCCATACTTGTCATGATACCCGAGTTAAGGGAACCTAATTCCACATAGTTTCATCGTTCATCGTGATTGTACCGTTGTTATCGCCTATCTATGTCCAATGTCGTATTTTTGGACTCCATTCTATCAAAGTTATCCTACGTGTCTACAAACTTAAAATGTTGAAATTCCATGTTGGCTACATATATATACAAGAGTGGATGTCAAAAATATATGATAAATGCCTGCGCATATAGGGCCCGATCTGGTCCTGGGAGGAGCACCCGAAAGTACTTGTGCCCATGGGAGTTGAATGATAAGGTATCTGGCATTATACCGAGTGCATGACTAGCTTGATTGGACATTCCACACAAATCTTATACTTGACTCGTACTTGACATGACATGAATTGCGTGACCCGAGAAAGGGTAATTACTTGTTTGCTTGATATATGATAGCCAAAGTTCTGACATGACTTGCTAAAAAGTACTTGCTTGGATATCTGTTATCTTTTCTTGAAAGCTCATGACTAGTTCATCTTGCTGTCTTATTGATAAATTCTTTCTCTATCTTGTCGTTTTATGCGAGCATTGTTGGCACTAAAAACATGATCCTTTGGCAACCAAGCCGCAAAGATGAATGATACAGCCCACTGAAGCACGGAAGCCGATAAAGATCAACTTATCAAGGGGACCCCTCAAGCTGACAAAGCCCCGAGCCACCTTGAAGGGAACGTCGGGGACTTTACCTCAGGAGAGCTGAAGTGAACCCGCAACCAACCGGCAGCGCGATCAAGCCTGCCCAATGATCCGGCATCGACCTCATCATGCCGCTACCCCACATCCGTCACCCGACCAAGGACGACGGTCTACCCAATGACTCTCCTAAGGAGGAAGAATGTCCTCGGCCATCCGAAACAAGGGGGCCAAAGGTTCTGTCAGCAGAAGACCCCGATTACCCGGCACGGGTTCGGCTTCTCGCCATAGTGGGCCCGTTAGTGGCCGATTGATCACCAATTCAAGGTGGAATTGTCCAGGATGTAACGTCATCCTGTAAGGAAGCTTCGAGCACGAGTCCATCTCAACCAGAAGCACAAATCACAGTGCCGAAGACTGTGTCAGGAGGACACCCGTGTGCTCGGACCGGACACACACGAAGTCTTGTTTAAGGCCATTCGTCCTATCAAGAGCTTCGTGAACACCCCATCAAGGCCCTTCGATGGCCACGGTGAGGGGAACAGTCGACGGGAGCTTCCGGAATCATCTTCGGGCCTACCGGACTGACACGCCAAGTGAATAGGTTAAAACGGCGCCGTCAAATCGGCGCGCAAAGAACAAAAGGGGGTGTTCCCCGGCGCCGTCAATCCAGCGCGCAAAAGCCAGATGGGGCCCTTCCTCGGCGCCGTCAACCCGGCGCGCAAAAGCCAAATGGGGCCTCTCCCCGGCGCCGTCAACCCGGCGCGCCTCTTCCTGGGGCGCCGTTTTAACCCCAAGGCTATATATAGCCTGTCGACAGAAGAGATCAAGATATAGAAGATCAAGGGGGACCCGATCAAGAGAGGAAGCGGAATCAAAAAGAAAGAAAAGGGAAATAGAAAGAAAGGGGGGAGGTCCAGGGGTGCTTCTTTTCTAAAGGAGTTCCCGGCTGAAGTCCCTCGGCGGCCGCCACCCTCTTCCGCTCGAGCTTCCCGGTGTCGGAGAGGACGATCGACTGCTTCCCTGCCTTCTAGGTGGGTCGTCGTCGTGTTTCTCGTCAAATCTCCCCGCTTCGTCAAGTACATCTCTGCTCGCAAAGCCCATAAAATATTCAATGCGGAGTCCAACCGTTGCATCAAACTCGAAAGGAAGAGAACGCCGAGACTATGTTCGCGACCTTTTTTTTCTTTCTTTCACGGGTCGATCGACCAACTGACTAACTGGTAGTCAAATGATCAATTAACGACGCGGGCGTGCCAGTCACATGAGTGACGATTTTATTGTGCACTCATTCTGACCCGTGTCGGGCGAATGTGAGGTTCGGTCAGGACCAGCAGTCCGCCATACCATAAAGGTTATGGCGTTAATTACATCCCCCACGAGGAGGGAACACCTTTGATTAATTGCCGAGATATCGGGCTGTCGAAGCCGGAAAAGGAACTACATGATGATTATTAGTTGAGGGACTTGCATCCTTCTGTGATTGACACAAGAGTTCATCCCATAAGTGGGAAAGGGGTTAGAATGATGCGACGACACGATTCGGGACGAAACCGGTGCAGTGCGTGCAAAGACAGGGGCTAAAACGCTTGAAACGGCGCCCTGGAACATAGGTAAAAGGTTTAAAACGGCGTCAGAACCATAGGTAAAAGGGGCAGGCTGTTAAAACAGCGCGGGAAGTCGGGGCGCACCGGGAAGGCCGCTCCGGAAAGGTCGCGCCGGGAAGGGCGCGCCGGGAAGGCCGCGCCGGGAAGACCGCACCGGGAAGGGCGCGCCGTTTTAAGGCGTGATCGCGCATGAACGCGCCGAATTAACCCGACTTCATGGAAACAGGAGCCTCGTTGGTTTATTCATAGATTTATTAAGAGGTTTTGGATGGTTTTGAGAATTTATTAAGTTTATTATTCATAGAATCGGTGCCGAGTCATTTAAAGGCCGAGTCACGGGCTCGCGTGAGGCGATTGTTCCGAGTTTAACTCGTTCGAGCCGAAATTTCGGCAGCATCTCCCCATCTCAAAGGATGGTCGGGGAGACGCAGGGAGTACTCACGTGGCGGAGTGAACCCCTAAAAGCCGGGTGGCACAACGGCGGCCGGCAGACCCAAACGGATAGGAAAACCCCGAGGGCTAGCCTGCTAGGGGCACCGAGTCTGTGGGTAACGGTGAGTGAGTGAGGCGACTCGATATGGGAGCGAAAACCCCGAGGGCTAGCCTACGAGGGGCACGCGACCCGAGTCACCACAACACTCGAATCGGGACGACCATACAGGGAAGGAATCCCCGAGGGCTAGCCTACGAGGGGAACACCACCCACGGTCACTGTCGAGTCCGTTAAGGACTGCAGATTCTGAACTGTAGGGCTTAGCCCCATTATTGTACACCTAGTGGTCCACAGGGAGATTTGTCATCGAGAGACGATCCCTCTGTCAACCGAATGATTGGTGAAAACAGGATTTGGGGAATGTCCCCCCTCCCCGGATGCTGGAGTGATGCTACATAGCATACTCCCATCAAAGTACAAATGACATAACAGGAAGCAGTATGAAACTTCGCTTGACGATGCCAGACAGACAAGCTAATTGCCTAGAAATACATTGAAATGATGGAGCCCCACGGATCGAGCAAGTCAATCACCAGCAGAATATGTAGCCGGCGCATAGCCCGGGGTACCGATATACATATACGTATATATGACATTCGAGAACAAACCCACATGGGGCTCACCGTCGAACGACTGGAAGCCATCCAAGGATTCTTCCCATCCCCCTGGTCTATGAAACAGAGCATAAAGGGGACGGTGAAGAACCTTATTCCCTAGGCGGAGACCAGACAGAGATATGCACACAAGTACATCTCTGCTCGCAAAGCCCATAAAATATTCAATGCTGAGTCCAGCCGTTGCATCAAACTCGAAAGGAAGAGAACCCCAGGGAGGGGGATGAATGATTCATGTAGCCCGAAGGCATAACCAATGTCGGAGAAATCGGTTATACGAGAGTATATACATATGTTGGAGACATCATTAAATGCACGCTCGAAGGAGGATTGGAGAGCGGGAGGAAGAGATACAACATCAATCAGAGCAACTCTTTATTCATCCCATGGAAGACACAGTTATGTGTATGCAGAGCACGTAGATTCCGGCGCCGTCGTTGTCGATCGGCCGCCGTTTCCATTAATCGAAGAAACGATTACAGACGGAATAAAAAAAAAGGCTGAAGGAAAGATGAGGAAAAAGGGGGAGGAAAGGCTCGTATCATCGCCCCTCCCCCTTTTCTTCATTTACATTGCAGCCCTGGGGCGAATACAGCAAAACAGAAGCGGGGAGATTCGACGAGGAACACGACGACGACCCACCTAGAAGGCAGGGAAGCAGTCGATCGTCCTCTCCGACACCGGGGAGCTCGAGTGGAAGAGGGTGGCGGCCGCCGAGGGACTTCAGCCAGGAACTCCTTCAGAAAAGAAGCACCCCTGGACCTCCCCCCTTTCTTTCTATTTCCCTTTTCTTTCTTTTTGATTCCGCTTCCTCTCTTGATCGGGTCCCCCTTGATCTTCTATATCTTGATCTCTTCTGTCGACAGGCTATATATAGCCTTGGGGTTAAAACGGCGCCCCAGGAAGAGGCGCGCCGGGTTGACGGCGCGGGGAGAGGCCCCATTTGGCTTTTGCGCGCCGGGTTGACGGCGCCGGGGAAGGGCCCCATCTGGCTTTTGCGCGCCGGATTGACGGCGCCGGGGAACACCCCCTTTTGTCCTTTGCGCGCCGGTTTGACGGTGCCGTTTTAACCTATTCACTTGGCGTGTCAGTCCGGTAGGCCCGGAGATGATTCCGGAAGCTCCCGTCGACTGTTCCCCTCGCCCTGGCCATCGAAGGGCCTTGATGGGGTGTTCACGAAGCTCTTGATAGGACGAATGGCCTTAAACAAGACTTCGTGTGTGTCCGGTCCGAGCACACGGGTGTCCTACTGACACAGTCTTCGGCACTGTGATTTGTGCTTCTGGCTGAGACGGACTCGTGCTCGAAGCTTCCTTACAGGATGACGTTACATCCTGGACAATTCCACCTTGAATTGGTGATCAATCGGCCACTAACGGGCCCACTATGGCGAGAAGCCGAACCCGTGCCGGGTAATCGGGGTCTTCTGCTGACAGAACCTTTGGCCCCCTTGTTTCGGATGGCCGAGGACATTCTTCCTCCTTAGGAGAGTCATTGGGTAGACCGTCGTCCTTGGTCGGGCGACGGATGTGGGGTAGCGGCATGACGAGGTCGATGCCGGATCATTGGGCAGGCTTGATCGCGCTGCCGGTTGGTTGCGGGTTCACTTCGGCTCTCCTGAGGTAAAGTCCCCGACGTTCCCTTCAAGGTGGCTCGGGGCTTTGTCAGCTTGAGGGGTCCCCTTGATAAGTTGATCTTTATCGGCTTCCGTGCTTCAGTGGGCCGTATCATTCATCTTTGCGGCTTGGTTGCCAAAGGATCATGTTTTGAGTGCCAACAAATGCCCCCCAGACGTAGGCGGTGCAAGTGAGGCAGGAATGCGGCAAGGCCTGCGGATGAGCTTCGTTTGGCTGACGGAGGCTCGACCAGCACTTAATTCTGACGTCGGATGTCGATCCGGCGAGGTAGGAAGCCTGACGGCGTTGCTTAAAATGGCGCGGCCTTTGCTTCGAGAGTTAAAACGGCGCGGCCTTTACGGCGCGCCCTGGGCCTTCGGGGTTAAAACGGCGCCGCCTTCCCGGCGCGCCCTGGCCCTTTCAGGGGTTAAAACGGCGCGCCCTCCCCGGCGCGCCATTTGCTTAAAACGGCGCGCTCCGGGGCGCGCCGTTTTAACAAAATGAGGGGGGGCCTATATAAGGCTTTCTTCTTTGTTTTTTCTTCTTCACTGCTCATTTGCAACAGATTTTTCTCTCTCTTCATTTCGCTTTCTCCTCTTCCCTCGGCGCCGAGTAGCTCTTGGGCTCGGGCGGTTTCGCCTGTGAGCGGGTGAGTTGAGTGTTGCTGTCCTTTGGGTTTTGAACCCATTCTTCGGGCCCCGGGAGGCTTCTCGTAGGACTTGTCCTCGGAGCTAGATCCCTCGGGTGTCCCATTTGGCCCTGGCTTAATGCCTATGGCTGCTTTTAGGGGCCGCTCCCTTTGTGGACGGCTTCCGCTTTCTTTTTGGCAAACCCTCGAGCTGAGGAGATGCTGCCGAAATTTTGTCAGAAATATTATTTTGATCCACTAATTTCTGACTTTTGTTTGTTCTTTTCCGGGTGCTGTTTTGCAGATAACATGGCTTCCGGCTCTTCTTCCTCTGTATCTCGGGTCGCCGTGACATGGAGGAACGTCCATTCCCTTGATCGGGGGCTCCGACGTGTAGCCGTGGTGGCTGAGTCTTCGGACTCAGAAACCGACACCGTCGACACCGGCCATTTGTTGATCCTCGACGGCAACCAATTCAGGTATGACCGAGGGGACGACATCAGACGGGACCACCCCAAAGACAAGCACCTGATGGCGTTCCTCGAGCGCTTCAACCTCGGTGGGAAGCGTGATTTAATTCTGGTCCGCAGAGCTGAAGGAGCGCTACTGGCGGAGCGGGACAGCCTGACTGAGTCAGTCACATATGGTATGCCCATGTACATCCCCGGGGAACCCAGGAAATGGGGGGTCGTGCTCGGAGTACAGGAATTATCCCCCGAGGCCGGGATGCTGACGAGAGCGCCGCAATACACACCAGCTCGCTGGAATGAAACCGCCGGCCGCGTTGATAGGGAGAAGCCCATATATGGTCTGTTCCTCGCACCGCTCCATTGGGGATACCGGGACGAGCCTTTTCTTTTGGACTGCTTGGCGGTCCGGTTCAAACATCAAATTTCAGTGGGGTGGTTTGGAGAGCTCAAAGCCACCGATGCTCACGCCTTCAGACCGGGAGCGGTTGAATTTACAGACTTCGTGCTGCGGCAATACGCCCCCATCTTGGTGCACGCCGAATTTATCAGAGCGTATACGCTTCCCGGTATAGATACCCGATCTCCCGAGGCCTATGTTGCGGGATGATTGAAGTCTTCTGCCCAGAGTACAATACTTTCTACACTGCAGAAGGTGAAACTTCATTGGATTTATGGAGCCTTTCTCAGCTGAGCGGCCTGCCGATAGATGGAGAGCCGTATGAAGAAGTTTGCTTCGCAGACTGGCTGAAGGACCAGACAGATGGTGAAGGCAACTACTTCACGGGCTTCGCCTATCGTTATCTGATGAAGGCGTATCGCACCCTGCTGCGCCTGACACTTGACTCGCGGGAAGCGCGAAAGCCTGGTGAGAATAGGCGCGTGCGGATGGGCACGTGGCTTCAATATTTCTTTGGTGGGGAACAACACTATGAGGACTTCCCCACAGTGGTTCCGACAGCGGTGGCGCGGAAGAAGAGGGCTCGGCGCCAAGCAACATATCCTGCTGTCTCAGGGAGAGGGCGGCAGGCTGGCCCGAATCCCACGGGAGTTGACGCAGTTACACACTGTGCTGCGTACTTGACATATTGGCTTTGTTCATTCGCCCTTCCCCAAGGAGATGAGACGGTGATCAGGCCGGAGGCGATTTACCCTGCCTGTTTGATGGCTTGGGGGACGAAGCTATCCCTGTGCCCTGTGGCTTTATGCCTTATATACAAAATGTTGGGGGATTTGCACAAGTCGTGCATCCCCAGGAATTCACGGACAGTTGGTCCCCTCCACTTTTTTAATGCCTGGGTCTGCACCCTATTTCCGGAAGCAGCTCCCCGGTCAATGCAGTCAGATCGTCCTTTGCCGCGGATGATCGAATTTGCCAGTGCTGAACCGTCTTCACTGGCGGACCAGCTTTTCGCCATTCGGGGGAAGTTGACGACAGTTCCAACAGATTCCCCTGGCGTTCTGCATTTCTGGAGTTTGGCTGCCAGCTCCAGCCCTCTTGTCAACAGGATGTGGCAATGCCGATTATTTGAGACAGAGGAATTTATTCATCAGCTGACCGGGTCGAAGAGCACAAGGCCAATCTTGGAGCCGGAACTGGTGGAATGGGCGTTGTCTATTCGCCCCAGTGTTCTAGTCTTCAGGAAAAGCGGCTTGCTGTGGCTGGAGCCGTATTATCCTTTCCGTTTCAGCCGGAATTTTGGGTATGACCAGCAAATTCCTTCTTCTTCAGCCCGGTTCAATCTGCCGAATAGACACCGGGCTGGTCAGACGGCTACTGATGAAGCCCGTGGATGGTGGGACTACTTCCATCGCCGAGAGGATGTATCATTCAGGGTGCCAACCCCGGCTCGCCTGCCCCGAGTGACTCCAGACTTCATCAAGTGGTGGAATGCACGAACGGGCTTTTATCGGAATTTCCGGAAGGATTGCTGGCATGCTGCCGAACGCCATTTTTTAGACTCCCAGCGGGAGCCCATTCTGGATGTTGATCCAGCCTACTTGAAGAGGCTGAAATCTTGGTCCAATACTGAGGTGGCGGCATATGTAGAAGCCAGGAAAGCTGCGAAGGGCAAGTCGTCCCGAGCCGACCCGAAGATGCCAGAGATCCAGAGGGATGATTATATTAAGACTCTCTGGGGGCTGTGCCGGGTTAGTAGTGAGAGGGTTGCTCTCCAGACGATCCCCCTTCCGGTGGAAGAACCCCTTCCTAGTATGGCGAGCTGGCGCCCGGAAGTCGACCATTTTCATCCTTATCGGACCTTCATCGGGAGGGAAAACAGGCGGGCTGACTTGTACACCACCACCCCCTGGATATTCGCCCTACTTCATTCTCATGGGCTTTCAGTTGACAGTCCGTTAGAAGCCATTCGGAACCATCAGCTTCAAATATCCTTCAAGTATGTCGACGGCTGGGGATTCGACCACTTGAGCTTATATCATCACTTGTCCTCCTGCGGCCATGAAGATTTGGCCCAACTGACGGAGAAAAGTGAGACAATTGGTGATGTATGCTGGCTGATCCGCGAGGCGGCTTCCCGGGATAAGGCGCCAGTATTGCTTTACTGGCCACTCAGTCCTCGATATACGGGGATGCCAGGTAATGCTTGTTTTCTTCTTCAGCCCTGGAGCTGCTTCCCCTATATTCAGTGTGCATCTTCTTACTCATGTGTTTTCGCAGCCCGTCTTTCTGCGGGAGCGACTCGACACTGTAGGGAGCTGATATCTAAGGCGCAGAAGCCTTCATATTTTAACATTCCAGAGCCGGCTCCCACCACGACGCCATTACCCCCTGGGGACTCGCGAAAGCGGACCAGGTCTCAGGTCAGGGAGGCCATCAGCAGGGCTAAGAAAGCCAAGAG
Source organism: Amorphophallus konjac (assembly GCA_022559845.1). Classification (NCBI taxonomy): domain Eukaryota; kingdom Viridiplantae; phylum Streptophyta; class Magnoliopsida; order Alismatales; family Araceae; genus Amorphophallus; species Amorphophallus konjac. The sequence continues at coordinate 56,168 of JAHNEJ010002570.1, forward strand.
GGCAGAATCCCGTGCTACTCGGGCACGTCGGAGGAAGGCCGCTGAAGAGGAGTCTACGGTTCCCCTTCCTCGGGTTCCGTCATTTTCTGAATTTGAGGCCTCCCGGGCGCAAGGGCCTGAAGGCGAAGGTGACTTCTTATTCTTGCATGGCTTATTTGCTTGTTTCGGCCGCCTGGGCTGACCATCTTTCTTTTCAGTAGCTGCCGGCACTATCCCTGCCGTTGTTGGGTTGGAGGCGGCAACCGGAGCTGCCGCTGGAGAGAGAGAGAGGGAAGTCCCCTTGACCTCTGTTGAGGGCGACTTGCCTTCACCGACACCCCATCGAGAAACAGAAGGTAATTTGCAGCTTGCCCGTAGAGCTCAGTGGCATGTTGTAATTTCAGTCAAGTCCTGATTGTTTATTGTCCTTTGACTCCAGTCGACATTCGGCCCACACTGCTCCCTGAGGTTGGTGCCTCGGCAGGGGTTGTCATCGGAGAGCAAGGGCTTCCAAGGGACCAGCCCCTGGATACTTCGCCGATAGATGTTCCCGAGATGGCGATCGCCGAGGAGGTTCTGGATAGAGGGCCTCCTCTCAGCGGCCCGGTTCATGCTCAGGTCCTGGAGATCAGAGGACAAGCAGAAGAGTCATCCTCTTCTGAACAGGTTGATTACGGCGGCGGCTCCGGCGATGATGAGGGGTTCCCGATGGCGGACACCGAGGCTGAGGACGCCGGGGCTTCATCAGCTTATGAGAGCGACCTGCCAACGTTTAGCCCTCCGAGGCTATTGGGAGCCGAGCACGGGCCATCATACCCGGCTACAGGAGAAGGGCCAGAATCTTCAGAGGCCACTTTGGGAGGCCTAAATATAGTGCCGGTTGAGGTAGGAAGTATTCCGATTCCCACTTGCAGCACTTCTTTTAATTTTCAAGCCAGCTGGCTGATGTACATATATGGAATGCAGGCTGAGGTGGTACCGCCGGCTATAATGATCCGCATACCCCTTCCAGATGTGGATATGGGTCAGTCGGCCTTCCCACCAGTTGTGAGGCCTATTGCCCTGCGGCTTCCACGGACCTATGCTGCTGCAGCGGCCTCGGAGGAACCAGGTGCGACTGCCGAGGTCAGCGGCCCGCCCGAGGTTGCAGGGGCTCAAGCCCTGGTTGCTGGTGACGAGTCATTGCTGAAGCCGAGTGATCCCCCGGAAATAGAGGCAGGGGAAATTATTGCGGGCGAGGCCGATATCATTAAAGCTCTGTCGATCATAGAGGGCTCTCCTGCCTCAGCGACCGGTGAGACTGCTCAGGAAGAGCCAGCGCCTTCCGTCGCCGACACGGTTGTTGTAGCCTCACCGCAACGGGCGGGCAAGGAAGTTGCCATCGTGGAGGTTCCTTCAGTTGATGTAGCCGCAATAGTCGGGCCGGATGTGGGCGTCGTACAGACTATGCCGTCGACGTCCCTCGGGGTAGCCGACGATATCTGGGCCGAGGTAGATAGCAGGGTAGACTTTCAGCTCCCCGAGACTTCGCCACTGGGTCTACAATTTTCTGGAGACATGGTGTGGCAGTCTCTGGATAACCTCCAGCGGGCCATGCTAGCTTCTCCGAACCTGACTTATCTGCAGCTGAGAAGCTTGATAGATCATCTCTCCCGATCGCTTTTAGCATTTGGCTGTCCAATGGATGATTGGACCCCGCGGGTTGTGATGTTGTTAAAACATGCCAACAGGCGGGAGTTCCTCAATCGAGAGGTTTCTGATCAGCTGACTGCCGCGAAGCTGGAGAAGGCAGATTGCCGCACCGCCGTTAGTTCATTGAGGACGACCGTGGGGCAGCTGAGAAATGTTGCCAGCAATATCTCGGAACGTCGGATGCTCCTCGCGGCACGGTTGGACGAGTTGCGCTCGGAACTTGCTAAGGTCGAAGCCGAGCTGCAAGAGGGCGAGCGCCTAGAGATCCAGACAACGGAAGAGGCTGACCTGGCTGAAGGACAACTTGCCTCACTAGACGAGAGGTTATCCCAGCTGACAGCCACCGAGACCCGTTTGCAAGAGTTGACACGATATCCTTCGCTGGGCCTTTTAGACTTGGCAGATATCTTCCGGCGCCCTCTGCCGTGACCTTGCCCTTTTTTTTTCTTTCTTTTTTTTTGTAATGCTCCTTTTTGTCTTCGGAGCTCATGTACCCCCGGGGGATGCCCCGGGCAAAAAAAATGTGTTCCACCCATTCTCATTAAATGGAAATATTTCTTTTCGTCGCCATCAATCGCGACTTCTTTTCCTTCTTTCTTTTCTTTATTCTGGATGGTCACCCGAACCTAGGGATACTTGCTGATGGCGCAGGAGAGCGCTCACGCCTTCAAGGAAGGGGTGAGGTGTTCGCTCCACCGCGATGTAGCCGTTCCCGGAACGGGGCCTTTGCCAATGTGGGACATAGGTAGCGTAGGCAGATGCACCTAGCGAATCTTGCCGCTGGTGATGAGAGGTGTGTTATGACCCTTGACACGGGTCAAATGTTGATGCCATGATGTTTTGTTGGTCAGCGAGGGCGGAGGGCCCAGGTTAGAGAGTAGTCAACCGATCTTGTCGATGGTGACAAGGGTCGAAAAGGGGTAGACGGTCTTGCCGATGGTGACAAGAACCGGATAGGTAGCGACCGATCTTGCCGATGGTGACAAGGGTCTGAAAAGGTAGACGGTATTGCCGATGATGGCAAAAACGGATAAGGGTAGCGACCGATCTTGCCGATGGTGACAAGGGTCAAAAGGGTAGACGGTCTTGCCGATGGTGACAAAACCGGATAGGTAGTGACCGATCTTGCCGATGGTGACAAGGGTCAAAAGGGTAGACGGTATTGCCGATGGTGACAAAACAGGATAGGTAGTGACCGATCTTGCCGATGGTGACAAGGGTCAAAGGGTAGACGGTATTGCCGATGGTGACAAAAACCGGATAGGTAGTGACCGATCTTGCCGATGGTGACAAGGGTCAAAAGGGTAGACGGTATTGCCGATGGTGACAAAAACCGGATAGGTAGTGACCGATCTTGCCGATGGTGACAAGGGTCAAAAGGGGTAGACGGTATTGCCGATGGTGACAAAAACCGGATAAGGGTAGCGACCGATCTTGCCGATGGTGACAAGGGTCAAAAGGGTAGACGGTATTGCCGATGGTGACAAAAACCGGATAGGTAGTGACCGATCTTGCCGATGGTGACAAGGGTCAAAAGGGTAGACGGTATTGCCGATGGTGACAAAAACGGATAGGTAGTGACCGATCTTGCCGATGGTGACAAGGGTCAAAAGGGTAGACGGTATTGCCGATGGTGACAAAAACCGGATAGGTAGTGACCGATCTTGCCGATGGTGACAAGGGTCAAAAGGGTATAGACACTGGACGTGTATAAGTGGGATATCGGATGAAGATCCTCGTCACGACCTTGAAAGTGGCCTTTTGGACGGCGGATGGTTCATCACTATTCATCATTCAAAATTTTTTATTCACATTACTGACCTAAGCGCCCTTTCGGGTTTTCGCCGAGGCCAGCCCCCTCTTGCTTTTGCCCGCGCGCCCTTTCGGGTTTTCACGCGGCGGGTACCCAATTTTGCCTGCGACGCCCTTTCGGGTTTTCGCCACAGCCGGGTTATAGCCGTTTTTGCACTTGTCCTGATATAGGAACAAGTCTGGCGGGGTATCTCTATTTTTAACCCCAATTTCTTTTCTCTTTTTTTTAATTCGAGATTCAGAAGAACTGGATCGCGGGAACGCCGACCGTCCTTGTTGATGAGGACAAGGGTGGGTCTTAGGTTTATTTCGTCGACACTGGTTAAATGTCGAAGCAAGGAAGTGGTTTATTAACAAGGATGTAGGATCCAAGTTCAAGAGTAGAGGTTGACCGATCTCGCAGATGATGGCGAGAGTCGAAGAGGGTTTGTTCGTCGGCATATGTCACTGCCGAAACAAGGATGGGGTTGTCAACAGGGACGTAAGGTCCAATGTTGGGGGTAGAGATCGACCGATCTCGCCGATGATGACGAGGGTCGAAAAGGGTTTGTTCATCGACATGGGTTACATGCCGAAGCAAAGATGAGGTTATTAACAAGGACGTAAGGTCCAAGTTATGGACAGAGATCGACCGATCTCGTCGATGATGACGAGGGTCAAAAAGGGTTTGTTAAAGTATTCCCGGTGGGACTTTGATGATTGTCCCTTTCGGAGTTTTATTGGGTGGAGAATAGGAGAGGCATTTGGGAAATTACCACTTTACTGACTCAAGCGCCCTTTCGGGTTTTCGCCGAAGCCAGCCCCCTCTTGCTTTTGCCCACGCGCCCTTTCGGGTTTTCACGTGGCGGGGTACCCGATTTTGCCTGCGACGCCCTTTCGGGTTTTCGCCACAGCCGGGTTATAGCCATTTTTGCACTTGTCCCGATGTGGGAGCGAGTCTGGCGGGGTATCTCTATTTTTAACCCCATCTCTTTTTTTCTTTTCTTCTTTTTTTTTATTTGGAATGCGATCCGAGAGAGGGTAGCTTGATCGGGGCGAAATGCCGCTCACCGAGGAGAGGTAGCTTGATTAGGGCGGAAAGCCGCTAGCCAAGGAGAGGGTAGCTCGATCAGGGCAGAGTGCCATTGACCGATGAAAAGTAGCTTGATCAGGGCGGAATGCTGCTAACCAAGGAAAGGTAGCTTGATTAAGGCGGAGTGCCGCTAGCCAAGGAGAGGGTAGCTCGATCAGGGCAGAGTGCCATTGACCGATGAAAAGTAGCTTGATCAGGGCGGAATGCTGCTAACCAAGGAAAGGTAGCTTGATTAAGGCGGAGTGCCACTAACCAAGGAAAAGTAGCTCGATTAAGGCGGAGTGCCACTAACCAAGGAAGAGTAACTCGATTAGGGCGGAATGCCACTAACCAAGGATAAGTAGCTCGATTAGGGCGGAATGCCGCTAACCAAGGGAAAGTAGCTCGATTAAGGCGGAGTGCCACTAACCAAGGAAAGGGTAGCTCAGTTAGGGCGGAGTGCTACTAACCAAGGAAAAGTAGCTTGATTAGGACGGAATGCCGCTAACCAAGGAAAAGTAGCTCGATTAAGGCGGAGTGCCACTAACCAAGGAAAAGGTAGCTCGATTAGGGCGGAATGCCGCTAACCAAGGAAAAGTAGCTCGATTAAGGCGGAATGCCGCTAACCAAGGAAAAGGTAGCTCGATTAGGGCGGAATGCCGCTAACCAAGTAAAGGGTATGTTCCGACCGATCACTCGGGGTGTGTCGGCTGCGCCGCATGATACAGCTTAATGTGTTTTCCGTTGAGGGGAGAGAACTGGACGGCTCCTTTGTGGTCTACAAGGACGTAGGCACCCCCTTCATATACTCGGCGGACGATATACGGTCCGACCCAGTTTTCGACCAGCTTCCCTTTGGGGTTAGAGGCCATCACTTCTCTTCTTTTGACCATCACCAGGTCTCCTTTCTTGAACTCTCGACCCTTGACTAATTTGTCAAAAGCACGGGCCATGCGAGCTTGGTAGAGTTGGATGTTTTGTTGCGCCTGGAGGCGTTTTCCTTCGAGCTCAGCGAGCTCTTCCAATCTTCTTTCTGCGTTGGTCTGCTCACCGCTGACTAATCCGTGCTGGATGGCAACTCGTAATGAAGGAACTTCAAGTTCAATCGGCACTACAGCTTCCGACCCATAGACAAGGGAGAAGGGTGAACAGCCGGTTGGGGTCTTGTAGACAGTACGATAAGCCCAAAGTGCTTCGTACATCCTTTCTTCCCAATCCTTTTTGTTAGACTTGACAGTCTTCGCCAATAGTGTGCACAAGGTCTTGTTAAAGGCCTCTGCTAATCCATTGGCTTGAGGGTTATAGGGGGAGGATGTCCTCCAGTCAATTTTGTATTTGTCGGCCAGCCGATAAACCTTCTGGTTCCTGAAATGGCTGCCGTTATCAGAGATGATTCGGCTGGGGATCCCGAACCGAAATATTACATTCTGCCGGAAGAATCTTGCAACTAGTTCTCCGGTCACATCTCTTAGTGCTACTGCCTCCGCCCATCTGGAGAAATAATCTGTAGCTGCTAAGATGTATCTGCATCCTGATGAAGATGCTGGAAGTGGCCCTACCACGTCCGTGCCCCACTGAGCAAACGGCCAACTTGGTAGAGTGGGATGTAGTGGCACTGGGGGTCTCCTCGCCACATTAGCATGTTCTTGACATTTCTGACAAGCCTTGGCGAACTTGCAGCAATCATTGAATATAGTGGGCCAATAGTAACCCAATTTCTTTATCTCTATCTTCATTTTCGGACCGGCCTGGTGTGCCCCAGCTGATCCTGCATGAACTTCTTGCATCACATGTCCCGCTTCTGCTGAAGACAGGCAACGGAGTAGGACTTTCCTTCGGGCATCTGCCATAATTCGGAACAAGGTCCCGCTTCTCATCTCGTAAGAATCCTTGATCCTCAGGAGCTTCATTCTTTGTTCCTTTTCTTTTGGAAGTTGCTGGTGTTGAAACCAGCGTAGGAGATGTTCTCGCCAGTCGGGCTGCTGAACCCCTTCGATGACTGTCACTTCCATCTCTTCTTCGTCGGCCAGAACCTCTGTTACGCTGGGGACCTGTCGGCGGTTGATCACTGTTATGTTTAGGCTTGTGTCTGGCGGGACCGCCAATGAACTGGCCAATTTAGCGAGGGCGTCTGCCTGAGCATTCCGGCCTCGATTGATGTGCTTAATGCTGATGAAGTAAAATTTCGACATCAGGCGAGCTGCCAACTGGTGATAAGGGAGGAGCCCTTGCTTTCGCACCTCGAACTCTCCTTCCAGCTGTTTTATAACTAGCATGGAGTCTCCGAATGCTTCCAGCATCTGAATTCCCATGGACAGAGCAATCTGCAACCCGATTATCAGGGCTTCATATTCTGCTTCATTGTTTGTGCATTGTTTGTTTATGGAGCAGGATGTATGCACCACTTCTCCTTCCGGGGACTTCAAGACTATGCCTGCCCCTGCTCTGACCCTGGATGACCCGGTAGCAGAGGTGTCGATTCTGGAAGCGCCATCAAAGTATAGCTGCCATGAGGAAGGCTGTACTTGGGCGGCTTCTAGGGTCTCATCCTCGGGAAGTTCCGGTTCCCACGGGCTTTCCCCGGGTATCGGATGTTCAGCAAAGAAGTCCGCAATAGCTTGACCTTTGATGGCTTTGCGCGGCACGTAGGAGACATCAAACTCCATGAGGATTACCGCCCATTTGCCTAGGCGGCCTTTGAGTGCCGGCTGGGACATAATATATTTCAGGGGATCCTCCTTGGACACCAAGCTGATTTCATGCGACAACATATAGTGCCGGAGCTTTTTGACTGCGAAGACTAGTGCCAGACAGATCTTCTCAATATAAGTATATTTTTCTTCAGTTCTGACCAGTCTCTACTGAGGTAATAGAGGGCTTGTTCTTTCCCTTCTTCATTGTTCTGGGCTAGCATTGCCCCCAGAGAATTGTGTGTAGCTGCTATATACAGTATCAACGGCCGTCCTTTCACCGGCGCGCCCAATACTGGAGGAGTCTTCAGATAGTCTTTTAACTTGTCAAAGGCTGTCTGGCAATCTTCATCCCAATAGAAGGGGACATCTTTCATCATCAACTTGTGAAAAGGCTGGCATCGCCCTGACAAATTGGAAATGAAACGCCGGATGTAAGCCAAGCGGCCTTGTAGTGACCTCAGCTCGGAGATGTTCCTTGGTGGAGGTAACTCCTGAATCGCCTTGATCTTTGCGGGGTCTATCTCGATCCCCCGATATCGGACGACAAAGCCCAAGAATTTTCCGCTCGACACTCCGAACGCACATTTCATAGGATTCATTTTTAGCTCATGCTGCCTCAGCCTCTGAAAAACAATCCGGAGGTCTTGCAGGTGATCTTCTTTTCTTCTGGTTTTGACCACCAGGTCATCTATGTAGCACTCGACCTTGTGGTAGAGCAATTCATCAAAGATTTTGGTCATTGCGCGCTGATAGGTTGCACCAGCATTCTTCAGTCCGAATGGCATTCTCTTGTAATGATAAATGCCTTTGGGAGTTCGGAAAGCGGTATGGACCCGGTCGTGCTCCGCAATCCAAATCTGATTGTAGCCGGACGACCCATCCATGAATGACAGGGCTTCATGGCCGGTTGTAGCATCGATCATGACCTCGGTTATTGGCACCGGGAAGTCATCTTTAGGGCAGGCTTTGTTTAGATCTCGGAAGTCGACACAAATCCGGATCTGTCCATTCTTCTTTTTTACGGGGACGATATTCGCCAGCCATGTGGTGTACTGATTTTCTTCAACAAATCCCACATCAATGAGCTTGTCAACTTCAGCACAGATTCGGGTGATGAGCTCTGGCCTCATACGCCGCGGTGGTTGCTTCACCGGCTCGGCTTCAGGGTTGATTGCCAGCTCATGTTGTGAGACAGCAGGGCTTAGACCTGGCATCTCTTTATAAGTCCAGGCGAAGCAATCCCGGTATTCTAGTAGTAGTTGAATGTACAGCTCCCGTTCTTCCGGGGATAGTTGGGCACTGAGGAAGGTAGGCCTAGGGTCCCCCTCATCTCCCAAGTTGACTTCTATTAGTTCATCGACTGTGGCCTGGCCTCCGTCTTCTATTTCCGGAGGTGCCGGCTGGAGGTCGACGAAGTCTGGAATACCATCTTGAGGGTCGAGCACTTCTACTTCCTCGTCAGACACTGCCAGAGCTTCCTGAGGTTTCTTGATCTCTTGTGCTAGCGGCTGGGTGGATTGTTCTATTAGAAGATCCATTGCCGTTGCAGCTCCTGAGGGTGAGAGAACAGCTTCAGTGCTTGTAGATGAGGTTGCAGCCATGACAGGCCGGTAGTTGTTTGCCGCCGGACTCGGACAGCATATTGGACTTGTGGCAGAAGTTGAGGGAGTCTCGCCTTCTGGGACAGTTGTATCTTCCACAGAAGTGGCCCTTTCTTTCATGGTAGCCGGCTCCCCTTGATTGGAGTTGACCAAGACCTCCCTGATTGGCAGAAAGGGTGTTGAAGTTGTCGTTAGTAGGACCCCTGTAGAGGGAGAGACTCCTGCTTCTTGAATGTCCTCGGCTTCGCTGCTATCAGCCGTATCAAATTCGGCTTGAAAGGCCGCTTCCTCAGGACGGACCTGCTCCCAACATCGGCAGGAGATCAAGGTCTCCATTTGTTGATTCCCGGATAGGGCCAATTCAGCATGTTCGGCCTCCGCCGGATACTCATCAAAGGTTGCCCCCAGAGGGCTGTCTTCAGTTGGATAGAAGGTGGAGATGGTATCCACCTCGTACCGCCCACTGTAATAGTAGTCTTCCAGGGTGAAGCCCAGACCCGGATGTTGAGAGACACGTCTCATTTCTTTGTCCAGATTTACAGGATACCACATCTTCTGGAAAGCTTCCTTGCGTTTTTGAGGTTGATCGGGAGGGATGTGTTGCTTTTGAAACATCCTGGCCGTTCGATCAGTGGTAAATGCCAGGCCCTGAACAGGAACCCGCGGGTCGGCTAGATCCTCAGGGAGGCTGCAGTCTGCGTCTTCCTGAGTGGGATGCTCCTCAGCCGTATAGAACAAGCTGCTGGGCCCATCTTCTTGTGCCACCTCCCAGGCTTTGAAAGGTTCGACAGTGGGACCATCGAGGCCGGAGACTGGCTTGGTGAGGCCGGCCGGGACTCCGATGCGGTCGTGCTGTCGATCAACATGCGCTTCCTTAGCTTTGGGGTATAATGCTGGGGGTGTCACCCTGCCGACATTTCCAGACGCCGTGATGTGGGAAACCACCTTCGGCTTGACATATCCGCGCGGCGGTGGTGGATACCAACCGTCACCCGATCTATTCTTTGATGCCCCTACGGGGGCTTCAGTTTCAGAAACCTTCCGGGGAGACCCCGTATACAGATTGGCGTCCGCCAAGTGACATTCAAACACCTCGAACGGGTGGATGTCAGCAAATATCCTTTCCTCCTTCCCCTGGAGGCTGTATTTGATGCACTGGTGGAGCGTGGAGGGCACCACCATATTTTCGTGCAGCCATGGGCGGCCGAGCAGTGCTTTGTAGGAGGTGCGAGAATCAATGACGTGAAACTGCACCGTTGTAGTGAAATCTGCCAGGGTCAGTGTGAACTCTGCCACCCCCATAGATACTTCACATTTTTGGTTGAAGCCAGCGATACGCATATCCCCGACTTTCTCGAGATGTACATTGAAGTGGTACCTCTCGTATATTCTATATGGCAAGATGTTGACTGCTGCACCAGGGTCAACCAGAATCCGGTTCAGCTCTCTTCCATTCAGATGTCCTTTCATATATAGAGGCCTGTTGTGACTGGCAGTAGGTAGTAGCATGTCTTCTGGAGAGAAGGTCATACTGGCTTCTGGTATAGCCTCAGCTATGCAGGTTTCAAAATGAGCAGGCGTCTGCAGAGCAGTGATGATTGCCTGTCGAGTCTCTTCACTCAAAGAGAGAATTTCCCAGATCGTAAATCGAGCAGGGAGCTTCTTGAGCAGCTTCATTATTCGGCTTCCAGCCCGGACATTGGAGAGCTTCATCTCCTCAACCCACCTGGGCTTAGGGAGGGCTTGATTTGTGGGTCCAGATGGCCCTGCTTTATCTTCCTCGGACTCGGCACCGTCCAGGCTGGCACCGACTGTCGGGTCTTCTTTATTAGCTGCTGTAGGGCAAGCCCCATCTGCATTTGCATCCTCAGTAGATTGCACTGGCCGAGGGTGATTGACCCCGAGTGTAGGGTTAGCCTCCTGACAAGGCTGCCTTCCCTTTGACATCTTCATAAATTCAAGGAATGAAGGGGCTGTCTTGCCCCCAGTCTTGCTGTATAGACCTGACGGAGGAGGGATTTGTACTCCCTTAACCTCCGGCGGAGGTGTCTTGTAGGGTTGCTCCCCTCTGAACATAATGTTGTGATTGGGCGGCGGCTGGCGCCCCCATTTCCGGCCTGACCGAGTGGCATGTGCAGCAGTTGCGGCCTCGGCCTTGCCTCCCCCAGCATGGGGTGTGAAGCAAATTTCTTCTTCTTCCTCTTCTCCGGGTAGGTTGAAGAGTGCTGACAGGGTATTGCAGGAGACGACCTGTGTTTTATGGGCCCCAGCGGCCTTTCTCTTCTTTTTCTTTTGCTTTTTCTTCTTTTTGATTTCTGCAGGTGCTTGCCCCCAGAACAGGTTGCTCTCTTGAGGTGGTGCTGCTTCAGCTTCCTCCCCTTGCTTGAGTGAGAGTTGCTCCAGCTCTTGCCATGGGACGTGGTCCCGTACCAGCAGAGGTTTCAGTTCGGGCTGTACATATTCCTCTAGCCCTTCAATTAAGTGTTGCAGTCGAAGGACCCCAGGATTGGTTTCCTTGATTACTGGCAGCGGAGTTTGTCTCCTCCTGTTGGGTGTATATATTCTGACAGCTGTAGGTGAAGTGACCCATACGGGCGCTACCACTGGCGGAGCAGGCCGGGGTGTAACGCCACGGATATGTGCCCCCTCTTTTGGGCGGGGTGCCCCCTTCTTCTTGTGCTTCACAGGGATTTGCTGCCACCCCTGCTGTTCCTTCACGGGCTCCAGGAAATGGATTTCGTAGGTGCTCCGTGTGCTTGCTTCAGAGATCTCCTCGGGTAGTGCCTGATAGAGGGAGACCATGTTGACTGCCGCTCTTCGGGGAGGAGCTTCATGTGGCTGAGGAGGGTCTACTTTGTACTCTCCCAGCTCTATCTCATTCTTCTTCACCATCCCTTCGATGACGTCTTTGAAAACATAACAGTCTTCGATTGAATGTCCCAGCATTTGGTGATAGGGGCAGAATCTTGGACTGTCTTTTCTCTTCAGGTCCTCTGGTCTTCTCGGCTCAGGCAGAGTGACCATACTGTATTCCGTTACCCAGTCAAACAGGATCCGGGTCTTATCCTTAGGAAAGGAATAAGCCTTCTTCATTTTGTCCCTCAACGAAGGACCTTCTTTGTCATCTGGAGCTTTCGCAGGCTGCGGGGGAGCCGCTTTCTTGCCTTTCTCCTTCTGTTGTTCGAATGCCTTGATATCAAGCGCATTCGCTTCTTTAGGTACGGGGCGCCGCTCCGCCGCCTTGCCTTTCTGGGCTATGCTGACAGCTGACGTCGGGACAGGTTTAGCTAGGAAAGCCTCCACCTCGGCTACCACATTATTCAGCCGGTCGAACGACCGTATTTCCATTCCGATCATTTTTTCCAGGACCTCCCTCCTGAGATTTTGTTTACATATTTGCACAGCGTCCTCCTGATGCGGGGGTCGCTTACACCTCATTCCGAGGTTCCTCCACCTCTTGATGTAGTCAAGGGCTGTCTCATCTGCCCTTTGTTTTGTCGAATAGAGTTCGGCCACTGTGACCTCCCTCTCCGTGACATGGAATCTTTCTCTGAACTTCCTCTGCATATCTGACCAGTCATTGATTGACCCGGCCGAGAGGCTGCAGTACCATTCAAATGCGAGCCCCGTCAGCGAGGACCCGAAGAATTTCAGCAAATATGACTCGTCGGTGGACAGATCACCCATAACGGTCATATAATATGCAATATGTTCTTTTGGGGAACCTTTCCCGTTGAATTTGTCAAATTTAGGTGGCTTGTTGACTCCCGGGGGAAGTCGCTTAGCCGCATGGTGTTGCGGGTAGGGCACCCGATAGGCATCGAATGCGACGTAGTCGCCTTCGCTCTTCTCTGCGAGCTTCAGCTCGATCATCCTCTCCACCATCATCCGGTTCACGACCGTGGGGTCGACTGGCTCCGGATAGAAGTGTGCTGGCTGCAGGTACGGGGTGACCAGGGTGGTCGCCTGTGGAGGATGCAGCAGCGGGGGTGTTGGGTGCACCTGAGGAAGCACCGGAGGTAGCAGCGGCTGAGGCTGTGGTGGCCGCTGTTGTGCTGTCGTCACAGTTGGCTCTGACGGCTGGGGTAGTGTATAAAGTGGTGGAGGGTCGTCTCGACGAGCCGCTCCCCGGGATGATTCACCTTGGACTTCGGGTGGTTTAGAGGCCGATGAGTGTTCAGTTTTCTCCATCAGCTGTTTCTTCAGGGAATCTATTTCCCGTTGATATCTTTGCAGCAACATCAAGACTGATGGATCTATAGTGGTGGGGACACCTTCTGTTGTTTCCCCGGACGTACCCTCGGGCAGGATGTCGAGGAGTACGTCGTCTTCTTCTTCCGTCGTTACCACATTAGCGGTCAAGACGGGGGCTTTGTCATCCCAGTGGAGGTATAACTGGGGCTGCTTCTCTTTCATCCTTGTCAGAAGCCCTCTTGCTGCTTCTGTCCTGCGGGTAGCTGGTCCCGGCCGTACGGCCAACTGAGCCAGTTCTTGGGGGTCTTCAGGAAGCTCCCCATATCGGCTGGATACACCAGCCATGTTGCAAGTGAAAACCTGCATCCTCCTTCTTTGTCGATGGACCCTCCGCCTTGCTTGTTGCGGAAAGGTCAGCCTCTCGAACACAGAAATTCTTCTTCTTTCTTCCCGCTCGGGGGAGGTTTCATCGGCTTCGATCTCAAAGCCGTCATTGTGTCCATTGTCGTCGACCGACGACATCCTCATTATATCCTCCATTTCTTCTTCATCTGCCGTTGATGGGCAGTAATTTTCTTCAGTGGCGACTGTCTGCATCAGCCGCTGCTGTCCGAGCGAGGTGTTACCCAATCCTCGGAAATAGCTTCTGACCAGGCAGGCCATTTCTTCTCGACCCCGTTCTTGATGTAGCACGGGGGAAAGTGGTCGACCTCCAGCAGGAGGAATGTAGGCCAGTCGAGCCCTGTCGGCTGGTTGTTGGAACCTTCGCCCCGTGGCAGGGACGTTGGCTTGACGGGCCACAGCCCGGAAACTTCTGTGACGCGGAGGGTCCGCAACCACCTCTTCTTCATTCATCGGGGACAAGCCCCTTTCTCTTCTCGCTCCCGCCTCGTCGTTCATAGGACGACGGCGGGTGGGCGTTGGATGGCAGGCAGGTTGGGTCCGCTTGGGAACCCACACCTGTTTGAATTTCCTCGGCCTGAGCGCCGGGTTTCTTTGGCCATGGTGGCCGGCTTCTTCTCTTTCTGCCCTCCTTCCAGCGAGAGCTTGATAGTTGTTGTAGACAGGAACGTTTGGGATAACGCGGTCTAGGGTCACCCGTGCCGTGCGCCCGTTGAGGAAGACACGCATGCCTCCCACCAGCATTGATTTTCCGGACTGAGAGACCGTTCCGGTGATCACAGCAGTGTTCTTGCGAGCCTGGCGACGCTGACGTCCTCCAGGGGGTTTGTTGATGACAGTGGGATGCATCCCACGTACAATGTGGTGCACCAGGCAGCTAGCGGCCGGGGCCGGATTCTTGAGCGAACCATCGCAGCAGGGAGCCTTCAGAGGCTCCATTTCCTTCACGGTTTCCTTGACGGGTTCCGTGGCTTCGACTTCCAGCATGTCGACAAAGGCCAACCCCAAGAAGTTGGGGAAGCCCACAGCAGGAGGAAAGCTACCAAATTCCATGGGCACCGCCAGGTACCCTTGCGCGTGTCTGGCGACGATCGCAGGACTGAAGCCGACGCCGGTTATCCCGTGAGTCGTCATTGTTTGCACTGAAATATCAAACAAGGCGATAATCAGTAGCCTTTGAGAGGGCTTCGAAGCCTGAATATCTCGGCAAAGAGATGAAAGGTGACACTGGTCCCACCGGGCGTGCCAGACTTGTTCGCGACCTTTTTTTTCTTTCCTTCGCGGGTCGATCGACCAACTGACTAACTGGTAGTCAAATGATCAATTAACGACGCGGGCGTGCCAGTCACATGAGTGACGATTTTATTGTGCGCTCATTCTGACCCGTGTCGGGCGAATGTGAGGTTCGGTCGGGACCAGCAGTCCGCCATACCATAAAGGTTATGGCGTTAATTACATCCCCCACGAGGAGGGAACACCTTTGATTAATTGCCGAGATATCGGGCTGTCGAAGCCGGAAAAGGAACTACATGATGATTATTAGTTGAGGGACTTGCATCCTTCTGTGATTGACACAAGAGTTCATCCCATAAGTGGGAAAGGGGTTAGAATGATGCGACGACACGATTCGGGACGAAACCGGTGCAGTGCGTGCAAAGACAGGGGCTAAAACGCTTGAAACGGCGCCCTGGAACGTAGGTAAAAGGTTTAAAACGGCGTCAGAACCGTAGGTAAAAGGGGCAGGCTGTTAAAACGGCGCGGGAAGCCGGGGCGCGCCGGGAAGGCCGCGCCGGAAAGGTCGCGCCGGGAAGGGCGCGCCGGGAAGGCCGCGCCGGGAAGACCGCGCCGGGAAGGGCGCGCCGTTTTAAGGCGTGATCGCGCATGAACGCGCCGAATTAACCCGACTTCATGGAAACAGGAGCCTCGTTGGTTTATTCATAGATTTATTAAGAGGTTTTGGATGGTTTTGAGAATTTATTAAGTTGATTATTCATAGAATCGGTGCCGAGTCATTTAAAGGCCGAGTCACGGGCTCGCGTGAGGCGATTGTTCCGAGTTTAACTCGTTCGAGCCGAAATTTCGGCAGCATCTCCCCATCTCAAAGGATGGTCGGGGAGACGCAGGGAGTACTCACGTGGCGGAGTAACCCCTAAAAGCCGGGTGGCACAACGGCGGCCGGCAGACCCAAACGGATAGGAAAACCCCGAGGGCTAGCCTGCTAGGGGCACCGAGTCCGTGGGTAACGGTGAGTGAGTGAGGCGACTCGATATGGGAGCGAAAACCCCGAGGGCTAGCCTACGAGGGGCACGCGACCCGAGTCACCACAACACTCGAATCGGGACGACCATACAGGGAAGGAATCCCCGAGGGCTAGCCTACGAGGGGAACACCACCCACGGTCACTGTCGAGTCCGTTAAGGACTGCAGATTCTGAACTGTAGGGCTTAGCCCCATTATTGTACACCCAGTGGTCCACAGGGAGATTTGTCATCGAGAGACGATCCCTCTGTCAACCGAATGATTGGTGAAAACAGGATTTGGGGAATGTCCCCCCTCCCCGGATGCTGGAGTGATGCTACATAGCATACTCCCATCAAAGTACAAATGACATAACAGGAAGCAGTATGAAACTTCGCTTGACGATGCCAGACAGACAAGCTAATTGCCTAGAAATACATTGAAATGATGGAGCCCCACGGATCGAGCAAGTCAATCACCAGCAGAATATGTAGCCGGCGCATAGCCCGGGGTACCGATATACATATACGTATATATGACATTCGAGAACAAACCCACATGGGGCTCACCGTCGAACGACTGGAAGCCATCCAAGGATTCTTCCCATCCCCCTGGTCTATGAAACAGAGCATAAAGGGGACGGTGAAGAACCTTATTCCCTAGGCGGAGACCAGACAGAGATATGCACACAAGTACATCTCTGCTCGCAAAGCCCATAAAATATTCAATGCTGAGTCCAGCCGTTGCATCAAACTCGAAAGGAAGAGAACCCCGGGGAGGGGGATGAATGATTCATGTAGCCCGAAGGCATAACCAATGTCGGAGAAATCGGTTATACGAGAGTATATACATATGTTGGAGACATCATTAAATGCACGCTCGAAGGAGGATTGGAGAGCGGGAGGAAGAGATACAACATCAATCAGAGCAACTCTTTATTCATCCCATGGAAGACACAGTTATGTGTATGCAGAGCACGTAGATTCCGGCGCCGTCGTTGTCGATCGGCCGCCGTTTCCATTAATCGAAGAAACGATTACAGACGGAATAAAAAAAAGGCAGAAGGAAAGATGAGGAAAAAGGGGGAGGAAAGGCTCGTATCATCGCCCCTCCCCCTTTTCTTCATTTACATTGCAGCCCTGGGGCGAATACAGCAAAACAGAAGCGGGGAGATTCGACGAGGAACACGACGACGACCCACCTAGAAGGCAGGGAAGCAGTCGATCGTCCTCTCCGACACCGGGGAGCTCGAGCGGAAGAGGGTGGCGGCCGCCGAGGGACTTCAGCCGGGAACTCCTTCAGAAAAGAAGCACCCCTGGACCTCCCCCCTTTCTTTCTATTTCCCTTTTCTTTCTTTTTGATTCCGCTTCCTCTCTTGATCGGGTCCCCCTTGATCTTCTATATCTTGATCTCTTCTGTCGACAGGCTATATATAGCCTTGGGGTTAAAACGGCGCCCCAGGAAGAGGCGCGCCGGGTTGACGGCGCCGGGGAGAGGCCCCATTTGGCTTTTGCGCGCCGGGTTGACGGCGCCGGGGAAGGGCCCCATCTGGCTTTTGCGCGCCGGATTGACGGCGCCGGGGAACACCCCCTTTTGTTCTTTGCGCGCCGGTTTGACGGCGCCGTTTTAACCTATTCACTTGGCGTGTCAGTCCGGTAGGCCCGGAGATGATTCCGGAAGCTCCCGTCGACTGTTCCCCTCGCCCTGGCCATCGAAGGGCCTTGATGGGGTGTTCACGAAGCTCTTGATAGGACGAATGGCCTTAAACAAGACTTCGTGTGTGTCCGGTCCGAGCACACGGGTGTCCTACTGACACAGTCTTCGGCACTGTGATTTGTGCTTCTGGCTGAGACGGACTCGTGCTCGAAGCTTCCTTACAGGATGACGTTACATCCTGGACAATTCCACCTTGAATTGGTGATCAATCGGCCACTAACGGGCCCACTATGGCGAGAAGCCGAACCCGTGCCGGGTAATCGGGGTCTTCTGCTGACAGAACCTTTGGCCCCCTTGTTTCGGATGGCCGAGGACATTCTTCCTCCTTAGGAGAGTCATTGGGTAGACCGTCGTCCTTGGTCGGGCGACGGATGTGGGGTAGCGGCATGACGAGGTCGATGCCGGATCATTGGGCAGGCTTGATCGCGCTGCCGGTTGGTTGCGGGTTCACTTCGGCTCTCCTGAGGTAAAGTCCCCGACGTTCCCTTCAAGGTGGCTCGGGGCTTTGTCAGCTTGAGGGGTCCCCTTGATAAGTTGATCTTTATCGGCTTCCGTGCTTCAGTGGGCCGTATCATTCATCTTTGCGGCATGGTTGCCAAAGGATCATGTTTTGAGTGCCAACAAAAAATGAGTGCAGAGATGTACTTGTGTGCATATCTTCCCGGCGCGGTCTTCCCGGCGCGGCCTTCCCGGCGCGCCCTTCCCGGCGCGACCTTTCCGGCGCGGCCTTCCCAGCGCGCCCCGGCTTCCCGCGCCGTTTTAACAGCCTGCCCCTTTTACCTATGGTTCTGACGCCGTTTTAAACCTTTTACCTACGTTCCAGGGTGCCGTTTCAAGCGTTTTAGCCCCTGTCTTTGCACGCACTGTACCGGTTTCGTCCCGAATCGTGTCGTCGCATCATTATAATCCCTTTCCCACTCATGGGATGATTTCTTATGCTAATCACAGAAGGGTGCAAGTTCCTCAACCAATAAACTGAACAAAATTAGCATGTTCAAGCTTGAATCAAGGCGCCTCGAAGCCTTCCGTTACGCCTTGGTCTACGCACTCATATCGCATTAGCGCATGCCCGAATGTGTGCATCCTTGGTATATCAAACAACATTGCCAGAAGGTCAGGTTACGCCTGATTGGAGACTTCGTTACGCGTGAAGGTGGCCTTCGAGCCTAAGTCCTCCGTCGTGTACCAGGGTCCACCATAATAAATCGTGTGTAGTCAGTCGTATCATCCTGCATGACCGCTTGCCTGCTCTGTACCCTTTATCCCGGCTTCGACAGCCCGATATCTCGGCAATTAATCAAAGGTGTTCCCTCCTCGTGGGGGATGTAATTAACGCCATAACCTTTATGGTATGGCGGACTGCTGGTCCCGACCGAACCTTACATTCGCCCGACACGGGTCAGAATGAGCGCACAATAAAATCGTCACTCATGTGACTGGCACGCCCGCGTCGTTAATTGATCATTTGACTACCAGTTAGTCAGTTGGTCGATCGACCCGCGAAGGAAAGAAAAAAAAGGTCGCAAACACAGTCTGGCACGCCCGGTGGGACCAGTGTCACCTTTCATCTCTTTGCCGAGATATTCAGGCTTCGAAGCCCTCTCAAAGGCTACTGATTATCGCCTTGTTTGATATTTCAGTGCAAACAATGACGACTCACGGGATAACCGGCGTCGGCTTCAGTCCTGCGATCGTCGCCAGACACGCGCAAGGGTACCTGGCGGTGCCCTTGGAATTTGGTAGCTTTCCTCCTGCTGTGGGCTTCCCCAACTTCTTGGGGTTGGCCTTTGTCGACATGCTGGAAGTCGAAGCCACGGAACCCGTCAAGGAAACCGTGAAGAAAATGGAGCCTCTGAAGGCTCCCTGCTGCGATGGTTCGCTCAAGAATCCGGCCCCGGCCGCTAGCTGCCTGGTGCACCACATTGTACGTGGGATGCATCCC
Source organism: Amorphophallus konjac (assembly GCA_022559845.1). Lineage (NCBI taxonomy): Eukaryota > Viridiplantae > Streptophyta > Magnoliopsida > Alismatales > Araceae > Amorphophallus > Amorphophallus konjac. The sequence goes on from JAHNEJ010002570.1 coordinate 75,488, forward strand.
ACTGTCATCAACAAACCCCCTGGAGGACGTCAACGTCGCCAGGCTCGCAAGAACACTGCTGTGATCACCGGAACGGTCTCTCAGTCCGGAAAATCAATGCTGGTGGGAGGCATGCGTGTCTTCCTCAACGGGCGCACGGCACGGGTGACCCTGGACCGCGTCATCCCAAACGTTCCTGTCTACAACAACTATCAAGCTCTCGCTGGAAGGAGGGCAGAAAGAGAAGAAGCCGGCCACCATGGCCAAAGAAACCCGGCGCTCAGGCTGAGGAAATTCAAACAGGTGCGGGTTCCCAAGCGGACCCAACCTGCCTGCCATCCAACGCCCACCCGCCGTCGTCCTATGAACGACGAGGCAGGAGCGAGAAGAGAAAGGGGCTTGTCCCCGATGAATGAAGAAGAGGTGGTTGCGGACCCTCCGCGTCACAGAAGTTTCTGGGCTGTGGCCCGTCAAGCCAACGTCCCTGCCACGGGGCGAAGGTTCCAACAACCAGCCGACAGGGCTCGACTGGCCTACATTCCTCCTGCTGGAGGTCGACCACTTTCCCCCGTGCTACATCAAGAACGGGGTCGAGAAGAAATGGCCTGCCTGGTCAGAAGCTATTTCCAAGGATTGGGTAACACCTCGCTCGGACAGCAGCGGCTGATGCAGACAGTCGCCACTGAAAAAAATTACTGCCCATCAACGGCAGATGAAGAAGAAATGGAGGATATAATGAGGATGCCGTCGGTCGACGACAATGGACACAATGACGGCTTTGAGATCGAAGCCGATGAAACCTCCCCCGAGCGGGAAAAAGAAGAAGAATTTCTGTC